>CM034397.1:2950762-3300762 GCA_019925095.2 Dendrolimus kikuchii | reverse complement strand
AAGGAGCTCCTCCTCATCGATATGACCATTAGTCATCAGGTACGGCGAAACAGAAAAAATCTGTCTGTAGCCTGGATTGACTACAAAAAAGCCTATGATTCGGTGCCCCATACATGGCTGGAGAAAGTCCTGGAGCTGTATAAAGTAAATGCAACTCTCCGTGCTTTCCTCAGTTCATGTATGGAGCAGTGGACCACGGTGCTTAGGCATCCAGGGGACAGAGGGAATCTTTCTGTTTTGCACGACCCAATAAGGATCAAGCGGGGCATTTTCCAGGGTGACAGTTTGAGTCCACTTTGGTTCTGTCTAGCTTTGAATCCACTAAGTACTCTACTTAGGGAGTCAAAGTTAGGCTTTCAACTTCGGAGAGGGGGTGAGATTATATCACACCTTATGTACATGGATGACGTGAAACTATTTGCATCGAAAAAGCCGGATCTTTTGCAGTTGCTAAAGATTACTGAAAGCTTTAGCAACTCCATTAGTATGGAATTCGGTGTAGATAAGTGTGCCGTCATGCATGTACAACGAGGGAGAGTTGTAAATTCAGAAAATTTACAACTGTCTGAAAATATATCCCTCAAGACCCTTTCTGAAGGTGAAACCTACAAGTATCTTGGTATGTCAGAGTCGTTGGGTATTCCTGATGCTGATGTAAAGCAGGCGATGAAGGATCGTTTCTTTTCCCGCCTGAGAAAGGTCTTAACGAGCCTTCTCTCAGGTGGAAATAAGGTTCGAGCCTTCAACGCTTGGGTTATGCCAGCATTAGCATACTCCTTTGGCATACTAAGATGGACTCAAACTGAATTAGACGCCCTGGATAGACGGGTTCGTTGTCTACTGACAACACATCGGATGCACCACCCACGTTCGTCTGTGATGAGACTGTACATCCCACGGAAGTGTGGAGGTAGGGGGTTTTTAAATACCAAAGACCTCCACAACCGTGAGGTGTACAATCTCAGAGAATATTTTCTCAAAGTCGGCGAGACTGCGGGTATGCATCACGATGTAGTGTCAGTAGACAAAGGGTTCACCCCGCTATCCCTAGCAAAACAGAACTGGCAGAGACCGTTGGTAATGAGTGCCTCTGATCGTATGGACGTATGGAAGAGCAAGGAGCTGCATGGCAGGTTCTATCAGGCTCTAACAGGGCCTGATGTGGACCTACCAGCGTCGGTGAACTGGCTACGTTTCGGTGACCTATTTGGGGAAACCGAAGGGTTTGTCTGTGCAATTATGGACGAGGTTATCAAAACGAACAACTACCGGAAGTACATTCTGAAGGACGGCACGCTTGACATATGTCGGGCGTGTCACCGCCCTGGTGAGTCTCTCAGACATGTTACTTCCGGTTGTTCTCGTCTTGCTAACAGCGAGTACTTGCACAGGCACAACCTTGTAGCCAGGATCATCCACCAGCAACTTGCTCTTAAATACGGACTTGTCTTGTCGGAGGTACCTTATTACCAATACAAGCCCGAGCCAGTTCTTGACAATGGTCAATATCTGCTCTACTGGGACCGATCAATTATCACTGACAGGACTATTGTTGCTAACAAGCCTGATATTGTGATAGTTGATCGGTCTGCGAGACGTGCTATAATTGTAGATGTCGCGATTCCCCATGATGGTAACCTCGTGAATGCCGAGAAAGATAAACAAATAAAGTATATTGATCTTGCTCACGAGGTTACCGCTATGTGGAACCTGGACTCTACAATCATAGTACCGATAGTGGTGTCAGTGAATGGACTAATAGCGAAGAGCCTTGATCGCCACCTTGAAAGGCTCTCGCTTGGTATCTGGTTGAAGGGTCGGATGCAGAAGGCAGCTCTGTTGGACACGGCCCGTATTGTGAGGAGATTCCTGTGTCTGGAGCCTTAACCACCGGTAGCCTGGACCCTAGGCCCCACTGCCGGCGAAGATCAGTTTTTTATATTTTTTTTATAAATAAATTTGTATTTTTTATAAGAAAAATGTAAAAAATTTGGAAATAAAATATATATGTACTAATAATAAACCGAAGTAAGAAAGAGAGTTGGTCTGAAATAGAGTGTCGGGGTGAAGGTAAGGAAAGGAATGCTCCGGTGGTTCGGGCATGTGGAAAGAATGACTAAACAGATATACAATGCAAAAGTGGATGGATGCAGAAGTCGTGGAAGGCCACGACACACCTTCCATGATCAAATTGATCGTGTACTAGCAGAGGCATGTCAGGAGCCTTAAGAACAGACGAGCGTGCATGACAAGGGTTATGAATGTGAAAGAAGCAAGTGAGGTGTGTAAGAATAAGTCTAAATGGCGCTCTGTTGTTCGTGCCTACCCCGCAAGGGAACTGGCATGAAGTTATGTATGTATGTATGCTAACGATCAGTAAAAAAATCACATTGGAATTGGTTTTTTTTTTAATCTCACCATTTTAAATCATTCACGCGGAATTCCCAGAATAATAAGTAGCGCAGATTTTAAGTCTAAGAATTTGTTGTCTATCCGCGAAAATTAGATCGAAATCAGCCTAGTAGTTGAAAATTTGAAAACATCCCGATTTGAGTGACAGTCTGTCGTAAGCGACGGTTTAAATTGAAATAAAAATACATTTGACATTTATGTACAGCAGCCAGCCGAGTGAAAATAATAATAAGATGTTATTACAAATTGAGGAAGTGCGAGAGTCAAACCGAGTCAAATGCATTTTAAATTGTCTTTGAAACTGGCCTGAGTGCAGTATATACTAACATTTCTAAGTGATGCAACGCGTTGTGCGTCGGCGTGTGTTCCGGAACGCCGGCGTTGTTGTTCGGCACGAAGTTGTCGTAACAACTGAAACTTTTATACTCTATCCTGAAAACATCAAATACATTTTCATAATTAATAGACATGAAGCCAAATTATCATTGATCTATCATTAAAACGGTATGTATTTCTTAAGCGCGATACACACGAAAGCCGCCGACCCGTCGACCTATATCGGCGGTAGTTGACGGCTTAACCCTTAAGACAATTAACGATATACCAAAAAGCCGCAAGACTTAACACTATCACCATCTCGTAATATACCAAGAAAATGTACCCATTTCGTACAAATCATACAACTCCAATATAATCAGAGTGAGACAACAACACTATTAACGATCACGTGCACAAACGCGATCTGCACTCTCATCGCGGACACATATGTGCTAATAGTGAGCTAAAGGGTTAAACTCATTGCAAGCGGAAAACTTTGTCAGCAACTCGATATGTGGAACAAAAATACATCACGTCACAACAGCTCGAGTGTCGCCGGGACTGAGCGCTTGCGTACACAAGCCGCCGACATGCCACCAAAATGTCGGCAGGCATTTTGAAGATACAAATTGACAGAATTTACTCACGACGAATCTGTCTGTATTCCACAAATCTTTAACAATATAATTACGAATGTTCACGAAAATACATAACGATACTGCAGTGACAATAATTTTGAGATATGAGATGAGTATTTATACTTAAACACTTAAGACATGCATAGCTCCGGCGGGCACTTGGTATATAGGCAAATAGGTTTTGTCTACAATAAACAGAACTTTTTCAATCATTACAACCTCATTTCATTACTTCATAATATTATTATAAATCACATATGTCACTCGCCTTACATACGTCTAACATAAATATTACTCATAAATAATATATATAAATTATAAACATTTAAGGCTGTAAGGCACAAAATATACCTCATAAATCGACACAGCCTTTTGAATTTACTATATTAACAAAACAGGTTTCTTCCAAAATGATTTTTTCCACTCACCTAGACGGTCTCACAACCAATATGTGTTTGTTTGGGAATGTATGGCCCAACATTCGAGCTGTGTTTTCCAAATTCCATTTTAAATAGTTCCGGTTGTCTCGATGCGCTTGCATTATTTCCGGATAATCCTGGCGATAATAGAGATATATTCACATAATATATACCTGGCAAGTTTTCGGCAGTTTACGCGCACCGGCAACGTTGCAAACATTTATATTGGGCCACTTTTGGTTCAAAATTAACAATAGCTGTAAGACTTTATCCGTGCAGGAACGGAGAAAGAATACAATTTCCTGCGGCCGGGCGGCTTGTCGTAAGAGGCGACAAAACAACCCACAGCCAGGTGGTAGGGCATTTTCCCGATTGGATGGCTACCACCCCTGGTCTAAAGTACGTCGCCATAACAATCTTGTGTTGTGTTCCGGGATTAGTGACCAGGTTCCAGTCTCCTTTAAGAGAGCAGCTGCGCATTTGTAGCACTTTTGGTGTTGCAAATGTCCATAGGCGATGATAACCGCTATCCATCAAGTGGGCCGCCTGCTTGTCTGCTGAACTCCTGCAATAAAAAAAAATAAAAAAAGACATATTTGAGTTTTTAACTAAGAATTGTGCGTTCATTGACAACACTAATTATTTTGTGAAAGGTAGCTTTTCGAGCTGCCACAAGTATTCTCTCGTTCGGCGTCAAGTCAAAGACTTACAGTTTGGTTGATAATTTGTTTGAGGATTATCCTAAAACATGAATTTTCGTGGATACTTGACAATGGTTAGATACACAAATCGTGTACAGGCACACGACTGCTAACGTAGTATATGCAAGAGTATATAAAATATAGGTGAATGGAGTTAAATCGTCAGTCTACACGCGACCGCCAGGACAGTAGTAAATAATGGCACGTAGTCGGACTGCCGACGTCTTAGTAAAAAAATGATATACAACTATGAACGAAAAATTTTTCACCTGGACATCGCCGCCGAAGAACACCAGCGTCTGTTGCGTAGGCAAGTTAGCAGCCGGCTGGAACAGAGTGTCGTTGAGGCGACCCTCAAAGCCGGCCACTCGTCGCAAGCGCAACGGCATCATCTTCAAGCTTTTTGGTCCATCACTTTAAATAATAGTATTGATCACATAAATCTGGTAAATAGGTGCTGGGCACTCCATTCACGATGAAGGGTTCCGAAGAGATGATAATTGCTAACTGTTTTCCAGCCCTAAATCTTGAATTTTTTTGAATATCGCCCCCGCTCGTCTCTATTTTTATTTCAACCATCGTCATAATTTCAGTCATCAGATGTCCAGTGATGGACATAGGCCTCCCAGAAAGAATGACCGGTCTAGCGCTGTTCTTTCTGTGTTAAGCCTATTTTTTCGCAAATATACATATGTGTACATATGTGTACATATAGTTTAATTTGTTTCCAAATAAAGCTTCATCCCTTTCGCACGCACGCTAACCGTACCCAAATTTGAGTGTTAATGACGAACATACATCGTGATGAAAACTACACATAGAAATAAAAAATAACTCGTGTGTTGAAATTACCACTCTACCTTGGTCAAAAGTGGCGGTATAGTATCTGGCAAGTCCCCTATTACAGTTGGCAGATTAAAACCAACATAACCTTTAAATGCGCCAGGTGGTAGGGCATTTGCCCGACTGGATGGCTACCACCCCTGGTCTAAAGTATGTCGCCATAACAACCTTGAGTTGTGTTCCAGCATTAGTGACCAGGTTCCAGTTTCACTTAAGAGAGCAGCAGCGCATTTATAGCAACTTTGCTGTTGCAAATGTCCATAGGCGATGGTAACCGCTTTCGATCAAGTGGGCCGTCTGCCTGTCTGCTGATCTCCTGCAATAAAAAATAAATAAAAATAAAAATAAAAAGAAGAAAATAGGTGGTATATCATAATCCCGCGCCCAGTAGTGGGGCATATTGGCCTTAGGAGAGACTTTGCTTCTCTCTGCGTATTCTACCGACTGTATAACGGGGAATGTTCCGAAGAACTGTTTAGAATGGTGCCTTCGTCCTCCTTCTACCATCGCACCGCTCGCCATCGATTGGGAGTTCACCCCCACTTCCTTGAGCCGCTTCGCTCATGTACGCAACGGTTCTGTAGAACGTTTCTCTCGCGTACCGTGGGGATTTGGAATGAGCTCCCGGCCGAGGTTTTCCCACAGCGCTACGATATGGAGTTCTTCAAAAAGGGTGTCATAAAATTTCTTAGAGGCCGGCAGCGCGTTGGCGACATCTCTGATGTTGCAAACGTCCATAGGCGACGGTAACCGCTTTCCACCAGATGGGCCGTTAGCCTGTTTGCTGTACTCCAGCTATAAAAAAATAAAAAAAAAATAAAAAAAATAAAGGGCTGTTACTATTATTGTAAAAGTAGTAAACAACTAGTCCGGGTAAAAGATAAGGTTGATGAGTGAAAGCCAAAATGACATAAAAATATTTATTTCAATACCAAACTAATAATCACACTAACTATCTTATTTCACATATCTCCAAATCTTAATAATCAAATGGTAATTTTAAAATCTACTCAAGGTAATGTAACAGCATTGAATTGAATACTAAGATCCATAATAGCCTTGAATTATATCTGTGCCTGAGAAGTATTATTCTATATATAATAAAGTTTTAAGTGCAGGAATTTTATTAAATTTTGGTTTTACTGACGTTTCGGCCACTTTTCAGTGGCCGTGATCACGGAAGAGGGTAAAACCAAAATCAAATAAAATTCCCGCGCTTAAAACCCGTTAAAATGTAGTTTTATTATGTATATAAGTTGCGAAAACTTAAGAAACTATTATTATTCAATATATTCATCTAAACTGATTAAAGGTAATTTTATAACAACCTGGTATTGTGAAACTATAATACTTTTTCTCAATTTGCGCTCCACTAATAATCTCCTGTTAATGGCACCTTGCACACTCTTCAACTTTTTATTCCAACTCCTTCGCCATGCAGGCTGTTTTACTTTGGAACTCTTTGCCCACTGACATCAGAAAAGAATCAATCAAGAATCATTATGTTGGTCTTACACAATAATGTATTTGCTAGTTTACAAATCTTTAGACTATAATCTCTTGTATGTCATTTTTATTTATATATCTTTTTTCTTTTTCTTTGTTGCATAATAATTACTGATAATTTAAGGATTTCCTTTGAGTCAGGTTGCCTAGAACACATTGCTTTAAGTGATAAGGCCACCTTTTGTTTTACCAAGTAACTACTGTCTTGTTGTCCATTTTTGTAATTTTGTTTTGGTGAACAATAAAGTGTTGTCTATGTCTATATTTTTTATATTTTAATTTCACTTCTCTTTGTGCTTTTGTATTTCCATAACAAATTTTTTATTTTGGTTGCAAGTCCACTTCATGCATTTTGATATATCTGTTATATTAAAGTAACATTTAAATTAGAATAAAAATTCTTACTATTGCTTATTTCGGATACTTAAGTTACTTTAGTACGAAAATTGAATGTGATTTTTGGCTTTAAAGTCATAACTTAATACTATTCTGGATAGGTATCTAAAAATATGTTTTATTTAACATGTCTCATTTGTTTCTGATGATAATACTTAGTATCATTCATACACATTGTTATCTTTAATGTGATGTCATCAAGACAACTCTTCAAGTCCTCTCGTAACTCTCTGACTTTAACTCTTACATCTTCACACATAAGATTATAACACATAGCAACAAGACCCATTCCGAGCAAAACATAAATGAAGTTTATAACCAACTTTAAATGAGAGCCACCTGCGGAATCAGCTATATTCGCACCCGGGACAAAATCACCAAAACCTATCTTACAAAGACTTATAACACAAAAATAAGTCGAGTCTAAGTAATTCCACTTTTCCCAAGCGCCAAACATGATTGTGCCACTCAATATATAAAATGATATCACCCATAGACAAGCCGTAGATGGCACTGTGATCTTCCTCTTGATGGTTTGCATCTCTCCATCTTCAAATAGCGCATCATCACGTCTACTGCATTCGTGTGCAGTGATGTAAAGCCACTTAAAACTCTGCGCCAGAACTTTGCCCATATTACAAAAGTATAGAACATATATTGGTATACCAAAACAAGCATAGGCAATGGTCATGACCTTGCCCCACACAGTCTTTGGAATTACATTTCCGTAACCAATCATAGTGAATACTGACAGTGAATACATCAAAGCTGCTGGAAAAGACCATATATCTTCAGCTGATCTGCCATTGTAGCCTGTGTGAATGGCAGCTGTGATATTGTTTTGATATATTTTGAGAACCTTGTTCACTCTCACAACCCAAGCAGTTTCATTGAACACATTTACATTAACTGTTATATTCCACAATTCTTCAGCACAGTTACTTCTCCACTGTTGTACATCTTTAAGCTGTTGGTCCGGACTGTCTTTTTCTATATGCATGAAACCTGCAGCTCCAAGAATCGCGTAGCAAACAACCAGAGCTCCCACACCCACTTGTGTGAACATAAATGCTATGAATTTTCGAAAACAGTCTTTTATTTTTTCCCGTGCATCGCTCCCAGCAGTTGAAGATGAGTCCCGGCTCCGCATGGAGCCATGGAAACTCGCGTTCAACGGGTGTTGGCCTTCCATAACAAAAATAAATTGTAATTTATGTACGAAAAGTGGAGTAAACCGAGTGCCACGCGTCTGACGCACTATTTCTGGATAACTGTTGGCATATAGCCAATTGCCGATGTTTTTGACGTATGATTCCAAAACAACACAACAACACTCCAAAACCCATGGTTTCTTTATACATAATAATTATAAGTATACTTGTCACAAATTTTTCAGTTGGTGAACATTTTAAAGTTTAGTCGCAACCCTAGATAGGGATCGTCTTCATTAGTGTTGACAAAATATATGAAATATAATACAAATTAAAACAATACCTATTAGAAAAGTCTAATATTATAGTTATATAAATTAAACTTACCTTTTTAATCGAAATATAAACCCAAAATATATTCTTACATTTTTGTTGAATGCGAATTTATGGAAATATGTCTGAATGGCCCCTATTTTTGTTTTCTCGATAAAGTCTGGGATTATTGAGAATATTTCTTTCAATAAAACTTTATATGGTAACTTATTAGTTTACTCGTTTATTTCTAATAAAATAATAAAGTTAATTTACTAATATCTTTAGTTTTTTTATATCGATAAAATATTTCATTGATTTCGTCTTTGTTGTCATTATTAATAGTCACTGTCAACGTGTCAATAATTTCAATTACTGTTCAGTTTAATTTACCACACTAGCCGGCAAAAAATCTGAGTATATACAGCCTAGTCTGACGTATTGAGCAAACATTTAATTTCTTTATTCTATTTATAACCTCCTAGCGCCCACGGTCTTAAAAAAAGTACATACATACATAACTTCACGCCAGTTCCCTAGTCTGGTAGGCACAAACAACAGAGTGCCATTCAGGCTTATTCTTACACACCTCACTTGTTCTTTGACATTCATAACTCTTGTCATGCACGCTCGTTTGTTCTTAAGGCTCCTGATATCACCTTCTGCTAGTACACGATCAATTTGATCATGGAAGGTGTGTCGTGGCCTTCCACGACTTCTGCATCCATCCATTTTTGCATTTTATATCTGTTTAGTCAAGTACTTTAATGGAATAGTGAATAAAGCCCAGCACCAAATCCATTTTCGTCCAATGAACGCCCAGAGTACTATTCTTAGTACACCAACTTTAACAATTGCTGCTAATTTCAAGTTACCACCTTTTTATAATGTGATGTCTCCGAGCATATGTTCGACAGTTTTGGTTGTATAGAACCAAGCAACAGTGCCAACAAAAACAAAAGAAATTTGTCTTTCTTGACTTAACATGGAACAAGATCATCAAGTGTGAAAATTAATCTTAATTTATTCATGAAATCTTTACTATTTATATTCGTATGCTAATCAAAAATAGTTGCTTATATACTATATTTTCTGTTTACATCAAAACTTTATATGCATCTGAGATTTAATGAAAATTATCATAATTAAAAATTTAAGACCTTTTAATAGACCTTTGGGTTCATAAGGACTAACATAATTGTTTCGAATGTTTTAAATAAATAATAATAAAATAAATGTTTCTCTTATTATAAAGGATTTTTGTTTATTAAGGTTATTAAATGAGTTTTTAAGTTTAATATCATACTTAATATTTTTGAAGGTAGTTGAAAAAAAATTCATCTTGTAAAAGTTTCTTGTTTTAAGTCTAGTTCTTTTGATCCAAAGGCCTACCAAAAGGTATCTATTTTTGTCCTTTTTTTTCCTTCCCCTCGTTCACCTGATACAAGAAAAAAATATCATACTTGAGCGGTTACTGTAAGGTAAAATTTTTAAAGTTCAAAATCTTGGGTTTTCGCCATTGAAACCTTTTTTAAGGACTTATACTTGAGAAAGCGTTGCAAAACCTTGGCGTCAGGAGGATAGGGTACGTTCCACTGATCGCTCACAAACACCACGCTCGCAAACGCCACTTTTTATGTTCCATGTCACAGCCGCATAGATTTTGTACGAACTTACATACATATGATGTCTTAAATCAAATAGCGAAGGGCGCCAAAATAAAATAGAAAATAATAGGGGCGCCATTTTCGCAAATTTGTTTAAACTCTAGCAACTCCAATAGGTCAAGAGTAATTTCGATAATTACTAGTAATTTTTAGTACAACATTAAACATCGAGCAAGTATTAAGTTGTTTTAGTTACAATATACACAATAAGTCAACATAGCCTATCATGTTTACAAAATTATAGTCATAATGTATGTCTTTGTAGACCACGGGCCATAAAAATGGCCCGGACTTTTGGAGGGCTTGCGTGGGGCCATGGGAAGGCCAACACGTAGAGGCCCTTTGACAAATTTAATGTAAATGTGGTGTGACACTGACCGGCGATTGTCCATGTCTACACCATATAGTAATGCACCCAAGGTCAAGCCCCGGCCAGTGTCGGACTATTGTGGGAAATGAAGACAAAAAGTACCGGGCTATTGGGGTGAACTGCTAGTGGTACTAGAGGTCTGGGAATATGGGGACTATGGCGTCTGCCCGTCGCAATGTTCGGAGAACATAGAAAAATGGGCAGACGGTGACTCGCCACTCCCTGCATGGGCCCCAAAAAATGCCATAGAAGACAAGGGCAACACGGATGTGAGTAGCTAAGGGGTGTAGGGAGGTGGGCTGCAGGTTCACCGAGGTTACTTCTGACGTGATGCCATTTATCATTTCCACCCCTGGAGCTTGAGTCTTAGCTCTAGCGATCTCCACTCCGTACCGGCTGGCTAAGGCAAGCATGGAGGTGGGGGCCTGGTCTTGGCCCCCGGAGTCAGGTACGAGGTGTCGCTACTCACCTAAGGCTTCGCCACAAAGCCCTCCTGCGGGTCATTATTATTAATGACTATAATTTTGTAAGCAAGAGATTTAACATGTTGTGATAATTATCAGAACAATTATTATTTGATTAAAAGAAGCTAAAATAACCATTACAAACCTATAATGTCGGCTGTTTTTTTTTTGTGAATATTATCGAATCACGACGAAAATATTTTGCTTCAAATTCTACTAAAAACATCCTTAATAAACTTTAAAAACCACTATTCATGTTAAACTTGGTATTATTACATCCAGTATTTAGTTCTTTTTTAGCGAATTTTAGACTCGGATGAACGTTAAAATAAAAATAGCATAGACAAATTCGCTTTGTTTATGTTTAACTAACTTTATACATACATACATACATAACTTCACGCCAGTTCCCTTGCGGGGTAGGCACGAACAACAGAGCGCCATTTAGGCTTATTCTTACACACCTCACTTGCTTCTTTCACATTCATTACTCTTGTCTTGCACGCTCGTCTGTTCTTAAGGCTCCTGATATCACCTTCGGCTAGTACACGATCAATTTGATCATGGAAGGTGTGTCGTGGCCTTCCACGACTTCTGCATCCATCCACTTTTGAATTATACATCTGTTTAGTCATTCTTTCATCATGCATTCTTTCCACATGCCCGAACCACCGGAGCATTCCTTTTCTTACCTTCACCCCGACACTCTCTTTCAGACCAACTCTCTTTTTTACTTCGGTATTACGAATGCGGTCCACGAGCGTCACTTCGCAGATTTTGCGCAGTGCTCGCATCTCGACCGCGTTTACTCTACTTTCATGCTCTCTCTTCCATACCCAACTCTCGCTTCCATACGTGAGCGTAGGTACCAGTACCGCGTTGTGTATGACAAGCTGGGCCTTCTGGCTGTAGTTCTTAGCGCCTAGAAGTTTACCTAACGCTCCATTCACGCTATTCCCCAAATTCACTCTTCTTTCTATATCAACGGTGTACCTTCCATCCCTGCTAAAAGCACATCCAAGATATACAAACTCATTCACTTGCTCCAGCATCACATCATCGACCATTATCCTGGCATTCGTTCGTGTTTCATCTCTTTCAAACACCATAACCTTTGTTTTCTTCGCATTCAAATGTAAGCCTCTCGCCTGACAGTCATCTGTCAATTAACTAACTTTATCTACAGATAAAATAGAATATTGCCAGAAGGCATAAAAATTAGTTCATTTTCTAAACATTTTGGTCGAGTTGTATTCTAACATCAACTTTGAAAAGATGAAATATCATTTAATACCTATTCAATAATGACCGTTTCTTATATCTAATCTACCGTTCATTTGTTTTAAAAATTCAACCGATGATAAGTTAAATGAATGAATAGTAAGATATATGAACTGATCATTATAAGTAATGATAGAATTTTGTGTCCGCATTCTAAACATTTTACTAAACTTATTACACTTATGCAAAATGGGAATTGGTAGCTCATTTTTATCTCTCAAACCCGAACTACTCAAATTGTACTTTGGTTTATTTCATCCAAATTAAAAGATGGGAATGAACCATCTTATATCAGCTTTTTTATAAGTTAAATACTACATACTGATCTATTGATCGTTTACTATAATTTGATCTATGAGTAGTAGTAGAGAGTAGGTAGCAATGACGATGTTCCGCCAGTCACCATTTTATTAAAATAATTTCGTTTTACAAATTTGGAGTAACTTTTTTACATTTAATTAATGTTATCAAGCTTTGAATAAGCCAAAGGGAGCGATAAGAAAAGTGATAGAAGCATAACATTTTATGAAAAAGAAAATGCGAGCAAAATCTCTATAAAAAATAACTCCATAAAAAAAAATCCAAGTTTAGAAATTTCCGAACGATCTTTTTGCATTCCGAAATTTCCAAATCGATTATTTTCATTGTGCACATTACAATGTTTTACTGTCTTGTATCTGAGCCTTATAAATGCTCTATCTTTCTCCAACTAAAGTAAGATGAATATTGCAAAAGTGAGACACTTATTAATATTATGTTAGAATCCTAAAATCTTCGTACTTGTTCATGAAACAAGCTGAAAATGTGAAAATCCAGACACACGTTTTCTTGGCGTTGTTTGTTATCCGGCGTTGAGTTTTTTTTATTGAAATTTATCTTTAATTTCAGCTGTTAATTTATAAAATGTAGTTTGGAACGATTATTCGATACGTTTCCATATGTTTTTATTCGGGTTTGTGAGTATTATCACATAAATAGTTTGAAATACCAGCTTCATAAATGGGTTAATGGGTAATGGCTGAACAACCTCAAACTTATCGATGACGGACGCCGTTCACGAATTCCAAATTCAGAAAATAATATAAATTGTAATGTATTCGTAAGTTATATATCTATGCTTTGGTGTATGTCGTTTCACAACTTGAGTTTATCAAGGTCATGTTTAACTCTTTTTTTTCTAGCCAGTAAAAGTACAACAAAGATGTAGCCGCAAAGAAAATTTAAATAGAATGTTTGCAATAGCCGAGTTAATTTTCATATGACATAAACGTTAATTGGCAATAGATGGATTATACATAGTTACCGGCTTTTGTATTCAGTTATGGCTTTGTCAAGACACTTGCAACCGGAATTTCCGGCAATCGAATTAGATCATTCCTTATCGAAAATGACCACAATTGATTTGGTCGGCGGGATACTCTGCCATATCTGTCAACTGATTCTGCCTAATAAGAAAGATTACGACAGCCACTACTTGAACCATAACATAGACCCAAAGAATATAGTATATACCTGTGTTGTGTGCAATAAACAATTTATTGGCTACGCGATTTTCCGTGGACATTGCTACAACTTGCATGTTACAAAAAATAAATTTAAGTGAGTATAACTTGTTTTTGTATATATAATTACGGGAATGTATTTTGAGCAATTGGCAAAAGTGTGATGATTAGGTTATACATTGAGAGTTCCTAACAAATAATACAATACAAAGATCTTTATTGTAAACCAACATGATAGAGAAAAAATAGATGATAAACTTAAATATTATATAAGGTAACCTTTTTTTTGTAATAAGTAATTTTGTTTAATACTGTCCCTATTACTAAACGGCCTGGCCACAGGCAGATTGATGCACAACAAAAACAAATGCATTAAGATGTATGAAGTATGCCATGGTTTGTCACTTTATATATTTTATGTTACCTGTTGCAAAGCCCAAGCCCAGATCTCTGACCAGGCCATAAAGGAGGAAAACAATAGTGTTCTAAAAAGTCTAAATTATTCAATCAACCCCATGTTTAATGTTGATCAAAAAAAGCTAATTAAGTTAATTTGTCTTTCAAAATTGATGAAAGATGACTGTCAGGCGAGAGGCTTACATTTGAATGCGAAGAAAACAAAGGTTATGGTGTTTGAAAGAGAAGAAACCAGAACGAATGCAAGGATAATGGTCGATGATGTTATGCTGGAGCAAGTGAATGAGTTTGTATATCTTGGATGTGCTTTTAGCAGGGATGGAAGGTACACCGCTGATATAGAAAGAAGAGTAAATTTGGGGAATAGTTTGAATGGAGCGTTAGGTAAACTTCTACGCGCTAAGAACCTCAGCCAGAAGGCCCAGCTCGCCATACTCAACGCGGTGCTGGTACCTACGCTCACATATGGAAGCGAGAGTTGGGTATGGAAGAGAGAGCATGAAAGTAGAGTAAACGCGGTTGAGATGCGAGCACTGCGCAAAATCTGCGGAGTGACGCTCGCGGACCGCGTTCGTAATACCGAAGTAAGAAAGAGAGTTGGTCTGAAAGAGAGTGTCGGGGTGAAGGTAAGGAAAGGAATGCTCCGGTGGTTCGGGCATGTGGAAAGAATGCATGATGAAAGAATGACTAAACAGATATACAATGCAAAAGTGGATGGATGCAGAAGTCGTGGAAGGCCACAACACACCTTCCATGATCAAATTGATCGTGTACTAGCGGAGGGTGATGTCAGGAGCCTTAAGAACAGACGAGTGTGCATGACAAGAGTTATGAATGTCAAAGAAGCAAGTGAGGTGTGTAAGAATGGGCCTAAATGGCGCTCTGTTGTTCGTGCCTACCCCGCAAGGGAACTGGCGTGAAGTTATGTATGTATGTATGTATGTATGTATGTCTTTCAAAATAATTTTATATTAATTAATTTTTCTTCAATGTTTTCTTATCTCTAGAATTATATATTTACTTGATTTGTATTTGAAGTTGTGGTAGTGTAATGGCTAGCGCACACATCCCAAACTTAAAGGGTGTGGGTTCGATCCTGGTCGGGATGCATGCTCCACTTAAGTCGGTTTTCTGATCTAATATGCATAATCTTACAATTACCACATACTAATAACAATAACAATTGTTTATGGTAGCACTGCTTTAGCTATGTGAAATTTTAGTTTAAGTGTATTTTTAAATATTAAAAGTCATGTTTATAAAATGGTCAGTTGAAAAATGCAATAAAAACCATAAGATCACTAGCTGATGCCTGCAATGGTGTCCGTGTAAATAAAGTTTTTTTAGCTATCCCATGGGAACTCTTTAATTTTTCGGGATCAAAAGTAACCTATACGTTGACCAGGGATATAAGCTACCACCATACAAAATTTCATTTAAATCAGTCCAGTCGTTTTGGAGATTAGCCCGTACAAACAGAGAAACGAAAAATTTGAAAAAATCTAAATTAGTTCTATTTCACTGCTTACATCCCCCTGACTCGGTTTTTATCATTTTTTTTCATTGTACAGAAATTCAACCTTACATTTTTATTATATGTATAGATTGTACCTAATCAAAAGTGAAGTGCACAGCATACTATTGTCATCTTTCAAGGCACCCACTAAAAAAAGAAATAATTATAAAAAATAAAACTGTTTTTGTGTCAGCCTGATGCATGACTGGAGTTCACTCTTTAAACATTAATAACGTATACACATATTACGTATTGGTACAGTTACAATAAAAAAATATAGTTAAATATCTATTTAGTCAGTAGGAAATAGACATATAACCACAAAACACACTCACAAACATATTAATTAAAAATGAAAATCATGTAAGTACAGTATAATACCACTGTCAGGTATTGTGATATTATATATAATAAATAATAGTAGTTTCGGTAAAACTCATCTTGGTAAGCAAGCTAATATAGGAGAGGTAAACATTAACATGACATATAGTTTAACACTTAAATTACTTTAGTTAACAAAAATAGTTTCCTCGAGATCTGAGAGCCCTCGCTAAACCCTGAATGTTAAAACTCTTGGAATCTGCAGTGGCAAGCTTCTCGACAAAACATAGGAAGACACGTCTTAACTTGCAACCTATTCTCCCCTCCAAACCACGCAAGCTCTCCAGAAAAGTGGTGTCTACCATAATTCGTCTCAGACTCGGCCATATCCGCACACCGGTTTTCTTGACGAAAATTAGAGTCCGTGATCATTCGCTTCGTGAGTGCGGCTTAGAGGAGGGAACTTGGAACACATCTCTTTTCACTGCCCAAAAGTTATTACTCCGCTCTATAATATTTTGCCAGGAGATTTCCCTCGCCCTGTCAACATAAATTTCCTTTTAGCACTGGCCAATAAAAAATCTGTTAATATATTATGTAAATTTATAATATTAAATAACATTTATTTATAAGGTAGTTTTTTTTTTTATTAAGGCGGGGGAAATGCTATTTAAGCACAATACCGGGTCCTTTGCAAGGGATTAGGCCATAGTTGATCATGGAGGCTTTACCCTTTAATAAGGGGCAATCCAAACAGTAATCAACCAGCTTGTGTAGAGACTCCGAGAAGTTGCACGGGCAACAACCACTATCCACTAAAACCACCCTCCTCCCATGTGCCCCGCGCTTTTTATGTAGGAAAGGCTGAGACTTAGAACGTAGTTAGGCCTAGTCCGATTTATAAGGTAGTTACATTAACTCTGTTTATGTTGTATTGTAGGTTCACAGAAGTTAAAATTGGAAAGAAAATTGACCAAAATTTTTTTTCTGAGCTGCTATTGCCGTAACCTACACCTGACATTCTCTGTTACTGTGACATTGGCCGAATCAGCGCCAGTAGCGTTGAAGACAAATTGCCAAAAATATAATAGAATTAGTTAACAAAAATTGCCTGACCCATTTGAATTTTTATTGTGTTCCTCTAATACAGGTGTGGTTTAAAAGGAAAAGCACAATAATTTTGAATTACGCTTGCATTATGTAACTCCTCATCAAATTTCCATACCAGAGGCAGTATATGAAGATTAATTCTTAAGGAGTAAACTCCAAAAACAATTTATGGAGATTCTTGAGCCGGCAGTAAATAATCATCATGCACCACATTAGGATCCAATTGTATAATGGTTACTGTGCATTGTTTGTGCTTGACTTGACATCATTATAGACTTGATCATTGATTTGTGCGCTCAAGACTCATAACATCAACTATATTTTATTTGTTATTAGTCTTTATGATCAGGGTGCGGGTATAGAATAGAATTTTTAAATTTTGTATAAGGCATTAGTGACCAGGTTCCAGTTTCCCTTAAGAGAGCAGCTGCGCATTTGTAGCAATTTTGCTGTTGCAAATGTCCATAGGCGATGCTAACCGCTTTCCATCTAGTGGGCCGTCTGCCTGTCTGCTGATCTCCTGCAATAAAAAAAAAAGACTTAATGGCTCACAGAAGTCATACAATTGATTATGATAAATGTGTTATACTACAGTCTATTTAAAATAGGATCATGTGTGAGAAGTTGTGTAAATCTATATAAATAAAAATGAATCATAGAAATGTATGTACCCGCATAACTTGAGAATGACTACCGATTTTGATGAGATGGTTTTGATTCATAATTGGAACAGGATTTTGATGATATTCATGTTTGAGTGGGTCTCCCGGATGGCTTAGATTCAATATTGGAAGTGGTAGGAGGCCCTAGAATTGGTTTTCTTTTTATTGCAGGAGATTAGCAGACAGGCAGACGGCCCTCTTGATGGAAAGCGGTTACCATCGCCTATGGACATTTGCAACACCAAAGGTGCTACAAATGGGCTGCTGCTCTCTTAAGAGAAACTGGAACCTGGTCACTAATGCCGGAACACAACTCAAGGTTGTTATGGCGACATACTTTAGACCAGGGGTGGTAGCCATCCAGTCGGGCAAAGACCCTACCACCTGGCAAAATTGGTGCCTGGGTGCCAGATTTCTATTTTTTCATAGCTGGACATTGTCTGAGAATTATAGTTCTGATTAATTTTGGATTGAATTCATTTAATAGTGGTCTTAAATGTATATAATATAAAGATATGACTTATTGGGTCAATTAAGTTTGGAGGTTGGCACTGAAAATCAGTGCTGTGTGAGATTTATTTTAAAATTTCGATGCAGCATAATACTGAGTTGTCAACCTCATTAATTAAACATTCGACTGACAATGCAGACTTATGAATATCTTGTGTTTTGTGAATCAAGTTTGTTTTGTGTGTTATTGTGAATTTATTATGTTTTTTTTTCTCTTTATGTAGTGAGTGGATTTTCTTTCAGATGCACACAATGTGAGAAGTGTTTTTCGAAACAATCTATACTTTTGAACCATATTAAAACGGAACATAATTTGGAATGTAAAGTATGTCATGAAAGGTAACTAAAAGTTCTTTTTAATTCCCTTCTATTATAGTCAAGCGTATTATCCTATTATCTTCGATTTTATATTAATTGAAATTGCATCAATAATTATATCCTATGGAAAGCTCGGAAAAATCGCAAACATCATCAAGAAGAAGAAGTCAGGCTTGTAATATTCTAAATATTAGTCACTATAGTTTATCATATAGTTATCCGTGCAGGAACGGAGAAAGAATACAATTTCCTGCGGCCGGGCGGCCTGTCGTAAGAGGCGACTTAACACCCCACAGCCAGGTGGTAGGGCATTTGCCCGACTGGATGGCTACCAGCCCTGGTCTAAAGTATGTCGCCATAACAACCTTGAGTTGTGTTCGGGCATTAGTGACCAGGTTCGAGTTTCCCTTAAGAGAGCAGCAGCGCATTTGTAGCATCTTTGGTGTTGTAAATGCCTATAGGCGATGGTAACCGCTTTCCATCAAGTGGGCCGTCTGCCTGTCTGCTGATCTGCTGCAATAAAAAAAAACCGCTCCGCGGGTCAACCTCTAGTGCATACCTTTTGTTTAAAGAGCAGGAATACAGGTTACATTGTATTAAAAGTTTATGTATTTGCCCTCGGAAGATTCACTTCATTTTGTATCACAAACTATCTCTTATCCCGTCTATCTGTAAATAATATATATAAATGACAAAACTTGCCAAAAAAGACAAAATGGATGAAATGGACCAAGTGGACGAAATAGACAAACATGGCAAAATCTATCCTAGTTTCCGGGATAAGCTTTACATAAATCTATTCCAAAATCTATCCCATTATCTGGGATAAAAAGTATCCTTTGTCCACTCTCGATATTAAAATTACATATGTACCAAATTTCAGCTAAATCGGTCCAGTAGTTTTTCCGTGAAAACGGAACAGACACGACAGACAGAGTTATTTTCGCAATTATAATATTAATAGGGATGAAGCTAAAATTATTTTATTTCCTATTCCATTATCAGAATAGAAGATCATTTAATGCTTGAATGGTTGGCACAAAATGCTTGTGCACATTTGAAAAATATTTATTACTTTATGGAAGTAAATGTATAAAGAGTATAGTGGAGTATTGGTAATTATGACACGTCATGGTGTAGCCCCTGTTTACAAGACTAAGTTTTTTGAAAATAATAAATGAATTTATTGGACTGAAATTACATACATACATACATAACTTCACGCCAGTTCCCTTGCGGGGTAGGCACGAACAACAGAGCGCCATTCAGGCTTATTCTTACACACCTCACTTGCTTCTTTGACATTCATAACTCTTGTCATGCACGCACGTCTGTTCTTAAGGCTTCTGACATCACCTTCTGCTAGTACACGATCAATTTGATCATGGAAGGTGTGTCGTGGCCTTCCACGACTTCTGCATCCATCCACTTTTGCATTGTATATCTGTTTAGTCATTCTTTCATCATGCATTCTTTCCACATGCCCGAACCACCGGAGCATTCCTTTCCTTACCTTCACCCCGACACTCTCTTTCAGACCAACTCCCTTTCTTACTTCGATATTACGAACGCGGTCCGCGAGCTTCACTCCGCAGATTTTGCGCAGTGCTCGCATCTGGACTGAAATTAATAGTCCTAAACTAACTTTCTGAAGCTAGAAGTTTGTTTCTCTCTTTAAACCTTTTCAATACCATAATAATCTGAACCCTTTCGCGATTTTCCCAGAGCCCTGCAATTAAGTGCTCTATGAAAATGATGTAAACAGATCTTTAGTCCCAGTAAGGTAGGAAATGGTACCCTTCGTGTTGCAGATCTTCATGGGCGACGGCAGCCACCTGCTATCATAGTAGCTAAAATAGTCATGGTTGCATGATGGCAAGGGCACGCACCCTTATATCTAAGGATGCTAGGTTCTAATCCTGGCCGGAATGCATGCATCACTTAGGCAGTTTTCTGACCTAATGTGCATATTGTTACAATTACCGTCTGCTAACAACAGTGAAGGAAAACATCGTGATGTAACCTACACATCGAGATAACTGATTTGTCAAACCTGCCAAACCACCTTGGCTAACTGTGGCGGGTATACTGTCCATTTCTCAATAGTGGGAGGTCCGAGGCCAGCAATGGAATGTTTATGGGCTGTTATTATTTATCTATAATATTCTGAACTTCTAAAAATGATCTGTATATTGGAGCTATTAAAAAAAACATTTTTTTTTAGATTTCTTGTCTGTTTGTTCGGGATTTACGCAAAAACTACTCTCTGATCGACAGCAAATTTTTAGAATTAAACTGCACTATATTTTATCTTGGGAATCACGGGGGAATATTTCTGGGATTTATTTAATATGATCGATAGCAAATTTAATGTAATAAAATGTCTGATATTTTTATACCGGCTTTGTATTTGTTCGGGTACGTAAAAATTTGTTTATTCCGACAGTTTTCACTAAAATGATAAATTACGTTATTTTTCAAATACTCCGGCATTTTGTGTCCCGGGAATCCTGCGAGAATTTCAGTTCAAACGTAGACGAAGTCGCAGGCATATCCTAGTTTATACGTAAAATAAATGTGTTTTATAATTTTTCCTGTTTAAGATTTGATGCCAGAGAGACCCTACAATTTCATGAGAATTTGCATAAGAAAAAGAAGGTTCAACATACAAACACATGCAACTCTTGCGGCAAAAGAATTTTATCAGCAGAAATGTGTGAAATACACATTGACGAAATGTCAACCATTACCTTTCCGTGTCCAATATGTGAACAGATATCGCTATCAAAACCTGACGCAATAAAACACGTAGACCAGCATTTCAATAAAACAATTGCCGAAAATGTCTGTAATGCAGACCAAGTTGAAGAATGTAATTTTTCTGATGACAGTTCAATTGATATTTTGGGCATTCTGTGCTTCTATTGTGATTTAATATTCAAGAATCGTCCAGATATTGAGCTTCATTTCATCGAGGAGCACAGCGATAAGCCTGTCGTCTTCACCTGTAACATTTGCCAGAAAATTTACGACTCTGACAAGTACATTAATTTCCTCAATCACTGCTACGTACATTTGACAAAGAATAAATTTAAGTAAGTATTTTTCAAATTGTTTTTCTAACTGCTGTGCGTTTTCTGTTGTATATCGTCATATAATTATATTAATATTTGCAATTTATGGACTCCCATAGAAGCTTATATATTATGGTAAGTTGTCCACTCAGCCAAAGCTAATTTGAAATTTGGCTTAACTGTATCATAATTATTTATGCTATACAATATATAAAAATCAATTACTATACTTAGGAATTGAATTAGCTGATTTTGAAAAATAAATGACACCTGGATAATTACACCAGTAGAAAGAGTATGATATAAATGATAAATTCCTGTGAAGGAATGTCAAACAGCAAACTCAGGGACCTTTCCCTTAGTTGGCTGTCGATTTTTTTGTTAATCAATTCATATATTTTAAGTATTTATAGCTCGTGCCTTAACACATCAAGTTATTTGAAGCAATGTTCAATGTATTAACATGGTTTCATACATGCATACTGTCACTCCTGTTTCCCATTGAGGTAGGCAGAGACGATGGATCTCCACCTGCTACGATCCTGACAGGCACTTCGCTTCATCAACTTTCATTAATCTTTTCATACATACACGCTTATTTAAACTGCTTTTTATCTGACCTTTCTTCAAAGTATCTTCAATTAGATGATGGCGAGTACGTCTCGGTCTACCGGCACCGACTCTACCAGTCACATTGCTGTCATATACTTGTTTTGTGATTCTGCTTTTATTCATTCTCTCTACATGCCCAAACCACCTTAACATTCCTTTTTCAACTCTTGTCACTACATCTTCTTTCAAATCACAACGCTCCCTTATCACATTGTTTCTTATTATATCACTTACATTAACTTTACATACACCTCTCGAAGCTCTCATTTCAACTGCATTTATCCTATTTTCATGCTTCTTGTGTCATACCCAACTTTCACTGCCGTACATTAGCGTTGGTACTAATACCCCTTGATGGACAGTCAGACGTGCCTTTACAGACAAATTCCGGCTGTTCATAAAAGAGTTCAGCGCCCCATTCACCTTATTATCTGCCATTACTGTCTTTTCAATATCACTTTCATGCTTTCCGTCTCTGGTAAACAAACTCTTTAACTTGATCTAGTCTTTAATTTCCTATCTGTTCGTTACAACAAATTGTCATCCTTTCATCTCTTTCAAACACGATAATTTTCGTCTTCTCTACATTAATTTTCGTACCCTTATTCTTAAAAGTTGGTTTCATAATGCTCATATTAAAAACTCCAAAATCTTACTGTATGCTGATGATATGAAAGTTTTGAAGGAGATAAAAACTTCATATGACGCTGAGTATTTACAGGAGGACCTAGACAGATTTGGTGCCTATTGCGCGCATAATAAATTACAGCTTAATGTCTCAAAATGTTTTCAAATTACTTTTTCTAGGCAACGTTCAATAGTTGAATTTAATTATAAGCTTAACAATAAATGTATTACAAAAGAAAATAGTATCAAAGATCTCGGTATCATTCAAGATAACAAACTTATTTATGATCAACACATAACCTACATTGTTAATAAGGCATCCAAAGCTTTAGGTTTTATTATTAGAAATTCAGGAAACTTCCACAGGTTAAAAACGATTAAAATTTTATATTGCTCATATGTGCGAAGCCAGTTAGAATATGCATCTCCAGCGTGGAACCCAATGTATCAACTATATGTAAAGCGTATTGAGGCAGTGCAGAAAAAATTTCTTCGATATTTAGACTATAAATCTAGCCAAAATATAAACAGTTATCTAGAACGTTGTCAACACTACCATTTCCTACCTTTGGAGTATAGGCGGAATGTAACTGATATTTGTTTTCTACTTAATATAACTAGCGGCTTTATTGACTGTCCCGAACTTCTTTGTAATGTTGGACTACGCACTCAACAATTGGGCATTAGGCAGAGACAGTTGCTGTATGTACCCTTTGCATCCACCAATTATAGGCAAAATTCTTTCTTTCTCCGCAGCGCCTCACAATTTAACGATCTAGCACTAAAATTGGACATTGATATCTTTTTAACTAAACCCAACACCTTTAGAAATATAATGAACAAAGAATTTTTCAAAGATAACTAGTTTGTTCCTAACTACTTAATATGTACTCAAATTCAAATTCTCTTTTCAATCTTTTAATCTCACTTTTCAATTTTTCAATTTTTCAATTTTACAATTTTTCAATCTTCATTATCAACCACACACACTGACACACACACACACACACACATACGCACACATCTTCATCAATTAACCTGAGCAAGTCTATATGCTAAGGCTTGTAATTAGCAATTATTTTATTTATGTTCTTAATTTATATCGTTATTTGTCTGTAAGCCTTACTAAAATAAATAAATAAATAAATAAATATTATCAACGGAAAAGTTGGAATATGAAAGTTATGGTGATATAAATTTTAAAATGATTGATCAATTGGTTATTTTGTGGTGCCTAGGTGCAGTATGATTACCACCTCAATTATGACGTGTTTTGTTTTTACGACATCTGCACGCGCTTTGAATACTTTTTGGTGTATCTCTTTGTGGACTTTGAATTACGAGACGCCCGTTGACGACTATGCAACGTCATCAAGTTTTACAGGTTCAACGATTGTTTTGTTTGGATTACAAGGATTACTTTGTGATCTAAACAAAAAAAAAACCCATTAAAATTGGTGTAAAATAATGTATATTCGAATTAATATTCATTTATAGATATCTAATTGCAATGTAATGATTTAATAATTTCCATATTGGATAAAATTAGGTGTTGTCAAATGTAATGGAAATGATAAAACTTTTCGTAAATAACCAATCGCTTTCCGTAAGTTTTCCGTTTGACATTTCTTCATAGAAATTGGTCCGTATCAGCTACTCTATCTACTGATGTAATAACACAGTAAATGTTTTTTTTTTCAAACCACTCGATTTGATTCCTAACCAGAGTAATTGATTTGTCAATAGTCTAATGATACACTTTTATCCGTGCAGGAACGGAGAAAGAATACAATTTCCTGCGGCCGGGCGGCCTGTCGTAAGAGGCGACAAAACAACCCACAGCAGGGTGGTAGAGCATTCGCCCAACTGGATGGCTACCACCCCTGGTCTAAAGTATGTCGCCATAACAACCTTGAGTTGTGTTCCGGCATTATTGATCAGGTTCCAGTCTCCCTTAAGAGAGCAGCAGCGCATTTGTAGCACCTTTGGTATTGCAAATGTCCATAGACGACGGTAACCGCTTTCAATCAAGTGGGCCGTCTGCCTGTCTGCTGAACTCCTGCAATAAAAAAAACCACTTTAGTTTTTATCAAAATTTATATTTTTCGGTATTGCCACTTGAAAAATTCATCCTGGTATAAGTTAATGATGCTCTTCGCAGATGCACAGAATGCGACAAAACTTTCCCACGCCTCTCGCTCTATATCGTGCACACGGAGGCCTTCCATTCGGTATCTAGCAGCACTGAATGCGCGAATCGTGATGAGCACAAACCCTTCATATGCTGGTGTTGCAATCATGGATTCCAAAGCCATAGTCGTTTAGTCACCCACCTCCATCGTGAACACGGGGTTTCTAGCATTCTGTGTCCAGAAGACGGATGCACGAAGAGGTGAGATTATTTCTCCAAGTGTATAAATTATATTTTTGCTAGTCTTAAAAGGGCCCATTTATGTTTTCGTATCAAATGCTAAATAAAATACGCAAAAATTTTAATAATTGTAATACTTGTGCAAATGTGTATCTTTATGAAAAGTCATTTCAAAACATTGCTATGTGAAAAGATCAATGTACCCTGCATTATGTTTAATAGGAATTTCACACTATTTAATATTAAAAAAAATATACTTTTGAAGAATTTGGCAGTAAAATCTCATTTCTTACAAATTTTTTCGAAAGATTGTCTTCGATGGGCTCTAAATCTAAAGCTACTTAACAAGGGAAATTTTGAAGATCAAAATAAAATATTTTGTCGTGTATGTTCTATTTAGATATTCTGTAGGATTCAGAAAGTTTTATTATAATTTTTGGAACTATTACTGCCATCTAGCGGGTGTTATGGCCAACATGCCGAATTTATCAAAGTCCTCCGCGAACAAAATAGCAGATTCAGCTTGTATTACATACAAAACATATGTAAAATGTATACTAATGCGTAGATGTTAATTATTGTTTATATTAACATCAGAGAAGAATTTTAGATTTCCCTTTTAAAGTTGCTGCTGGCGATATCTATTGCCTCCTTTATTTTTTATTCAATTATTACACAGCGCCATCTATTGGATTGTAAGTGTTCTACTACAATCTAAGAATCAGTTGAGATGAGAATATTGAGATGGATGTGTGGTGTTATAAGCATGGATAAGGCGAGAAATGAGTACATAAGTGGATCTTTAAAAGTTGCACCCGTGACTGATAATTTTGAGAGGAAGAAGATTAAGTTGGTATGGGCATATAATGAGGAGGGATAAAAGTCACGTGACAAAAAGAATGTTAAATTTTAAGATGGATGGGTCCAAATGTGTAAAGGTAGACCAAAAAAAGATGGATGGATTGTGTGAAGGATGATATGATGATCTGTGGTGTGACAGAAGATGTATATCAGAATAGAGGAGTGTGGAAGGAAAAGACATATTGTGCCGACCCCAATTAATTGGGATTGGTGAAAGAGAGAGAGAGAATCAGATCTAATAACTGAAGTAGTTTTAAGAACTTTAGAACTTGTACTGCTTCCAATTGAATTTTTGTCAATCTACTCGTAAGTTAACAAGCTTTGTTTTGATTAATATATTTCTGTATCAACAGCTTCGAATCATTAAAAGATTTAGTACTGCACCAACGAGAGCATAATAGTATATCAAAGAACGCGTGCCGCTTTTGCAAGTTGCAATTTGCATCCCTCACATCTTGCGTTAACCATATTGATATTCATCGTATCAAAAATTACGGCTGTCCATTATGTAATAAAGACTACAAAGAGAAGTACCAGCTTGTAAAACATATTACATCGCATTTCGAATGCGTTTTGCATGTTTGCAAGGTTTGTGGCAAGACGTTCAATGCCAAACATCGTTTGATAGAACATAATAAAATTCACAACGATGTTAAAAAGTACGCGTGTAGTCACTGTGGTAAGACATTCCTGAAGCCGTCGACCTTACAGCAACACTTGAACGTCCATACTGGTATGAGACCATACAAATGTATGGTTTGCCTAAAAACATTTGTTTCCGAACCAAACTGGAGGAAACATGTTCGTCGAATGCATAATATTGATATAAAAAAAGATAAAATAGATGTAAAAGATTATCAAGTTGATATAACGCCCGAGAAGAAGAAAATTGAAAATGTAACCAACGTACCGGCAAAAACTAGTTCTAAAATTGCAATGGAAATTACTAGCATTATAGAATCAGATGAAAGTACAATGGACAGCATTGCCTCCAGCACTTTGGAAAAGGAAATCGAGATTATTCAAAACAATATTGATACTATTGATGGGGATTTGAGTGATCTACTTTTGCCAATCGGTGCCACATTCATAGAGTCTGGTGAGCTTTTTTACTATTATCATTAGAATAATAACGCTAACAAAAATGAATTAATCTATGTATTTATGTTTTAATACTGTAATAATAATACATACATACATACATAACTTCACGCCAGTTCCCTTGCGGGGTAGGCACGAACAACACAGCGCCATTTAGGCCCATTCTTACACACCTCACTTGCTTCTTTGACATTCATAACTCTTGTCATGCACACTCGTCTGTTCTTAAGGCTCCTGACATCACCCTCCGCTAGTACACGATCAATTTGATCATGGAAGGTGTGTCGTGGCCTTCCACGACTTCTGCATCCCTCCACTTTTGCATTGTATATCTGTTTAGTCATTCTTTCATCATGCATTCTTTACACATGCCCGAACCACCGGAGCATTCCTTTCCTTACCTTCACCCCGACACTCTCTTTCTTACTTCGGTATTACGAACGCGGTCCGCGAGCGTCACTCCGCAGATTTTGCGCAGTGCTCGCATCTCAACCGCGTTTACTCTACTTTCATGCTCTCTCTTCCATACCCAACTCTCGCTTCCATGCGTGAGCGTAGGTACCAGCACCGCGTTGTGTATGGCGAGCTGGGCCTTCTGGCTGAGGTTCTTAGCGCCTAGAAGTTTACCTAGATATTATATGTAATAATAATGAATATTATTTATCCACTCTTAATATTCCAATTAAAAAATTGACTACACTATTAATATTAGGGTCTAAGGTAAATAGCAGGAAGTTAATTTAATTGTATATCAGTAATTTTATTATTTTATTTTACACTTTTATTAGATTTAAAATGTAACTTGTCAAACATAATACTGACACATACATACAACACTTCACACTTGCACATATATACAGAGGCACGCTCAAATAAAACAAAGTCGGAAGGCATGTGAACGTGAATATAGTAATAATAAGGTTATAAAGGCCCCGAAGAATATTGGGGGTAGACAGGCAAAAAAAAAATGAGTCGTATTCAAATTGGATACATATTCAAAATTGAGTTTTTAAAATAAAATGGCAACTGGTCTGAAAGGTTTTTAACAAAAAAAATATTAGTTTTTATACCTCAAGTTATTTTTCTGAAGTGATTACTCTGTTGATTTTGTCTTTGTCACTTGTTTATAGTCTAAGAATCTTTATCTTTACATAGTATATACAACAAGGTGGCTTTCTGCGTATGTCTGTCCGTTTTTTTTTTTTTTGATGTTTTCAACAGATTGGCAGACAGCCCACTTGATAGAAAGCGGTTTTCATCGTCTATGGACATTTGCAACACCAAAGGTGTAATGCCGGAAGACAACTTACAGTTGTTATTGTGGCATACTCTAGACCAGGGGTGGTAGCTACCCAGCCGGGCAAATACCCTAACACCTGGCTGTGAGTTGTTTTGTCGCCTCTTACCACAAACCCTGGCCGCAGGAAATCGTATTCTTTCTCCGTTCCTGCATGGCTAAAAACCTCCTAGTGTTGGGCCGTGGGTAGAACACTATTTAGATATAAATTAAATTAATAATTTGTATCACAAACAGAAGAACCAACAGAGCTCCAGCCCCTGAAGCCGGAAACGTATCCGACCGAATTAGGCCCAGATTTCGTGACCATGGATGCCGATAATCCAAACGGTGAGTTTATCAATTTAGATGAGAACATATTGCCCTACATTGATCCATTGCTAACGATTAAATACGATAAAAGCCAAAACGACGGCGCGAATTGTAACTACACGAACATCGATAATAATATCGATCTTTCGAATAATATTCGTATCGACAACGAAGTGAATTGGGAGCCGCCTGTCTTTACTTGTCTATACCCGAATCTGTATCGTGACGAAATGACAGAAGCAAATTTACTTACTTTAATGAAAACTGAAACTTTTTAATTATATATATATAATACAATATATTGAATTTTATAAGCGATATTAGTTGGTAAATTTTGTGCTTATCCGATTTCTAAAACAAAACTTAATC
The DNA here is from genome assembly GCA_019925095.2 of Dendrolimus kikuchii. Classification (NCBI taxonomy): domain Eukaryota; kingdom Metazoa; phylum Arthropoda; class Insecta; order Lepidoptera; family Lasiocampidae; genus Dendrolimus; species Dendrolimus kikuchii. The sequence continues at coordinate 3,271,304 of CM034397.1, read as the reverse complement.
TTGTAATGATATTTATATTCTGACCGAGTAATTACTTGGTCAGCAATTGCAAAAAGGTAATTGCATGTGCAATTATTTTCTGAACATTGCCTTATAAAGCATTTTTGTACAAAAATTACTAACATATATCGTTATATAGTAACATACTAATAATCCATTTACATATAGTAGATTTAAATATATAAATAGTATTTGTTTGGCCAGATTGATTCGGGATGAATGTAATTATTTGCATCGAGTATGAGAGTTAATTAAATAATCTATACACAAATGCATGAAATCATCTATTTATATTTAATTTTGTCCAATATTATTGATCGAAGAGTGTAAAATAGATATTGCAACATATATAATTTTGATTGCTTAGCAGCAATTTCACTATGAACAATGTGATAGATTTTTATACATGTATTGATATCTTTATTTGGATTTATGTAATTTGTTAAAAAGTTGCAAGTCAAAAAATTCTGGACTGACTAATAGAAATTGACTTAGGGATTTTCAACCACCAAATAAAAGTTATTCTATAGAATAAAACAACATGGCAAACATAAAAATGACAGATGCATGAATAGAACAGTTGAATTGATTCACTTTTGGATTTAGGACCAATTTTTCAATAGTTAGCTAAATCGTTTAATAAATGCCTAAGGTATAAAGTTGTCGAACTGTTTATCTGTCCAAGAGATGGCTATGGATTTGTCAATTGATATTTAATTGACGAATAGCCTTACAATAATTTGATTGGTTGAGTCAATGCTAACTTTAGCGAGGTGAAAAAAATATACTGATTAAACACACGTTAGAGCAGGACGGACTATTTCCATGTACATCAATCTTCAAATTTGATCAAAATTACAATATTTGTCAGGGTCTCCAGATTGGGGATTTTGGCAAATGATTTTTATTTGAGGTATTATTGAATTAGGACAGACAAATTTAGCAGGAGAAATTAGGAAATTATTTCATCTGCCTAGCCTTATTACTTACCTTTGTCATTGATTTTGTCTATGATCGTAGGAAGTAAATATTGCACAGACTCTTGAAAGTCGGCATCGATAATGGAATTCTTTTGAATACCACCTAGTGAAATGATCTGGCGTAGATCTTACAATTCTAATTTTCCTCTCAAATGGATTGATGCATTTATAAGAGTTTCTTCTTCAATTGCCAAATCATCTGTTAATCCGGTAACGTTAGCCCAAAAATAGGCATTAGGCTAGTACTATAATTTTCATTGGTACGAATGTTCGGAACACTATTATAAATGAAATGTGAAAAGTCCCCAGCGATCCCACACTCGTTCGCAAATATGATTTTTTTGCGTTTTTCAGCCAAACGGTAAGTTTTATCATAAAAATAGGTCAGACAAAATTGTAGATCATGCAAATATCTATAAAAAATATCTTAAAATTTTTCTCCTAAGAGTCATCGTTTCTGAGATATAACGCTTCAAAAAGTTGAAAATATGCACACGTTTCCATTCCACTTGTGGGGTGTGTACTTGGCGCATTTTTTTAACATGATTTCCCCGATACGCCTATTCCAAGATCTATTGCGATTCTGTTCAATTCAATACTAGTTAATAGTAAGAAATGTTACTATCGGAAATTATGAAAGCGGTGTGAGGTCAAAAAAATTGGGGAAAAATATTCGTCTGATTTATTATCAACTAATACTTCTTCTTGTTCTTCTTCCTGCTGTGTGTAAGCAAATTGTCCTGACAGTGACGCATCATATATCTCCTCGCTGATATCGGACAAATCCTCTCTAGTGGCGATTCAACATTGGAGCACGACTGCTCTTGACAACTGGTACATGCTAATGAACAAAACAATCTAACTTTTTTGCGGCCGCATTTAGCATTACACCCCTTTTTACAATTGCAAAATATTGTGTTGAGTAGTTTTTCCGGTGCAGAGGGATCAAGGTAAAGTCTGAATTGGTTCCAGTGTATTACCAAGCTGCACTTGCACTTGATGATATACCCGAAATAGATGTTGATGAACAAAAGTAAAGGTTGGAGGAAGAGAAGCTAATTGCACACGTTTTTGTTACGAGTAGTACAAAATATACGTATCGGAAATTATTGCAGGTAGAATTAAGAACTAAGAATGATGAAATGAAACTAAGAGTGATGAATTCACACCGCTTTCATCATTTCCAATAGTAACACGAATTGAACAGAATCGCAATAGATTGTGGATTGTTTGGCGATTATCCGTTGAATAACGATTATCTATCCCTCAAAGCGGCAGATAGAGCTCTTCCTCAGGAAGGCCAGTCATTCGTTGGATAAAGCCTAACTGATAATTGTAAAATCGGCCCTGAGGTTATAATTTATTGAACTGTTAACTTTTTTTTGGTGGTTGAAAAATCGGACATTAATGTGTTAAATTAAATAAATTTCGTGTGTCGTTAAGCGATAATGCTTAAGTTGACTCTAACTTCCAATTAAACTGCGTGTGAGTTTTTATTAAAAATTGTTAAATTATTCCTCTTTTACTTTTACATTTTTTCCAATAATCTTAATGCAGACGTTTTATCAGGTATTTTACTGAAGGAAGTAAAGCTGTACTTATTATAGGTATGGGAAATATCGTTTTTTTTTTAAATTTAATAAGAAGAATCAACAAGTCTTACTCTGGTACATACATCTGTTTATATTATTACACTATGTTCTTAGTCTAAGTGCAGACTTAATTGCACGTTGCCTCATGATGCTGGAAACTATTATCGCGTGTTGTCTACAATAACGATGCATTAACCGATATCTGAAACATATTATGTTATATGAGTAGTACTAAATACCCTTAGTAGACGTGCTTTATTCTCGATGACAATCATCGCGCGACCTTCAATGAGAACCTGATCAAATGCGAGCATATTGAACATGTAAGAGTATTGTTAAATATTTTGATTCCAAGCGTATTTTCCCCGTTATACTAAATCATCTGGCCAATACATTCACCTACCTCACACGTAAACGAATATTACCTCAGTAATCCATAGGAATATTAAATGTAACTGTTTTTAACATAGTTATCCCACCAAACGTTAGATGGTTAATGTTTTTTTATATAATCATTATTATTCATAATAATGCTACCTCATTTAGTTGTTTAAGTATATCGCTTAGAACCATTGTTCAGCGACATGTTATAACATAAAAGAGAACTGTAGTATTATAGTGCCATTTTTAGTGATGTGTAAAATCGATAAATCGGCTTGCTAAAACAGTAGAAAAATCAACTTGAAAATTTTTCTCATTTACAACACGCATTGCACAGTTGTTTATAGAACGTTTACGTACTAGCTTAGCGCTACAATTTTTTATAAATTAAATAGTATTGATGCTTTGGTAATTTATATTTTTTAACTTTTAAAATCGTCACTTATCTATTTCGCACATCACTACGGTCAATCGATCGTACATTAACAGCGCCTGGGCTTTATTGCTCGTTTTAAATTTCCATCTTTCTGCCCGAAATGCTAACCTATAATTTCTATGCCCTAATAAAAAACATATATAAATGATGTATACAACAAAAATAATTACATGAAATATAGACAGAAAATATATACATTATTTTTATCCTACTCCAAAATTATGAATATTTTTTAAATTATTTGCATTGACGAATAAGAAATTTGTTACCGGGAGCTATTTTTAGATCTTTAGTTTATGTATTTATTTGGTTTTATAGCCCAGGCGTGTATTGTACACCAATTTTTGTAGGTATGTAACCGTAATATAATTTTTGTGATTATTGTTATGCTATTAATATTAAAATTGAAAAAAAATAATTAAAAAAAAAATGCACGAAAAGACAACAGTCATCGGCTTTCGAAATCAATTCTTACACTGTCTTTGTTTGATCCAAAGCATTAGAATAAGAAGTTTTTGACGAGTAAAATTTTATTTTGTAAATATTCGGTATCTTTGTCAATTTAATTTTGTGCGGCACTTGATAATTGCATTTCTATTATTGCTTAAGGTAACCGTCGCTGTGCGAATTGTTTTTTTTTTCTTTAATTTAATTTAAATTTATTTTTTTTGCTTCATTTTAAGGTAAAACATCAGTGTCTATTTTCATACAAAGTCCCGTCGAATATAGTTAAATAAATTACACACTTCAAAAGTCTTTTTTTAATAAATCGTATAAAGCATAAATAATCGGAATGCTAATTATAATAATAAATAAATTTACAATAAAAAAATATTGAAAAACTATTATAAAAACCACCATAGCAGAATTAGTTTAATAAATTACATTTTTATTATTAAACTGAAAGTTTGCAGAGACTGTCACGAAATTTCTTTAATTCTTTCTGAACAGTAATATTTTTCAATGTGTGATTGGTTTTTGTGTTTTCGCTTACAAGCGTTCAGTTCAGCGGCGGTGCGCTCATGCATTTTACTTCGATTCCTTTGTTTTATATAATTTTTTATTTTATTTCAAAATCTAGACGCAAAGCGTCGAGATTTTAGTGTAAGTGAATTGATAGTGCTGTGATATTTTTATGTATAGTGTTAAGGATTGAATGTAAAATTAAGGAGTGAGTACAAAACGTAATGTTTAAAGATTCCAGACCTATTTGAGTCATTTGACTCGCAGGTGACGCTGTCCCATATTTATTGGTGTTATATTATTACGATCAGATAGACTGTTCTTCGCGTTTGCGTGAGAGAGATCGATGGTCTTTATCTATATTTGCTAACGGGACAGCGGCACATCACTAAAACATACGGAAATAGAGATGTTAATCGATACAGAATCTATTAGTGTTGGATTAATCATCCGATGGATATATTCCGGATATTTTCTACGCATGTCCACAGACAACGAATTCTTGTGGTTATTGTAAAGATTCTATTTTCTCCAAAGTTTTATACCAAACATTGTTTGTAGAGATTATATTTCATAATGCGAACGGTAATGTACAAAAATAAGTGCTGTTGTAAAAGTATAGTACAAACTACTACTGATATATATATTTAGAGGAGTGTTTTATATGACTGTAGTGATTTCCGGAATATATACCACTGAAAGTGGTGCTTGCCACCCGAACAAAACTTGACAATGTTTACTTAAGCAGACATTAAGCTGCGACTTAAAGTTGATATAAATGTTTAAAAGAAAGCAGAGAAAGAGTATTTAACTCCGAAATATATTTTGGGGAGAATTATTTACAAGTTTGATGGAGATGTGGGTCTTAGTGGTAAAACGTATCCAAAGACTGTTAGGTATTATAAGTTCATTGAACTTGATAAGTCAGGGATATATGCGAGAATAGAGTCAGATGAAAAAACGAAAGCAGTACAAGAAATAGACCGCGGTGTAGCTAACGAAATATCATAAGCTTTTGACACGATCACGACAAAAAAAAAACAAAAATGAAAATGCAAGAATTGGGCGCTGTGTATACAGCATGTAGCGGGCAGTTATGCAAAATTGAAATATTTCTGATCTGGGTATGACACCGGTTAGTTTGGATTTCGCATGTGACAGTCGTAAAGACTCCATGCCTTGGAAAATTTTTAAAGAAACTCATTGTATAATTACAGATGTTCAACGTACTGTTTTGAAATCATAATGCGTAACAAGCACTTGTTTTCTTTCTCAATAAAGATGTTCCAAATGATGAAATAAATTATTTGGGCTACGGCCTAAATCATTTATTTCATTCTAGAACATTGCCCAAATCAACACTTGAGATTGTAATCGGTAAATTGGAAGTGTTATCCCAAGTGTCTGTTGGTGTTTGAGTAAACTACTGGCTTTGAAGTAAACTTTGTGTGGAAAATTTTGCGACTTGTTACGCGGCCGCATTTGGAAAAAAAAGAAGATAACTCGTTGAATATCTGTAGATACGCATATGCCTATGCGTGCTCTTTGCCCGAATAGTATGACTTGAGAATGTATGTGTATTGTCTATCTATCCTTTTATAGTCGGTCATATTATTTGGACAATCGATTCGCATCTATAATATAATCAATCCTTATCGGATTGATTCCATGCCAATTGGTAAGCCTGTGCGGTGGATGATTTGTGATCATCGAGTATTACTAGGTTTTTCAGTACATTGTAAACTAGACACTCATCTACAAATTCAATACGAAACGTAGATGAAACGCTACTGATTCAGCACTATTGTATGTAATTTAATGGGAGTTTTATAAGCGCATCAATTAGAGCTCGAATATTGAAAGGTTTGTAATAGTATTGATTCAAAAGTTGCCACAAATCACCGCTGCGCAGTTTATCAACCGCTGTCAGTTCTATGCGAGCTTTTGACAGTAACAAACATAGCATTAAATAGTATGTAATATGTCGTAAACCTCAGCAGAGGCTTTCATTATTCAGTAATAAATATAATAGTACGTATTCAAAAAATCTGTAATCACAAGAAAAAATAAACCATTTCGGTGTAATTTTCCGTTGCAAAGGGTATAATAGCATATTTTCGACAATATACAAGTTACTAAACTAATTTATATCAAAAATTCTACTTCTGTATTTTTGGGTGTATTGGTCCACATCAAACTTCGGTGGAATCTGGGAAGGCAGTCGACTAGAGGGCCTAAAGGACCGCCCTTTGGATAATCGCTTAGTGAAGTTGACACGAGTCTAGATATACTAGTAGTTGTAAGACATAGCATAAAGTTCTACTTTATGTTAATTTGTCATCTCATGGTCAGCATATGAATCTGCGATAATGACCTCTTTAGGCCCTTAGATAAAATTTAGCAGACTGAGGGCCGCTTGCATAACGATCGCCTTTAAATAAAATTAGTTAATTAAGGTTTAACACAAAACGTATTGGCAGTTCTTTAAAACATATTTAGCGGCAAATTTTGCGTTATGCAAGACGCTAATTGTATTTAAGGGTGTTGAATACGTTTTGTGTTTCTTAAATAAATTTAAGCCACATTATGCAAGCGGCCCTGAGTAATTGAGTTTTCAAATTTCGAAATGTTCCATAGAAAAATGTCTGAATTGTGCTCTTTGCAACCGTATTTGTCCCTAGCTTTTAGGTGTTAGGTTAGGATCGTGCACAGGGTATTGCGGTTCTATTTTAACAGGCAGATGTTATTGATAGATCGATATATGTAAGTGACACAAAACATCCGTAAAAAGTTGGATGCATAATACTACCTCAATACCCGGCCTCTATAAAATACTGTCCCGTCTAATAAACTGTCTTGTTAAATTTAAGATATATGACCGGGTTTTGGCATTTCATGTGTTTTTGTTTCTTTAGAATTTATATCACCGCTTTGAATTACATAAAACATTACGAGAATCACCATTATCTTGTGGAATCCCAGCCTTAATATCTTCATATTTTGGTTCTATGTTGTTAAGAGTCTGTTTATTAGATTGAGTTGAGTCATAGCTTATGCGTGTGAAAGTTGTACAAGTATTTTGCGAAGTATTATTTCAAAGGACGATATATAATTAAGTGAGTCTAATTGTAGTTCCTAAAGTACGCAAGTACCTTAGGCGTGTATACTATGTATAAAACTCCAATCGCATGGGTGGGTACCATCAAATGTAGATGCTGTCTTTTCATTCCTTTATAATGAGACTAATCTTTCTTTTAGTGCATAGTTACATTTTATTTCATCTTCGAAATAAAGGTTTAATTTGGGATATAGGTCATCAACGAATGTACAGTTTTATATTGATTCTACTTCATGAAGTTTTTGATTGTCTTTAGTGCAGCAAGGGTGACATGGTATGTCAAAAACTCGGTCCACATTCAATGTTAGTAAAATAAATTTCGTTTCATTCAAATCTATATTCATTTTTAGGAAGCTACTAGATACAAAATTCATAATAACTAGGTTACTTACTTTCCATTACATTTAGCGTTGTATTCAATCGATATTGTGGAAAATTGTGTATAAAATGTTCTTACTGGTGTTATCCTCGCTGTAAATGTGAATTTATTGTAGTCGTACAACATGGCCTAGAAGAATTATTTTCATATTCCTTTAATTGTATATTTTTGGAAATATTAATAATTTACATGTTCATCAATGATTTTTCTCGCGATATTAACATTTTGAATAAATGCAGTTCCCTATGCGCTGATTTATCATCTGGCAACATTATCATAGGCCATCGTATAGATGTCTATGTAGTCGGCAAATTTATTTGTCATGTTTTTAAAGACGACTGCGTTTGTGACGGGAATTTTACAGTTTGCGCCGAACTATTTGGATTAGTTGCAAAAGGCAAGTGAACTATTTTGAATATTTTCCAGTATTTTAGATAATTTCTGCTGGACTTTTCGTTTTTAAAGTTTGCAACCGTCCATCGAATGTTTCGATATGGCGGCCGTGGTTATAAATGTCGCCCCTTCACAGGTGATTTGGTGGCTGTTTATTTTTTTTATCTTGGGAGATTTAGACAGACTTTGAACCTGGCGTCTCCAGACCTGACACAGCCAAATGATGGCTCAGTGGAGATTAGAGATTATGAGAAAAATCATGGTTAACTGTTGGTGAGGATATTTTAAAAATGTACCTTTTTCGCTTTTTTATTTTGTTTACTGAAGCGTATTGCTTTTTTTGTTTTATGATTTCTTTTATTGGAATATAATTTAGTTCGCCGCGCTTCTAATTGTAAATAGAAAACGCTTTGACATTGTCGGTTCAAATACTATAACTGGTTTGTTTTTATAACATAGGCTCATTGTTTATATAATATGGATAGCTCTAAAACCTCGCTGGGGATTTGAAAATTTGTACATAAATAAATAATGTGACTTTATTTACGAACCTCTTAAATTTCGGAATCAAAAAAATGTTAAAGATTTCATGAGTGACAACCAATAGTGGACGACCTATTTATCGATAGGCGGAATGGTTTTTTGTGTGCTAACATTGTCATAAAAATGTGTACGTCTCTCTTGCAAAGTTCAAGGATCAAGACTCCAAGTCTTATGACAATACTATCAGAATCGTTGATCAGTGATTGTTGATTTTGTCGGTTGTGTTAATCTTGTAATCTATCAAGCATTCAGATGCCTCCTTAAAGTTATAACCTAAATCAAAATTTTTAGTAATTGGATTTTAATACCTCTAGGTACATAAAAATAAGGTATAAAATTGAAGAACTTGATATTTTTAATTAGGTCTCTATAATTCTGAGATATGTTCAATAGTAATATCGTTTAAACTGATTTCGATTACAGTCATTGCGTTCGGTATATAACTCCGTTGCTGGTGGCAGTGGCTCCTTTATTGATTCTCACTCTTGTAATTTAAGCTAATAATATTTCCACTCACGCCTTAGCTACACAAAGGTGTGCTCAAAGGCCTTGGAATAACCACTGTGCCTTGGTTGTCAGTCTACATGAGCTTTATAACATTTCTGTTGCAGCGCATCGCTGTTCTCCTAATATTTCTTGTTGTCACAATTTCCAATCGGGAAATTCAGACATATTATTGGTACAGTTATTTATTTCCCTTGCGAGGTTCTGTTGTTTAAGTAACTCGTCGATCTACCTCTGTATGCCTCCATGTATAACAGTTATTATAGGTATTGTTATTGCTATATAACTATACATGTTTTTATAATACACATATTATTCTTTTTCTACATAAGTATTGGACAGATTAATTATAAGGGATATAGGTTTTTCAACAATATTATATACTTACGTTTAAAGTGACATGTTTCCTAAAATATATGCATGTATTCCGTTTTAATTCTAGGGCGCTATTCTATAATCTAAATTGGATGTTAATTGATCTAAATTGTCCTAATAAACAATCTGACTAGTTCAAGCATTGTTTTTTTTTAAGAAATCCTAATTTTATGAATGAACGATTCCTATATCTACAGACTGTTCATTTGCCTTACTATCGGTTAAAATTTGGCATACCTTACAAATAATCTCAAAACCCGTGGTAAAGCAAGTGAATGAATTCTAAGATATAAGAACCGGCCATAATAGTATACGTTGTGGTACGAATGAGAAACTTTTTTTCACCTACTGTTATGTAATATAATAGATTTACGACCAATTTTTTGATCACCAGATAAAAGTTATTCATAGAATAATTTATAAGATGGCAAAATGTCAGTTGCATGAAAAAAACAGTTGAGTGGTTTCAGTTTTGAATTCATCCCGGTTATAATTTGTCCGACTGATAACTTTTAACTGATGTTTGAAAAATCGGTACTTACATTGATAACCTCTCTATGTCCATAGACGACATAACCACCTTACATCAGGTGCGCCGTCATCCTGTCTGCCGTATATTCTAGTAGAAAAAAACACCTAAATAATGTTCTCACAGCACCATGTCTATGTATTAGAGGGATGTCCCTGTGTCCCCTATAAAAAATAAGTTGAGTATGGCTGTTAAGAGTATGCCGTCTCGGCTGGGCGTAACTATGTTCTAAATCTCAGCCCTTCCAACACATACAAAGCGCAGGATCGTAAGGGAGGAGGGGGTTTTTAGTGGGTATTGGGGTTGCTCGCTCGTGTAGCAACGCTCGGAGTCTTCCACACTATTCTGTGACGTCGATCGCGGACGGAGCGCTGCCAAGAGCATACTATTGCTGCAGTGTTATCGCCCCCGACCGACGCGTGTCGTTCCCCTAGCAACGACCCAGTTTGTGCGTAAATCGGTTAAGCATTTTCCCTCGCCTCATAAAAAAAAAAGAGTATGCCATCTGGGGACCCCAGCGCCACCAACTCGGGGGCGTGGTTGGTCCAGACAACTCACTCCAAGGCTTAGTAACAAGCGGAGTGAGGACTGTTGGGCGGCAGTGGCCTCCTTCTGTGATTCCGTCATGGCGCAGGAGGCCGCACAAGCGGACCCGATCCGCCGGCGGTGCAGAGGCCGCAGTAGGCGTCTTAGGATTCCAATATGGGGACCGTGGGAACCGGGGGAGCCTGCGTGAAGAGGGCGACCTTCCCCGTGGGTCACCCTGGTGATTTGCCGCCAGGAGTCTCACATCCTTCGGATACCCCCCCCCCCCCCCCCCTCGCGCCTGAGGAAGTGTCGCAAGATATTCCCCCTGCGTGATCAAAAAAAATATCGCACTGTAACAACCTTGAGTTGTGTTCTGGCATTAGTGGCCTGGTTCCAGTACATCCCCCTCTATCTGTCTTCGAATCCGACAGCAAATTGATACCACTTTTAGAGTTACGAATGTCCATAGGCGACGGTAACCGCTTGCAACCATGCAATACAAAAGTTATTAGACGGGTTTTATTGCATTGCATCTTTTAAGTTGCTACGCCACTGTTAGAAAATATCAATAAACGCAATCACACCAAGTAGGAAGGTAAACCCTGGCAAAACTGGGCTCAATAATTGCCAGGCAGAACACAAAAAAGTAATAAAACAAACAAGCTGCGGTAAGTATCATTTATTTTACCATCAATTACGCATCTTAAAACTAATCTAATTAAACTGGCATACAGCTTTAGACGAGAGAGCTCGCTAAATGTTAACAGAATCTTCTAATATGGATATCACTATAAAATTACAAATAAATCAGTACTAATCATGAACTTACGACATGACCATAAAAAGCTACTATAAATAACTATGAGAAGTTATGCGTTTCTAACAAATTCTGTATATGTAGCTAGCCATGCTTTACACCTGTGAATTTTGTTCACGTAACCCTCTGTCAATACCGGACTATCCTTTCACGCATTGACAAATCGTAGTGCGTGCTTAGCCTTAGAGGCTGACGCGAGCACAACTTTAGATGTAAGGCCGGGCTTAAGAAGTTTCTATTGAACGTAATGTTTTTTTTTTCAATATGGAGCTATAGTTAAAAGAAAGAACTACTAAGTAGCAAAGCATTTTTACTTTAATTGAAAATGAATTATTATTTTTAAGAAATGTTCACATAATTATATTAGAATATAATAACTAGTAGATAATATGATACCGTTTGCACATTTACCCGTTTGAAGGAAGATTGCGGTACGAAATGTGTATTAAACCGCTCCACACTGGATTACTGTCGCGAAACTACGGGAAGCCAGTTTCAATATAACCTATGTCTTTAAATCTTTTGACCGCTGCATCATATCATAACAAATATTCTCTCACGTTATCGGTCTTAACAACATTTATAGCAGCTTTTGTTAGTGTCATTTTCATATAATCATTTACTGCTCAGCCTTCCGTTGTTAATGCAGGCTAAGTTTACCAAGAACTAGTCATATTTTTAATCAACTGATTGAAGGAGGCTGCACACCGGTCACATCTGTGTCACGGCAACTGTGCCACCACGAATGTAAAGTATAAACAAAAAAAAATGCTTCTCAAAAAATAGGACACTAGGTTACATACAAACTATAAGTGTGCAAATTTCAAACTTCTACTCGTAGTAGTTTCTGAGATAATCAACATTATAGACAGATAGCGGATCGAGTTTATAAGAGTAGAGATAATACTCAGTTTGCAGTACGAAAATTGGTACAATTCCTGCCCACAAAATACCACCATGTACCATACGAAACTCCACAGAAGCGATGGCACCGCGGAAGTTTTTGGTATGGGAGCCCTAAAATTTAGTAAGATCAGATGTTGGGATAACTGTAATTCACGTTTGTGTAAGGCATTAGAACGTGCCATAGATGTGACGTCTGTATGCAGCCGGCCTAAGTTTAGCTGCAGTCAAAAGATCAATCGGTGCAATCGATACGAACCATAACACCACTATAGCATCGTGTAAAAATTACGTTCCTTATGCCAAACTATCCGAACTCCGATTTATCTAACATTTAAACTGACTAGACGTCAAAAATATAGACAGACAATAACGCAAAACATTCTGTTTCATACATTTTCTAGTATAATTTTGAGTAAGGAAAGGATTATTGCAATACAAGTTTCTACTATTGTACAATAAGTGAAATCGTTAGTACATTTCAGAAATATATTTTAGTATAAAAATTATGATCTTCTCTTAAGTATATCCGGGAGGAAGAAAGGCGTTCTAGTCTGTCTCTATTTTTACTCCAAAGCGAACGTGTTTTTTCTTTTTAAACATTACAAAATAATTTTTATGAAAAATATACAAATTGTGTTGTTTATGGTACGACTTACAAACTAATATTTCAGCAAAGTTATATTTACATTGCGTTGCTTGGTATCGAATGAATAGAAGAATTCAAAGCGAGAGAAGAGATATTTTCTGCTAAAAAATTCCTTTTCCTATTAAACCTTTCACAAATATGAGTAATTGATAAGTGTTGTAAATTTCCCAGCGTCTGTTTAGAGCAAGCTGCTATGCGTCAAAATGAAAAAAATTGACGTTTGAGTTAATTGATTTCTTCAAAAACGTCTTTAACATACTATCAAGTTGTCAAATAACATTTTTACGTAAGTTGTGAGCTCCAAAAGATAAACCGTGTGAAAAGTCTACTTTCAATCGTCTGTATTGTTGTAATTATGCGTTTATGAATTTGTTATATTAAATACAAAAATGTATGTATGATCAGTGCTAAAATTGTAAGCCGATAAACTTGTGACTTTTTAACTCGATTTGAAAACATGAAGTACATAAACATAATAAACGAATAAATGCATCAAATATACAAAAAAAATAAAAAAAATAAACGGTAAATGTTTTTTAAATTATTGCACCGTTTGAGAAGTTCAAAATATCCACCTGGGTATTAAATGTTGACAAAATTAGGTATGAAATTAAGATTTTATAAACTTAAATCGATTCATATCAAAGGGCAATTAAAAAAATCATTCAAGACTCAGCCCACTATCATAATACTTTCATCAATCATTTCTAGTAAGTTATAAAAATAATATAAACATCTCATAAGTTTCGAAGCTGCTTTTTAGTAAATAATATTGTTCAATATTCCCAATGAAAAATTACAATTAGCCAAATGAACAAAATAGCATTCGCTATTTTTCAAACTGTCAGTTCGCCTATCCTATCATTACTATCGGGTTCATCTCACAATAAAACATGCAAGACAACTTTACAATACTAAGTTTCCGTTTGAAATCCAAACAAAACCATCAAAGGAGCATTTAAGTCCCAAAGACCTATCTTCCTATTCATTGTAAATCTTATGTGTAATATAAATTACACATGAGATTAACCTATTTAACCCTAAAACAATGGTAAACGCTCACAAATTCATATTGTTCAGTCAATCATCAGACATAAAAATTCGTCAAAACGATTACATTAAATACAATATTGCAAAACACCAATACTTTTGAGTACTATCATAAGTCCTTTAATCACTCTGTTTTAAACTTATGCCGTTTGTCCGTTAACCTGTTTTCTGGCGAACACCCGAGTGTTTGTAGGCTTTTTGGTGCTGGTTTGTTGAGTTTTTGGAGTCGATTTTGGTCTTAAACTTGGTATTTGGGACACTCTCATGCCTATCGCAGATTTTTGTTTCGGTGCCGTTGGCACTTGGGTCAACTTAGGTTGTCCTTCAAAAGTAGAACTCCTAATTAATTTCGGTGGGTCATTTTTATCGCCTTCGATCCAAACTCTCTTATCAACTTTAGTTGGTTGTTTCTTAGCTTGCTCCACCTTCCTCCATAAATTAGAAATCTTGCTCTCAACTTCTTTAGTTTTTGGAGACTGAATTGAATTGACACTCGACGTGCTGCCTTGTCTGGAACCTTTTGAAGCGATGGTTATCGTTTTACCACTTTCGTTGCTCTGCAAGCTGTGGTTGGATGCGGAATTCTTCATAGTCGGTTCAGGTTTTTTTGTAACTTTGGTAGCAGGTTTAATTTGATTGCTTTTAGCCACTGGGGGACGTGAATATCGACCAAACTGTGGCAATCTCGATGGAGATGTATTGGTCGGTTTAGTTGGAGTAGTCGCTTTACTGCATTTAGGAACATTCGCCTTTTTATCAGGGACTGGCAATTCTTCTGGTGGCACAGAGCTTTCTTCTTTCGTAAACGTACCTTGCCGTTCTAATGGTAAAGGTTTCGCCGCCACAGGAGGTATAGTGATAGGTTTTTGTTGAACCGTTTTCGTTGCAAGTTTATTTGGCATAGGTTTTTTAGGAGATGTATTAGTACTTGGTGGTTTGGAAGCTGATTTGATGGGAACTTTAGCACTGGTATGAGCCTTGACTACACTAGACGTTTTCGGCGTTGGGGCAGTCTTCGGAACAGTTTTTACTGGTGGCGTAGCAGGCTTTTTACTAGCTGGAATATTTCGTCTGTATGGCGAGACGTACATAGCCTTTTTCCTGCCTCTAACGACTTTCGCAGGCTCTTGTTCTTTATCGAGTGAGTCATTAGAATCACAGCTTTCATCTCTCCTCGAGGTTGGTTTGATTATTTTTGGTTTAGGTCTCGGAGTTTCCGGATCAGATTCAGATTGTGCTTTATCCTCAGAATTACTATCTCCTTCATAACTTGCAAAATCACTGCTGCTAGGATTCTGAGCTTTTTCACTTTGCATCTTTCTGTAAGATGCTGTCATTTCTATGTTCTTTAAATTATTAACGACACACATATCAACTGATGCCGGACTTTCGATCACTGGTAGATAATTTCTGAAACTCTTTGTGTACGTTTGCATTTGAGTTGAATTTAACTCAAAATCATCTTCATTATGGCCGCTATCTACATCTCTAAAAACATCATCATCATGTCTGTCATCCGATAACTGTTGATGATTTAATTCGTTGGACGAGAGACTATCATAACCCGTAGTTGTTTCAACATTTTCAAAATTTGCGTCTTTTGTCACAAATGTCGGCGACGGAGGAATATCTTCACTTAAAGTTCTCGTTCGGAACCTTTCTGCGTCTTCTATTCGTTTTTGTTTGATCGTTTTCTTTGCCGCTAACCTTTGCTTCAAACTTTCCAAATGTGGATCAACTTTAGGTTGAGTCTCTTGAGCGAATATATTGTGAACTTCCACTGTTTGAGTCTGGTACCTAGCTCTATCTTCCATTCTTCTTTGTTTAGCACTCAATCTTCTCCTAGATTTAACTTCAGAAGCAGTACTTACGTACTCCTCCGATTTGTCACTCTCAGATTTTGTCCAAGTAACGAATTCTTCTTCTACTTCCACATGCAATACTACATCATTTTCTGTTGTTGTGTCGTTTATTGTGTAAGTCTGATATCTGTCTTTGGCCATAAGCCTTTTCTCTTTTGGTGTTAAATAGTTGTCCCTTTGTCTTTTTGGTGTAGAATCGACACTACTCAAATCCGATGGCAGAGGGGTGCATTCTGAACCCGATGGTATATCAGTCACGACGTTCAGTGTGTTTGATACACATTCGTCAAGCTGTTGTGCTGTTGTAGGTTCAATTTCTAGCGTAGATTCAACCATTTCATCGAATAATGAAGGCGGATTAACTTTATCCAAATCATGGAAAACTGTGAAAGTATTACAGAGTGGGAAATCTTGGATTGGTTGTTTAAAATCAAAAACTAATGTTGTTTTTTCTTTCACATCGGCCACTTCAGACACAATACTAGAAACAGAAATCATACTACTTTCCATATCAATATTA
Organism: Dendrolimus kikuchii; assembly: GCA_019925095.2. Classification (NCBI taxonomy): domain Eukaryota; kingdom Metazoa; phylum Arthropoda; class Insecta; order Lepidoptera; family Lasiocampidae; genus Dendrolimus; species Dendrolimus kikuchii. The sequence goes on along the minus strand of CM034397.1, from coordinate 3,254,782 downwards.
TCCATTTCTGAGGGGGGTTTTACGTTTTCAAGAAAACTTAGGGGATTGGTGTCTAAATGCTCAGAACTGCCGTGGTGCATTGAGTTGGTCAATGCACGTTTAACCATCAAGGCGACAGGAAGAGACTTCTTTCTACTTCGGGTTGATTTTTTAGACATTTGTGACATCTCATCCCAATGACCAGAAGCGCTCAGAGAAAGTAAACTTCCCAAATTCGATGGTGGTTTGACGTTATCTAAGTCTAAAGACATTAGGGATGTAACACTATTATCCATTCCGTATTGAGAATTTTTCAGTTGCGCAGCTAATCTTGCAGCTTCCTTTTCAATCGCCGATGACATAATTGAATCGAATTTATGTTCACTGTCGTCTAAAATGGAGTTGAAACTTGGTTCTGGAATGCTATCGAGCATTAATTTGTCATCGTGGATCGCAATACTAGGAGTGGAGTGGTCATGGTCTAGTTTATCAGTTAAATCTGGTCGGTTAAAAGACATGTTAATTCCTTCACTTTTCTCCAGTAAATCTGGCAGATTACCAGTATCGGCTATTTCGCTGCGAATAGAAGAGACCAAATGAACGGAACCACTGATTGTGGGGAAAGTTACGTCGTCGGGACACGTGTTTTCGTTCCATGAATCTATATCTTTTTTAGAAATATCTTCAACTGGTTTGTCCATTTTAATATCAGTCCATTCAAGTTTATTTCTACTGTTTCGGGTGAGAGTCCCCGTTTCGTAGTTCTTTGGTGGCGAGCCGACATCACTCCAAGATCCGTCCAGCACGTCAGCATATGATTCATTAGATCTGTTGAGTTCATCTTTATCGGATTCAATGGTCGTGTTAACCGATTTCGGTGCTAGACATTCGTTGGATCTATCTATATCTACACCGTCTTCAGCTTCCAAAGTGATGTTGACCGAATCTATCGTTGGCAGCTCATTGGTTACATCGGAGATATCATTGGTCTCTGTAATTTGGATAGATATGTTTTGGTAGATGTTTTCTGTCGAGTCATCCGGCGTGTGCACAGAGACGTCTCCGTTTGATCTTGTATTAAAGCCAATGGTTGTTGGCGCGGTGGTGTCGTCGCCTGCGGCCGCGCGCTCCGCAGACGGCGCCTCGACGTTTTTTGACCCCGCCTTGTTCTCTCCTGCCCCTCTGGCTATCACTTCCTCCAATATCGCCCTGTCTTTGGAATATTCCTCGCCAACCATTTTATCTAACGCGCCTTGTTGTGATTTTGGAGGGTCTCGTCTCCTGCGCCTATGTTCGCGAACTTCTAACCTATCGTCGCTTCGCACTCTAATTTTCCCTTCATCCCGCTTTCTAGGCTTCGACATGCCCATTCTGACACACCGCTCGAACACTTCTTTATCAGTTGAACCGAAAGAATCGTTACTCAGGGAACTTAAGGAATTGCTTCTTTCGAGTGGCCGACGAGCATCATCTATCCTCGCCGGTAGACTTGGAGGACCATCTTCATAATATCTAGATGTATGACCTCGAAATCTTGAAAAGTAATTACTTTCCCCTTGATGTTGGTATGACCTAGTCTCTATATCGAACTTTTTCATTTTTCCTGAAGATTTTAAATTGTAAGCACCAGATGCTAAGTTTCTTTCGAACTCCGGATCACGAATTTTGGGGCGATTTTGTCCAATTTTGTCGCTTCTATCTAAAGATTTGTGATGACGATTATGTCGCGAATGCTCTGAAGGTCTTTCTACTGAATGTGCCTTACCTTTGGTACTTTCTAAAATGTTTTTAGCCCTTGGATTGACACTGGATAAGCCGACTTTGACAGTTTCTTCGAATATTTCCCTATCTGTGGAGCCAAAAGAATCCAAACTCAAAGAGCTTAGTGAGTCGTTTCTGGCAAGGTCTGATGTAATTTGATGCTTTGGTCTGTCCCGCGGATTTCGGTGAGTTTTGATTGGAAGACGACTTTCGTGGCGACGACCTGTGAACATTTTTTTTTAGTTGGCATACAATATAATAACGACAGTGACAGCAGTTTTGAAAACAACTTCGACGGTCTAAGAATTTTGTAAAAATGGTATAGCCAAAATTGAAGTTCCATAATGGTTAACGGAAAATTTTATGTATTTGTGAGACTTAGATGAAAAAAAAAAATAGAAGCCTGAACCACTATCAAGTGTGGTCGGGTTAAGTTAGTATTTAATAATGTATATAACAAACAGTTGTACAGTTGTTTGTATATACTTTTGATGCTAGTTGTTAAATAAAATATATGGATGTAGCATGATTGCAGTAAAAGAAAATAAGGCAATATTTTTTACCTTCTGCAATGTGATGGTCGTCCAATGGCGGCGGTCTGGGGGGAGCCGCCACATGAGTCAGCTTAGGGGGCAGAGGAGGGGGACTCTCCCCATCCCCTTCCAAATTCAAGGCCACTCGTTCACAACTCGGACTGCGACTATACCAACAAAATATATATATATATATATATATATATATATATATATATTGTGTATTATGAAACTGAATCATGCGTTTTTGGTCTTCAAAATAGATAAAAAATTACGAATATAATTATAAATTAAAATTAATTTGTTTTTTATTTCGACGTTTCAGTCATTTTTCAGTAGCCGTGATCACGAAAGACAAAGTGTCAATGAATAATATTAAAGTTATTATTTAGCCTACCCCCGACTTCTTCATTGTTCATTTTAATTATTTAATTTTTGTTCATATTTATTATTGAGCCTAATCTAATATGTCGCGTCTAAAACTGTTAAAATGCAGTAATAATTATGTCTAGTCTAACTAGTCACGAAACCTTAAGAAACTATTATACATTATTATGGCATGACGAAATTTTTCTATTTTAGGTATATAATACATACATAACTTCACGCCAGTTCCCTTGCGGGGTAGGCACGAACAACAGAGCGCCATTTAGGCCCATTCTTACACACCTCACTTGCTTCTTTGACATTCATAACTCTTGTCATGCACGCTCGTCTGTTCTTAAGGCTCCTGATATCACCCTTCTGCTAGTACACGATCAATTTGATCATGGAAGGTGTGTCGTGGCCTTCCACGACTTCTGCATCCATCCACTTTTGCATTGTATATCTGTTTAGTCATTCTTTCCACATGCCCGAACCACCGGAGCATTCCTTTCCTTACCTTCACCTCGACACTCTTTCAGACCTCGTTTACTCTACTTTCATGCTCTCTCTTCCATACCCAACTCTCGCTTCCATACGTGAGCGTAGGTACCAGCACCGCGTTGTGTACGGCCAGCTGGGCCTTCTGGCTGAGGTTCTCAGCGCCTAGAAGTTTACCTAACGCTCCATTCACACTATTCCCCAAATTTACTCTTCTTTCTATATCAGCGGTGTACCTTCCATCCCTGCTAAAAGCACATGCAAGATATACAAACTCATTCACTTGCTCCAGCATAACGTCATCGACCATTATCCTTGCATTCGTTCTGGTTTCTTAGGTATATAATCATGGTAAATTTTGTATATCGAAAAGAAACAAGATGGAGTCCTATTTGTATGTACATATTTCAATATGCAATCTCAATCTTTAATCTCTAATCCAAAATCGATATTTTCAATCCATTTCCTACTTTTGTGATTTCAATATTCGATCCACAGATCGTTTCGTCGATCCGTTTTACGAATCCATCGTTGGGAGGGCGATCCGGCATTTTTGGATTGCCACTTGTATGAAAGTGACAGCTACGCGTTTTCAATAAACGATCTCTAATTTTGACAGATCCGTTTTTGACCTCAATCGATCTTTATTTGCGATCCCCCAATATTGAGAGATTCTTGTATAATAATGGAGTTATTTGCGAGTGATGGTAATAGTGATTGAAATGTTACTTCAATTATGGGATTTGGATAGTAGTGACGGCGAACTAGAAAGAGCAGAGTCCTCAAAAATAAACTTGCAAAATTTAGAATAAACAAAACATCCGTTGAAATGGTTTTGAACGAAATAATGCCATTTGTTAGTGAAATCGAGGCGGTAAAGTGTTTTAATAATATTTACATTGCTTTATACATTAGATGACCTAAAATAATATTCAATTCTATTTTTAGAAACAACGGCTGTCCACCATTGCATCAACTTTTACTTAACTCTACGATTTTATGCATTGGGGACAATGCTAAATTCGGTGGCTGATTTTGTTGGTGTATCCCTATCAGCGGTATGTAGGATAGTGGCAGATATATTTGCTGCTATTGCTAGATTGTATGGCAAATATACTGTTCTGGACTACAGACAAATTTTATAATATCACTCGGTTTTCTAGAGTATATGGTGCCATTCATTGAAACTGAACTCAATATTAAGAGGTTGGCAATATTATATTGTCACTTCTATTTCAAATATATAACACAATTTTTACTGACTTGCTTGCACCTTTGTTAAACCCATCAACTACACAAGAAATCAGATACAATGAGGCCCACATAAAAACTAGAAATACAATTGAAAGGTAAAACTAACACTTAAGATTATTAGGTACTCATATTGCTTACCACAGGTGGGTACTTCCTTTACTGTTACCATTTGACCTATGCTTTATGTACATGTAAGAATTTTTACAACTATACATATAATAAAACTGTAGAGGTCGAATTTCTGTACAATGAGAAAAAATGCTATATACCGAGTCAGGGGATGTAAGAAGTGAAATAGAACTAATTTAGATTTTTTTCAAATTTTCTGTTTCTGTTTGTCTGTCTGTTTGTACCAGTTAATCTCCGAACTGACTGGATTGATTTAAATGAAATTTTGTATGGTGGTAGCTTATATCCCTGGTCAACATATAGGATAGTTTTTATCTCGAAAAATTAAAAAGTTCCCGTGGGATAGTTAAAAAACCGCACCACGCAGACGAAGTCGCAGGCATCAGCTAGTTTAAAATATATTTCTATTTAAAATGTAAACATTCTTACATGTACAGGAAACATAGGTCAAATGGAAGCAGTAAAGAAAGTACCCACTTGTTTACTAGTAGGAAATAGCATTTCTTTTTTAATTTGAAAAATATATTTCTTTGTACAGGTGTTTGGAAACATTGCTTCCCAGTAATATCACTGACAATGCGATTGTCCTGAGAAAATATAACAAAGGTTATAATAGCTACAGCAGTTCTTCGCATCATTTGTAGGACCTAGTATTGAGGAAGTGGTCCCTGAAGTAGAGTTGTCGTGAGAAAGTTACTGTGACATCAGAAAATTTGGAAAATAATGTTACTCATAGAATAGATACAATTTCAAATTATTTTTAATAATACACATATATATTATACCTGCCTCTAAATATATATTATGTGTGTATAATATATTGAAATAAAAAGTTGCCTGTGTTAATGGAGATTGTAAGCTATGTTTGTACTACTGCTACACTTTACTGAAAATTCTTTCACCCATTTTGTGTTATTGACAAATAAACACTCACACAAACAAACTTTCACATTTATTTATATTTATAGGATTTGTAAATTGTTTAAAGTTCATGTAAATATGTGTTGTGATGATGGCTATTACTTAAATTATGCTAGATTTAAATGGAATAATGTCCAGGAAATAAAATATACAGATCATACTATAACATTGTTTAATTTCAACATAAAAGGTACATCATTACATATTATTAAAAACTTTTTTAATGTAGGTAATTCTAATAGCTACATTTAGGTTACTTACTATTAATATTTACATTCACATTATACACACAAACTTAAAATTAAAATATACAAATGTAAAACATCCTAGAACTTATTTTTTTTTAAATTAAAAACTAAATGAATTAATATGACTAAAACAAACAATTTTATACATTTTCTGCCTTCAAATTCCTTATCTCTAATTTTACTTGTCATTCTCTAATTTAATATTTTCAACCATACTCTAATAATTTTTTCTTGACTATATAATATTCTATAGCTTTATTTCTGGCTTCACAACCATCATCACTTTTTATCCTCCTGCGTTTGGCACCTGTGAAAACAAAATGTGATATAATAATCTGCATTTAAATATAATTAAATTCCTTCTAGAATTATATTTTATATGTAGTTTACAGAATCTTAATGTCATTGACATCTGCAATAGTTGTAAAATTGAGTCATTGAGGCTACTATATGTATGTACTCAGTGTGCGAGTTTCAATACACAGGGGGGGAATCAGACCTAGGATATCTAAGTTGTGACTCAAATGTAATAACACTTGTCCACAATAACTTATATTCTTACTAAACAGGGTTATTTAGTAGAACTTTAACAACCGCCCAACCAGGACAAACTTACTTGCACCATACTTAACAATATCTTATCTATAATTATTAACAAATATGTTGTTTTAAAAAAGTAATAAAACACACTTGTCCTTGTGGTTGTGTATTTAATTAATTTTATCACAGAAAATTGTTATTTATTCATAAATATGATGGGTAATTCAATAGATATTTAGTTACATAATGTTTACTTACCATTAAATTCTCCATTTTCTAGTTTTTCTTGCTACAAAACAAACTTTAAACTACCTAAATATCTAATACTTGCTTACAAAAACAACAACATTTTAATAATATCAAATTGACTGGCGTGAAGTTTATTTTTCTTAAGATGCTGTTCCGTTCCTATTCAAAGGTTTGAGTTACAGAAGAACAGAACGTGTGCTAAAATGTTTAATAAATCCCCTAAGGTTATTTATAAAATATATATTAATAAATATAAAAAATATTATGTTTATTCGTGAAATATACTACTTTGAATGTAAAAATTATCATCAAAATCTAAAGAACTCTTAACTAAAACTGCGTGAAACGAAACGTTCGGGAGGACACAAATTTATGACCAATCCCTTTTTTTTTGTGAGATTTTATAACCAGATGTTATATTGAAACGAGGATTTTGGATCGATCGATGGATTGGTTAAAATCTGGATAGATAACCATTTTAGGATTGAGATCGAATATTGAATAAAAAAATGGTCACACTTACATAAACATCATCCCTGTACGGATTCAACGAAGTATCGGATGGTGGGCCCTTATTTTTGACGACCTGAAATCAAAAATGCCATCATTTACGGCTAAATAAATTAATGCTATAATTGTCGGCCTCTATGGTTGAGCGGGCTAAGCCTTTGACGACTTACCTCGCTACAAAGCAAAGGCTCCGGGTTCGATTCCTGGCATGGTAAATTTCGGAAACGAATTTTCTTCGTTATTTACCATGGTCTGAGTGTCTGGGATCGGCCCGAGAGCAGTCCGTTGTATAATATTCACAACACAAGCAGAACTTTCTTAATTGTGGGGATAATATACAATATGTGTGTTTGTCTGCTGATTATTATTATTATTTAAATATGAAAATTATACAAAAAAAGGCTCCTTTCGTATTTAACTGGTTCTCCATTTACATTTTTGTATTCTGCGCTTACGTATAAATATTTTTTCAAAATAAATTGTATCTGGGTATTAGAAAGACGCCTTAATAAAATGAAAGAAGTTATTTTTTCATTGCACGAGTTCAGCAGACAGGCAGACGTTCCCCCTGATGGAAAGCGGTTAGCATCATTGTGGGGCGCTATAGCCTACGGAAAAAATGCTGGTTCAATTTGTAATGGACTGTATGAGAGAAATATGACCTAGATCCTTGCACTAGAAAAGCAGAAGCTCCAGCAACCTTGAGATCCGCCCTCTCCTGGCTCGGTTCAGATTACACACAGGAACAGCACACGGCACTAATCTCCACCTTAGAGCTAACACTTTTAACAAGTCTAAGTACATATAATAAGTTCTTGGAACGGCCAGTAATCACAATGAGTATAATGAATATTATTCAAAAGTTATGAGCGCACGGCGCGTTGTAGTCTCGTTAAGACGTCGACAGTAAGAGTTTAAAAAAAGCTGCTCCTACCCTGCTCTGTAGTGGCCGTCGCCTCACACAGAAGGAAGGTAGACAGCAAAATTGATGGAGCGATGTTCTACCTAGTTTATACTAGGCAAGGACCGAACAATCATCTATAGACATTTATAACACCAAAGTGCTACTAATGTGCTGCCATTCTCTAAAGGGAGACTGGGCCTGGCCACTAATGCCGGAACACAACTCAAGGTTGTTATGTATATGTAGTAGTGTATATGAACACAGAAAAAAACATCGCGACTTGCTCGAATGTCTGTGAGCAAGAAACATAGACAATTCTATTTTTAAATGCTCCGGTACTTTGGGCGCGTTCCTTTAGTACCTCACAAAGCCCAAATACTCAGTCTGCCGTTCCACATGACGACCACGGCCGTTATGGTCGTGGCGAAAACGTCATTAAAGACGTCATCATTTTCGATCACACAGCGCTCACAACGACCCGTGTCAAGAGGTGGGTCGAAGTGAGCGTTGACCACAGAGCATTAATTCTCTCCATCGATTGACATTGAAAAAGGCGCGATTTTCAAATCAACCAATGACATTTGTGTATTTCGTCGTTAATGACACATCGTCACCCCATAAACCGTTCCACTAGAGTTTATGATTGTAACGCCCGCAAGCAAGTGGAACGGGAAAGATTGTGAGTCTCAAGTGGAACGTAGCCTGTATGTCCCGGGAAACCCGCGGGAATCGCAAGTCAAACGTGGTCGAGGTCGCGGGCGTGTCCCACCCCGGCATTTTATTTATTTATTTATCTATATTAAAAATTTACATCATGAATACAAATAAGGCAGCACTTAAACCTATGTATGAGGTTTGCGTGTGATGCAACACATCCTCGCAATTTCAAATTTTAGGAAAAAAATAAATTGAAATAAAAATAAAAACTTGTACATCCATATTCACATGTAACTAGTCACATCGTATGTGCAGATAACATGTGTACGTCACGAACGTTCATACAAATAGACTGTCACTGCAATTTTTCTAAATAAAAGTTTTTTAATTTCCATTTTATATTTTTGTCATTTAAAGATCCTCTTAGTTAGTGCGTCTCTTGTTTAAAGAGCAGGTAGTACAGGTTACATTGTATTATTTTTTTATGTATTTGCCCCCGAAAGATTCACTTAATTTTATATCGGAAACTATACCACACCCGTCTATATGTAAACTACATAAATGACAAAACTTGACAAAATAGATAACATGGACCAAGTGGACCAAGTGGACCAAGTGGACCAAGTGGACCAAGTGGACCCAGTGGACCCAGTGGACCCAGTGGACCCAGTGGACCCAGTGGACCCAGTGGACAAAACCTGTCCTAGTTTCCGGGATAAACTTTACATAAATCTATCTCAAAATGTATCCCATTATCCGGGATAAAAAGTATCCCTTGGGCACTCTCGGTATTCAAATTATACATGTACCCAGTTTCAGCCAAATCGGTCCAATAGTCTTTCCATAAAAGGATAACAAACAAAAAGACAAATATACTTTTATCCCGGAAACTATCCCATTTTCCGGGATAAAAAGTATCCTATGTTCATTCTCGGCATCGAAAATATATATATACTGAGTTTCAGCCAAATCGGTCCAGTAGTTTTTACGTCAGACAGACAGACAGACAGACAGAGTTACTTTCGCATTTATAATATTAATAGGGATTATAGGCACTACATTCTTGTTTATATTCTCTTACTTCCGCTAACACAAGCTTCTTATATCTATTTAATCTATTGTATATCTCAATTCTATGTTTATCTCACTATATTATTTTATCTGCTATATTCTTAATTACTATCTATTTTGTGTTTTTTGGTTTTTATGTTTTTAGGACTACATTTTACTTATTTAATTGCTATTAGTTGTTTGTATATTAAAAATATATAACTAAATATATAATAATTATACAGATTATATATCTATTGTTTTATTTCTACTAATTACGCTTTTACATACATACATACATACATAACTTCACGCCAGTTCCCTTGCAGGGTAGGCACGAACAACAGAGTGCCATTTAGGCTTATTCTTATTGTCATGCAAGCTCGTCTGTTCTTAAGGCTCCTGACTACACCTTCTGCTAGTACACGATCAATTTGATCATGGAAGGTGTGTCGTGGCCTTCCACGACTTCTGCATCCATCCACTTTTGCATTGTATATCTGTTTATTCACTCTTTCATCGTGCATTCTTTCCACATGCCCGAACCACCGCAGCATTCCTTTCCTTACCTTCACCCCGACACTCTCTTTCAGAGAGTGTCGGGGTGAAGGGTGAATTACGCTTTTCACTACCCTTAAGCAAAATGCAATAAACTCCTCTAGATTTCTTTTAGACATGAGTGATTAATTAATTTGGGTATTATGTAGTTTGTAGTGTTCTTGCCATAGTAGTTATTGTGGAGTGGGATGGTTAATGTCTGTTCTGAGATTGATCTTGTGTGTGTTTTGTGTTGTTTTCTCATTTGTGATTCTCGGTTTTTACAGTAGTTAAGCAAAAGACTCACCTTCGCGATGCCCTTCTGTATGCACTCCTCGAGCAGGTCCGCGGAGTCGCTCAGGTTGGAGCTGTCGGAGGTGTCGTGGCTGTCGTGCGGCCGGCGGCGCTCGCCCCTCTGCTCGGGGACCCCGGAGGAGACGGACAAGGCCGACAGGTTCGAGTTGCTGCCGGCCTTCGACAGTATCGCCGGCGTGTCCTCCGTGAAGTACACCTTGCACACTTCGCCCGGCGTTTGGGTGCCTGCAATACAGGTGCGGACATATCTTATACTAATATATAAAGCTGAAGAGTTTCTTTGTTTGCTTGAACGGACTAATCTCAGGAACCGCTGCTCTGATTTTTTTTTATTGCAGGAGATCACATATAGCTAAAGTTGCTACAAATGCGCTGCTGCTCTCTTAAGGGAAACTGGAACCTGGTCACTAATGCCGGAACACAACTCAACGTTGTTATGGCGACATACTTTAGACCAGGGATGGTAGCCATCTAGTCGGGCAAATGCCCTACCACCTGGCTGTGGGTTGTTTTGTCGCCTCTTAAGATAGGCCGCCCGGTCGCAGGAAATTGTATTCTTTCTCCGTTCCTGCACGGATAAAAGATAAAAAACGGATTTGAAAAATTCTTTCAGTATTAGATAGTCCATTTATCGAGGAAGACTGTAGGCTATAATATCATCACACCAAGACCAAACTTTTTTTTAACTAGTCCACGCGGACGAAGTCGCAGGCAGAAGCTAGTCTATAATATAATAAATCTGTAAACCGGTTTGAATTTCCACGATGCGTTGCGATGTGACAAAAAAATCAGGCGGGATAATTCCGACCAGGACATTATAAAAATGCAATTTTTATAATATTTCTCTGTCTGTCTGTTAGAGCATCATATGAAAACTACTGAACGAATTCGAATGAAACTCGACATAGAGCTAGCTTATATCCCGGCGCGGAACTTGGGATAATTTTTATCCCGATAAATAACGTCGTTACGTCGTGGTATAGACGAAAATAGCGGAAAAGATTGCGCAAATTACTGAACGTATGTAAATTTTTATCCTTGCAGGAATGGAGAAAGAATACAATTTCCTGCGGCCGGGCGGCCTGTCGTAAGAGGCGACTTAACAACCCACAGCCAGGTGGTAGGGCATTTGCCCGACTGGATGGCTACCACCCCTGGTCTAAAGTATGTCGCCATAACAACCTTGAGTTGTGTTCCGGCATTGGTGACCAGGTTGGAACCTGGTCACCAATGCCGGAAACTACATGTAAATAAATGGGCCGTCTGCCTGTCTGCTGAACTCCTGCAATAAAAAAAATAAAAAAATAAAAATAAATGGCCGTTATTCTGTGAGAGAGTGGTATCACAGCGATCGAGCCGGCCCTAAACAGTACAGCTGTAATCGAGATAGTGTAACTCGGCGAGCACTAGCGAATTGTATTCGAATAAATGATTCGATACAAGTTGATACACGAGTATTTATTTTAATTTTGTAGCAACGTATTTATTGTTAGTTTTTCATTAAAATTTATTTGTTTTTTTACAATTTGAATATTATATAAGTAGAACATAACAAAACGGGGTCATTTTGGTCTGACACCTAAAGGAAGGTTTGCACTGAAAATCAGCGTTGTGTCGGATATTATTCCGACACAGCAATATGCTGAGTGCAAACCTTGTTTGCTGAAAATGCGGCGTACAAATTCTCAAAATATGCTTTGTGTATCTTCTAATATATAAAATTCTCGTGTCACAGTTTTCGTTGCCATACTCCTCCGAAACGGCTTGACCGATTTTGATGAAATTTTTTGTGCTTATTCGGTATCTATGAGAATCGGCCAACATCTATTTTTCATCCCCCTAAATGTTAGGGGTAGTCCACCCCTACATTTTTTTTTATTTTTTAAACAAAAATTTTAATTTCTATTTTTTTATGATACAACATACAAAAATACATACAATCCTCAATTTTCACCCCTCTACGATCAACCCCTATTTTTATATTTGTTAATTATAAAGTTTAATTTTTTGGCAAGATTTTTAGTTTTATTTTGTCATGACTTAGAATTAAAAAAAATATATCACTCTTTTAGATTCACAATTAGAACGGGTAGGTGGCGCTGAGATCGGGTTCTGGAATCCTCCTAATCACCTGGAGCGATTTTGGTGATTTTGTTTTTGTGTGTTTGACTGGGTACCCGGATGGTTTAGATTCGCAAATAGAACCGGAACGTGGCTCTGGAATCGGGTTCTAGAATTTTATTTTTTAAAGGCAGGACAACGTCTGCCGGGGCCGCTAGTAATAATGTATAAGGAATGTAATTGGGCGCAATTTCTTCAAATAATGTTTTTCTTTCTTTCTTTTGAATATAGCACGTAAACTGGCTGCAAAAATTACTCTTAACTCGTACTCACCTCTGTTCGGTACATTAGGCACGCTGACGGTCGTTGGCTGTGGTCGGTCTTCAAGTCTATTAACAACAAATAACCGAGATGAGTTGATACTAAAGATCTATAAATACTCATCACTTAATAAATAATGAAAAATAACATCATCACCGGGACAATCGCCGGTCAGTGTCACGCCACATTTAGATTTTTGTCAATATTTATCTTTTTTTTTATAATGAATAGGTTCGCGTCTGACTGATATTGCGCCTGATGTCAGGAGGAAATGCAGTCTAAGGTAGAGCACGCTTACTTAGAAAATACATGTTCACGCGAGACTTGAAGACACCTAGACTATATTCTGCTCCACTCTTCAGCGGTGCGTATGATAAAAGTGGAGGCATAGGCGTTTTGTCCGCTTTACGTCGCCTCGCTCTACGTGTTGGCCTCCCCATGGTGCCCCACGCAAGCCCGCCAAAACTCCGGGTCTTTTTATGGCCCGTCGTTTTCAAAGACATACAATTTTTATTTAAGTTTATGGCTTGGCAGCTAGGCCTTTAAGCCAGATCTTAGTTTACAATATAGTTTCTTCATTTTCTTAAGCCTATGTGTAGCACAGCTGAACTGTAGGTAGTCAGCTAGTGCCATTCCAAGGAGTTCTTGTGACAACTCAAAATGCCACATTTGACTATACAGTTCACATTTCTCACAAAACAAAATTAGTACTCAAAAACTATCAATACCCTACAACTATTGTTCATCTTAGAGTAATTTTACACATTTTTAAAAAATAAAACTGCAAAGCACAACATCTCCTTTCAGTTCCCGCCAAAAATTCCGACATACAATAATAATAATAATATCGGCCTAGTAGCGAAGAGCGTCATCCGACGTCTACAGAGGCTCTCGCTCGGTAAATGCGTGAAGGGCCAGATACAGAAGGCCAGTACTCTTGGACATGGTACGCATTGTAAGGCGGTTCCCGTCTCTGGAGCCCTAACCACCTAACTGGACGTCGACTTTTTATATTTTTTTAAATACGTATTTTTTATAGTATAGCTTTGTATTAAAAAAGCATACAATAGAAATAATAAATATAAAATGAAATAATACATACATACATAACTTCACGCCAGTTCCCTTGCGGGGTAGGCACGAACAACAGAGTGCCATTTAGGCTTATTCTTACACACCTCACTTGCCTCTTTGACATTCATAACTCTTGTCATGCAAGATCGTCTGTTTAAAATGAAATAATAATAATAATAATAAATGTATATATTGGATGTATGTAGAACCTGGACTCTATCATCATAGTACCGATAGTGGAGTCTGGGAATGGACTAATAGCGAAGAGCCTTGACCGCCACTTTGAAAGGCTCTCGCTTGGTATCTGGTTGAAGGGTCGGATGCTGAAGGCAGCTCTGTTGGACACGGCCCGCATTGTGAGGAGATTTCTGTGTCTGGAGCCTTAACCACCGGTAGCCTGGACCCTAGGCCTCACTGCCGGCGAAGATCAGTTTTTTTTATATTTTTTTTTATAAATAAATGTATATATATTTTATAAGAAAAATGTAAAAAAATTGGAAATAAAATATATATGTGAATAATAATCGTCAGACACATTTGTATATGTACAAATTAAGCAAAGTACGCCTGTGTTATTGGGTAATATACAACGGACTACTCTGGGGCCGATCCCAGACACCCAGACCACAGTAAATAAGAAAATTCGTTTCCAAAATTTGCCATACCAGGAATCAAACCTGGAGCACTGCAATGCAGAGGGCATTGCAGTGAGGTAGGCCGGCAAAGGATTAGGCCGCTCACCCACAGAGGCCGTCCAAGTTACTATGGTGTACATGAAAAATACAATTATGGGTGGTAACTAAACTAAACCTTGATGAAATTTTTAAAAAACCAGAAAAATAGATACATGTGTCTTATGTCTTTACACAGATATAAAAAAAAAATATGTTTCTTTATGAATTCACTTATAACCTGACTGTTGGCGCCATATACACCGCGAAAAGAAAAAAAAATCCTCCCAGTGTCCTTTCCTTCTCTATCCCATCCGCCACAACATAACGAGACGCAGAAACGGAACGGAAGAAACTATGTCTATGGCGATGCGCTTCCGCATCTGTCAAAGAAATTTATCCAGTCTTGCTACGCGCGACCGCTTGAAGTACTTTAACGTGTGAAAAATACAAATGACAAAATACGAACCAGCAAACTCAGCAATCAAGTGAGTGTTCCTTACTCCTATTATCCTATAACGCATCACCACTGACCATAATGTCTAGAACGAGAACTATTTTTTTTCCTTTGGCAGTTTATTTTATCTATACTCAAGGACAGTGAATTATAAATAAAACAAATTTATCAAGGTTATTTTAATTTTAGCCCTTTTGAGGGACCAATGTTAATAGATAGATAACACTTTAGTACTCATCCAATATACAATTTCAAAAATACACAATTACAATATTGTCATGGTAAAAACAATAGGCAGGCATTATCGCTTGTTAATATTATTTTTTTCCACAAGCTGCCAGCTGCCATCAAAATTGCCGCGCCAAAACCAAGAGAATATCGTCTCTTTTATTCTAATACAAATTCTATGTAGTTAGAGGGAGAAAGCATCAGTTCAACGTTCCTTTCAATTATCTGTATTTCACCACAAATTTGTGGTGATTCCCAATTTAGCCATGTGTGACAGTTCGGGCAGCAAATGTGTGGTGGTTCTATCTTAAAGGTTAACGTTGATCGGAGTCTAAAATCCGCTAAAATTGGTTTTTTTATTTATTTATCGAATAATATGTTGTGTATAATGTCATTAAATTTATTATATGTTTATGTGTTGTATATGAATTTTATCTTATAAATATTTGTAAATTTATTGAATTCAGTATAATTATTATACTGAGTTCACACACACAGTTATAACTCAGTATTAATATTTGTCTTTATTACAACAATAATACAATTATTTATTAATAATATAATGTATAGTTTGCCGTGATGTCGCTCTAGGATCAAGCGGAAGATCAGCGTTGGTCTAACAGATCGACATTTTTGCTGAGCTTGATCCAATTTTTAGGACTTAATATGTATAATAATAATCGGCAATCAAACACACATATTGTATATCCCCAAATTAAGCAAGTTACTCTTGTGTTATGGGTAATATACAACGGACTACTCTGGGGCCGATCCCAGACACCCAGACCATAGTAAATGACGGAGAAAATACATACATACATAACTTCATGCCAGTTCCCTTGCGGGGTAGGCACGAACAACAGAGTGCCATTTAGGCTTATTCTTACACACCTCACTTGCCTCTTTGACACTCATAACTCTTGTCATGCAAGCTCGTCTGTCCTTAAGGCTCCTGGCATCACCTTCTGCTAGTACACGATCAATTTGATCATGGAAGGTGTGTCGTGGCCTTCCACGACTTCTGCATCCATCCACTTTTGCATTGTATATCTGTTTAGTCATTCTTTCATCATGCATTCTTTCCACATGCCCGAACCACCGGAGCATTCCTTTCCTTACCTTCACCCCGGAGAAAATACGTTTCCGAAATTTACTATACCAGGAATCGAACCCGGAGCCTGTGCGTTGTAGTGAGGCAGGCCGGCAAAGGCTTAGCCCGCTCAACCACACAGGCCGCCAATGTATATCTTCAGATACTCTGTGGTTGTTTTCTCTTTTTTTATTGTATTTAATTTTTACTTTTAATGTGTTTGTTGTATATGTCCTAAAAATAAACTTGTTTTCTTTCTTTCTTTTTAAAAATAACTATATACGCAATGATGTAACAATACCGAGTTTCACTTGAGCAGTGGTTTTTAAACTTTACCTAGAATGTCTAGTGGAATTTGAAGAATTCTACGATCATGTTTGTAATACTTAGTTTAGCTTCTTTTAATGAAACAATTATTCTGTTAACTATCACAAGGTGTTGAAAAGTGTGTTGCTTACAAAATTATAGTCATTATTAATTAAAGTATTAAACATCATAGGCTATACTGACAAAATGCGTACGTCGTAACTAAAGCAACTTGATACTTGCACGATGTTCGATATCGTACTAAAAATTACTAGAAAGTATCGGAAACTATTCTTAACCTAATATTGGAGTTGCTAGAGTCTGGACTTTGCGAAAGTGGCGCCTCTATTATTTTCTACTTTATTTTGCCACCCTGTAAGTCATATTCATTTTAAAAGTCGTAATTAGTTCTATCTTCTATTAAAAAAAGGCACTGCATTTGTACAAAATGTTTTGGAAATTTTTGACATCTTAATAGTTTAAAGTGTTGTTTTTAACATTGTTTCCTTTAAGCTTAGTAATTGCTATAAAAATTGCCTTACCTAGTTTCAACACCTCGAGTAGTGACTCCTAGTTGACTTGCTGATTGTTGGTTCACCGGGTTTGTTTCCTTCAAGACTCTTGGCAATAGTTGAGGCTGTGAAGAGCGTAAATTCCCATGAATATCGTAATTAACTATCACGTTATTACATACACATACGTACATACATAACTTCACGCCAGTTCCCTTGCGGGGTAGGCACGAGCAACAGAGCGCCATTTAGGCTTATTCTTACACACCTCACTCGCTTCTTTGACATTCATAGCTCTTGTCATGCACGCTCGTCTGTTCTTAAGGCTCCTGACATCACCTTCTGCTAGTACACGATCAATTTGATCATGGAAGGTGTGTCGTGGCCTTCCACGACTTCTGCATCACGTTATTAATAGTAATAATAGTTGTATAGCTTGTACAATATGTAGCACGATGTGTGAGCGGGACGGATGATGTGCGGGCGAGATAGAGCCACTATTAACATGTGCGCTTCCGCGTTGCGCTAGCCGCATGCAGCGACGGCTAGACGTATGCCAGCTCCCATAAGCTGATAGTGTGTGCAAATTTCTGTTTGCATAATGTAAATGATATTGGGATATATAATTAGCATGTTTTTAACAAGTAAACATGGGTTCACAGAAAAGCTAGGTTTTAATTATAATTATGAGTGAAAATGAAGGAAACGTGATCTTATACGCGCGTATAAAATGTATGAGGCTGCAACTCATATAAGTCACTGACTCATGACATCATAAGTTTGTACAAGTAAAAAAGTTAGATTTTTTTATTTTTATTGCAGGAGTACAGCAGACAGGCAGACGGCCCACTTGATGGAAAGCGGTTACCATCGCCTATAAACATTTGCAACACCAAAGGTGCTACAAATGCGCTGCTGCTCTCTTAAGGGAGACTGGAACCTGGTCGCTAATGCCGGAACACAACTCAAGGTTGTTATGGCGACATACTTTAGTCCTGGGGTGGTAGCCATCCAGTCGGGCAAATGCCCTACCACCTAGCTGTGGGTTGTTTTGTCGCCTCTTACGACAGGCCGCCTGGCCGCAGGAAATTGTATTCTTTCTCCGTTCCTGCACGGATAAAAATTGATGGTGCATTCATTATTGTTTTTACCAGTAATTAAAATTTATTTAAACAATATTATTTTTAAATGATGATATTCGTTTAACATTAGCCTATTTGCTTCAATAATGACTGTTATCTTGAAAATTGTAACTTTAGAAAATAGGAAAATAGTTTTCTCAATTTTTATGTCGGGACCCCCAAGTTAAGTAAAAAGTTTTACGACCCCTCCATTACGAAATTTTAATTAATAGTATATTTATACTTTTGATTTGTAAATAGGCCTTAGGTTTTTAGCAGACTCTATTAATTAATTAATATTAACAGAACGACAAACGCGACCTCCAGGTTGAAAACGATGTTCTAAAGATTCAATTCTCAAAGAGGCAATTTGTTCTTTTACATGTAAATAATATTAGAATTCATAGTAACGTATACCCGCATCTCTGATGGTAATCAATATTTTCAAAAATTGTTACCTTCGATAGTTTTGGCTCATCGTCAATAGTTAGTGAGGACAGACTTGTGGCAGCTGAGAACTGGGCTGGTGTGTGTTCCACCACGAAACGGGAGACGTGCTCCTCGAACACCGACCCGGGGCAGTTCGGCTCTGAAAACATAATAAAAACCGTTGATTATTCCCTAAATAAAATAATTCGAGATAATATAATTATGGTACCATCAGCCGTGGTAGCTTAGTTGTTCGCCAGTTGGGGCACGTTCGAATCACTTAGGCATTTCTATGACTCGATGTGCACATTGTTACTTATAACTGACATATTTCAATTAACCTTTTGTCCGTGCAGGAACGGAGAAAGAATACAATTTCCTGCGGCCGGGCGGCCTTTTTTTTATTGCAGGAGATCATCAGACAGACAGACGGTCCACTTGATGGAAAGCGGTTACCATCGCCTATGGACATTTGCAACAACAAAGTTGCTACAAATGCGCTGCTGCTCTCTTAAGGGAGACTGGAACCTGGTCACTAATGTCGGAACACAACTCAAGGTTGTTATGGCGGCATACACTAGACCAGAGGTTGTAGCTAGTCGGGCAAATTCCTTACCACCTGGGTTGTTTTGTCGTCTCTTTCGCCAGGTGGTAGGGCATTTGCCCGACTGGATGGCTACCACCCCTGGTCTAAAGTATGTCGCCGTAACAACCTTGAGTTGTGTTCCGGCATTAGTGACCAGGTTCCAGTCTTCCTTAAGAGAGCAGCAGCGCATTTGTAGCACCTTTGGTGTTGAAAATGTCCATAGGCGACGGCAACCGCTTTCCATCGAGTGGGCCGTCTGCCTGTCTGCTGAACTCCTGCAAAAAAAAAAAACTGTACACTTTGTGCACTGTTGTCTTACTTACACCAGCTTTTTCCGTAATTAGTAGATTGCAAACTGAGGGATCGATGTGTTTGTCCTTACCGTAGTCAAACGCTACTACTCAAGCTAGAGAAAAATTAACCTAATTGGTGAAAAATACTGTTGGATTTGGATGTCTTTACGTGGAGTCCACGGATCAACTCTTATTAGGTCCACACTGTGACTGGACCTAATAAGCTTCTAAAATTGATACTGTACATTGAATAAGTAATAGAAACTGCATAATTTAATGTTTTTACGTGTGATGTGATTATGTAAGACAGTTTTTTTTTTGGCCCCTACATAATCTGCCGCCCTAGGCTCCAGCAAACTCAGCCAGATAGCTAGATGGCGTTTTAAGACAGAAAAATTGGGTATTGACACAATGAGAGTATGTTGTACCTTGCGGTGGTGTAGAGGGAGCTGTGAGGTCGTCCCTCGGCTGCGGCTGGCACCTGGCCCTGGGCGATAAGGGAACACTGGCTCCGGGAGAGTCCGGGATCTCGCTGGGAGAGATACATCCCGAGGTGAGCCGGCTGCAAGTTACAAAACAAAACTGAAGACGCCGAGACGAGAAAGTAGAAAAGCGAACATCGGACTTCATAATATAACTATTACAATAATACTTTTAAATTTTTTGTGTCTGCTTGTCTTTTCGGACATGGCATGGAAAGTCCTAAACAAAAAATTAAACTTCATACAAATCTAGCTTGTATCCCTGTTGAGAGTCTTAACAATCTATAATTATTTTTTGTCCTGAGATACAAAAATATTTTCGTGGTATAAATGAATTAACTTCTATGCGAATAAAACTCTGAGAGTTCAAAATAAATGCCAAAAATTAAAAACTGCTAAAATATACCATGTATATTTATTTAGTATACATTTTCGTGTTCATTTAGATATCTTACAGAGTTTAGAAGATATGAATATAAAGTCAAGTGCGGCATGAACTAAATCATCACCCAGCTAGTAGAACAATAAAAGCTGTTTATAATCTTACCTGACTTCAGACAGCACGGACCCTTGGTCATCCTGTTGCGAGCATTCAGGCAACGATCCCAAAGAACTAGAACGGGAGAACATGAGTGGAGTGTCTTCTACGAATCGCGGTAAAGGAGAAGAGGTTCGCTTGCCTGGGGTCTCAGATTGTGAATTAATGGCTACCGGTTCCGTGGCGAAGGTTACTGCTTTCGATCCTGGAACGAAACAGTGCAATACACACATCTCAGTCCCCATAATAAGGAAATCGGAATGATTGTTCCGAAAAGTAAGAATATTCTTCAGAAAATTTGACATACTATCACAATTTTCAAAGTGGGTGATATATTCAATATCTAAAGAGAATTTAGAACATGTCTACAGCGATAGTTAAGCATAAGATAACGCTCGAGTTGCTATTAGT
This sequence comes from Dendrolimus kikuchii, assembly GCA_019925095.2. NCBI lineage: Eukaryota > Metazoa > Arthropoda > Insecta > Lepidoptera > Lasiocampidae > Dendrolimus > Dendrolimus kikuchii. The sequence continues at coordinate 3,233,751 of CM034397.1, read as the reverse complement.
AATTAAACTAAAATATTAAACAGACCTATAAACTTTCGTGGATTAAAAAATCCTAATTAAGAATATTCAATTACACGTCAGTTTGCAAATGAGTTCCTAAAATATTGAGTTTGCAAGCACATGTATATCAATTTTAAAAGATATATATCTTAATTTCTAGAATATGAAATAGACCTATGATGCAATGAATACAATTATTACAGTGTGTAAGCAATCAAGCCAATAGTGTCGTGAGTGATATGTTCTTTGTGATAATTATAACAAAATTTAAAGCAGTTTGGTGAGTATAAATTGTGAATATGTAAACTTACCTTCCTTATCCTTAGCGGAGTTGCTTGTATTTGCTTCAGGCGGACTCGGCTCGACGTGAATAGTTGCCATAGCGTTTTTCTTAGCTAAACTATCTTCTTCCGTTGGCTCACCGAGACTACTCAATGAGCTCACTCTAGAGAAATATCCTGGAGTACCCTCATCACAGTAATTCACTGGTTTCTCCGGACTAATCATACCAGAACTGAATTTGGTGTCAAATACTCCCCGTTTTTCCGGAATTGGTTCTGATGCCGAAGAGATTTGTGGGGCCAATACTGCCCTGTCGTTGTCGTGGTTTGGAGGATCTTCAATAGAACATGTATCTTTCTCATCGGAGTGTGTCATAGCTTCAGGATTTTCTTTTATATTCGGTGTTGTTTTTGCCTTCGCATCTTTCCCAATTACCCGAAGATCTGACATTGACGTGGCCGTCGAAAATATTATTGGCGTCTCATACGGAGTGCCTTCAGTAGCAAAGTGTTTGATTGTATCTTCGTGCACCGAAGGCCCAGGCGGTTCTGATATATCAGATCCAGTCTCAGATTGATGTTCAGCATATCTTAAGGAATAGTCCGTTGGCTGATCCAAATCAGTTTCTTGGTAATCACCGTAACTTGGACTCTCTTTCTTATTATATTTCTTACTAGTTTCAGCTTTTACTTTCTCCTCAGGTTCTATACTTTTAGTCTCAGAGTACTTTCTACTGAAATCAATGGGTTGGTCGCAAGAATCCTGGTCGACGTCAAAACCGGATTCTGTGTAGTTTGTTCTCATCTCTGTAGTACTTCTCGGAGGCGGTATAGGTGGTTGTGATGGATATCGTAGGTATGTATCCTTTGTGAGCGGTTTCGAAGATATTTTAAACGCTTCATTATTTGCGTCACTTTTCATTAAATCCTTGTTTCTGGGCGTCGGTACAGGGACTTTACCAGTACGCATAACCCGTTCAAATACCGAATCGGAATGCGTACTGGTAACAGAATCTTTGCTGTCAGATCTATTCACGTTTCCAGAACTACCTGTAGCAGATCTAGTAACTAAAGCTCCTTTTAGTAATGTATTACTGCAACTTAAATAACTAGCCAAATGAGCACTGTGGCTAAGAGATATCTGTGACGTTAAAGTTGCCATTAATGGAGAACTGGACGTCATTCTATGCCTCTCTAAACTCATGGCTATTTGTCGCTCCGTAGCAGTAAATAAATTTTTTTCTTCTCTATTAGACGTAGTTGGCGAAGTAGCTGGTTCAATATTGTCACATGTTTCAGCTAGGTTTTGATCCAACTCCTGTTCTAAAGCCTTCTGTTTTCTTGCACCAAGTGTAGGTAAAGCAGGTAAATTCATATTTCTGGCTGTTGTGTCTAGAGAAATGATGTGTGTTTTTCCAGGTTTCGAATTAAGTAAATTTTTAAGGGCAGCACTAGAACCCATAGCTATCATTTTATGCTTCGAGTGTATCAAACTTCTAAGCATTGGTACGGCCCCATGATCCCAAAGAAACTGCTGGTCTTGTGGACATCTTGCAGATAAATTCCACAAAGTCCCACAAGAGTTGCTGACGACTGTCAAGCTTGGAGATTTCAGATGCTGCAGCAAGACACTAAGACAATTTCTCTCCCGGAGAATTTGCCTGTAATCTTCGCGGACGGCAATGTGACTCGACACATTCCTCATAATACCACCTGCATTCTCCACAATCGCCAAGGTTTTGGTTGGTGAATTGTAGCTTAGCATGTCCACTAGGAACCCTAAGGCTCCATCGACGGAACATAAAGCTACTTTGTTCATCGAACAATGGGCAGTTAAATTCCAAAGAGCTGATAGAACAGATTTAAGAGTTGCTTCTTTTTGGCATGTCATTGCGGCTTTAGTTAATCCTGTTACAGCGCCGACTTCCCTTAAAACTTGTTTACTGTTAGTGTCCGCTCTCCACGATAAGTTCCTGAGTACTGCAGCAGTGACCTGTTGAAAAAAATATACATATATACTTTATCAGTTACTTTAGAACGTACTTTAAATAGAATAACTCCAAATCAAGTTACCTGTCTCATATCGTCATTAGGTGACTCCAATTGCTCAACGAGCGCTAACATAAAGTCTTTAAAGGAGCACAACAACGACTTATTGTTCCCGTCACCGAAGGTTAAATTGGTTAGCGTCATGCCTGCGTATTTCCTCATTGTTAAACACGTATTGTCATCAGTTCTGCTTCCATGCGCAGCTTGGTCACCACTAACTAAAGCAGCTAATGCTTGCAATCCACCAAGTTGACACACCACGTGTCTGTGTTCTTCATCAAAGGACAATTTCATCAGAGCAGCGACGCTCTGACTGGGATGTTTGGTATTATCATCTTCTATAACTTCCTTACCTTCCTTTCTAGCTTCTACTACATCCTCTAAAATATAACAGTATTCCCTAACTTGTTCTAATAACCTCCACACTCTTGCCTCTCTGCGGCCAGCTTTATCATCAGTTTGAGTGTGAATAATATTGCGTAATGCTTTCGCCGCTCGATCTCTAGTTTCCCTTGGAACTTTTGAATGAATTAATTGAACTAATAAGGGTATACATCCAGCTTGCCTCATTGCTATACAACTTTCTACTGAGCGGCTCATTTCCAACAGAGGTCCACTCAAATCAGCGTTATTTTCTGGTGACAAACTAAGAAGGGATATTAGGGAACAAACGCATTCCATTTTATTCTCTAAATTAGATGATGGTCTTGGACCTTCTGCGGATCCATTGCTGGAATAGCTGCGAACACTTGCAGAGTCATGGCTAGTCCAGACATCACGTTCTCCAGGCCAAGTTCCTCTATAAAGCTGGGAAGCTCGTTTGTCTCGTTCACTAGATCGAGCTGCACTCTCCAACCCATAATGCAGTGTGGTCCTGTAACTAGTTCTATGTGGTCGATCTTCCTGAGAATAAGATGAGGGAGATTTTGTCGGTCGTTTTGGAAGAGCACCAGCTTTCTTTTGAGATAAACTATCGTCACCGTCAACATCGTCATCCAAAAAGTTTGGGTTAGTTATATCGCTACGCTCATCAAATTCGTCCGGCGATGGTGAGTGATCGAGGAAGTGAGGTTTTGGAATTCGACATTCGATGTTAGTTTTGGACGGCGGTTGGTAATCTTCGTCGAGAAAATGTGGTCGGCGTGGAAAGGGATCAGGCTCAAGGGTCTCTAACTCTAATGTAAGATTTCTTGCTCGCGCCTTGTCTGTTGTCTTTAGGGTCTTGGTAATGTACTTGAGTTTCGTATCTTTTGGATCAGGTAAACGCCGTGTATCAGGAGAAACAGGGGAAGATCCGCTAACGAGCCCGCGAGGGGGCTCGCTTGAAGTGGAAGGGGTGCAGTCATCGCTAGCCGAGGGTCCAGAATCGGTTAATGGTGAATTCGAGGAGTCCATGCTGCTCCAGGGATCTACCATCACTTCGTTCTCCAACTGAAACAAAGGAAAAGTTACTATTAGTTACTTTAAATATATCTCAAGTACTTAATGCAAATTTTAATTCTTATGACAATTGGCACCAATTTAAGACATTAAATTTGTAAATAAATTAAGCAAAATTATAAGAAATATTAACTGCTTTTGGACAAAAGAGTCAAGGCTGATATTGGCATAATCATAAGGCAATCCGGCCTGAGACGCATGTTTTACAGAAATATAAAAACTTCGGTCAAGGTTAGATGGCACACGCAAATAAGCCTTTGAATGTACACGCTACGCCCGAGAAGCACAAAGTACACCAAAAATACTGCGGTGGAATTCATACTATGAAATTTCATATCTTAATACAGGATATTAATCATCCGTGGAGGCTTATCAATAGGTTCTCTTTACCTAGTTTGTAATTTAGTTACTATTATTTTATCTGTTAGCCTCCAAATATAATAAAATAATTAATATTGTAGACCTTTTCTTCATAACTTTATTATAATCAAGCAACCGAAGAAAAGCAACTTTACATTAAGATAAACAGATTTGCAAGTTAATTATGACAAAAAGGTAAAAGCTGTTGTGTTAATTTTTGTTTAGAGCCATAATATTATGTTTTCATTGTTCTAAAAGTAACCTTCCAGAGAATCGCTTTTAGATTGGTAAAAAGTACTTCTTATTTTCAGTTAGTGTTTCTTCGAATAACAAAATTACAAATCATCTTCAACAGACATTAATCGATGAAGTCTCAAGATATAAGGATACAAAAGTGGATAAAAGGAGATTGACACAATTGGTAAATATTAAGAAAATGAACTACAAAGTTTTGTTTTATTATAATTTCGTCCATAACACGTTCATCACTTGAGATTTCTAAAACCAAATTCAAGTATGTACAATTGTTGTATGAACCAATACGGCTTGTACAGACATTACACCATTCGACGTAGAAAAAGTACAAAAGTATCTTAAAAATGTTACATGACCCCTTCAACTAATCATGTCTTCGGCTGTTTATTATTATACCGGTTTGCAATCCGTCCAGGCGAGACGTGATCATGCGTGAGATATTAATTGCACAAGGGATTCGGCAGCACTGTGCTAATTTATCGGGTAAACCTTGAATGTTATATGATTAACCGTTGTCACTTAGCAAGTCTAAAAACGGTGCATAACGGAATTCGAATAAATTATGTGATGCACTTCAAATATGCGTAACGGATGAATGAGTCACTTTACATAGAAAGTTTGTCAACAATACAACGACCTTTGCTGTTTCCAAATGTTTGGGGAAAATCGCTTTAATAGCCAGCTGACTGGCAATGTCACGGGCACTTGACGCCATAACATTATCGTTTGTTTTTTTTTTATAAATAAATCAATAGACAAAAATAAATGCTGCACAAATGTACATCCCTAAGCTAAGTAACCGTTTTTTTAACGAGGGGAAACCCGATTCATTCGCTAGATCGCGTTGACACTAGCACCTCTAGGCAGAACTAAAGATGCGATTGCCACACCACAGTTAAGGATAACCACTAAAAACCCTCGGTATTCCGTCCTTCGCCCTTGATGCCAGGGCCACGAGTTTAGGGCATAGCCTCTCCGCTGGCCCTGGCAGGCGGTGGCCCATCGGCCTCATCCATTGCCGGGGAACTACCTTTGTCCTCCGGCATCTTCATGCTCTCGTTGCGTGGGGCGGTCTGTAACGCGCCCCACGGGAGGACAGGTCCAGGGTTCAATTCCTAACGTGGTATATTTCGTAAACGAACTTTCCGTTTCGAGCGACCCCAGAGTGGTCCGTTGTATATTACCATTACCCAAGCGTAATTGGCTTAGATTAGACATGGCTTGCATACATGTATGTCTTCAGATTTTAATCTCAAGATTTTCTTTTATCTTTAGATATAAAACCTTAATATTCCGCACTACATTTAGGATATTAATAGTTAGAACTGCGTAATAATTTCACAGGAAATTTATTTACTTAACTATTTCTTAGCACACTGGTAGTTAATACTACCAGTGTGCTAAGACATAATTAAGACATGTTAATAATACGTACTTAAATGTATGTATGTATGTAAAAAGATCTTGTATTGAAATCAAATGCAGGTAATTGCAGAAAGGTGGTTGTAATATTACAAGGATATATTGTAATAGTCATGAAATACGCTATGATTACTTCACACTATAAAAATTCGAGCAAGTGTGTTGCAGCTCGCGCGAACCACGAATCGTTCTGTAAAGGTGGCAAACGTCAACTGCTTTCTTCATTTGTTTATAGAACCATAAATAAATTAGGTAAGTGCTTAGTTGTCCACACGCAATGAAGGGTTCAGCAGAGTTGACAAACGATCTCATTCTGTTAAGAAACCATTAAAGATAAATTTAAGCAAAAGTACCCTTATACTCCCAAAAATTATATTAAAAAAAAAACAATGTCTCTTGAAACTGTTTTTTTTATTGCTGAAACACAGCAAACATGCTGACGGTCCAACTGAAGGAGAAACTGGAACCTGGCCACTGATGCCGGAACACAACCTCAAAGTCGCTATGGCGGCATACTCTAGACCAGGGGGGCTAGCCACTCGGGTAGTCGGGCAAATGCCCACCTGGCTGTGGGTTGTTTCGCCTCTTACGACAGGCCGCCTGATCGTAGGAATTAGTAGTCTTTTTCCGTTCCTGAACGTTTTAAAGCTTTTATAACCTCATTTTTATTCAGAATTTCTCTTTTCATTATTCATTAGTTATGAACACACAATTTAACGACTTCGAGGACTAATTAAAATATCCTCATCTATAGACTTAAATATAAGTAATTAAAGAACATGCGGTCTTTCAAGATCTGACTAAAGTCTACTACGTGCAATGAGCGTTTTTTTTTCAGCCCTTAAATACTATATGGCGGGCAACACAAATTTTTAATTCTCGGTTTTACTATAGCATCGGGTAGTGCTGTGTATATACTACATCTTCTTGTGTTTCATCTATATGGACCCTATATTGTTTTAAAAGGCCTTCGATATACGACCCACAGCCAGGTGGTAGGGCATTTACCCGACTGGATGGCTACCATCACTGGTCTAAAGTATGTCGCTATAACAACCTTAACTTGTGTTCCGGCATTAGTGACCAGGTTCCAGTTTCCCTTAAGAGAGCAGCAGCGCATTTGTAGCAACTTTGGTGTTGCAAATGTCCATAGGCGATGGTAACCGCTTTCCATCAAGCGGGCCGTCTGCCTGTCTGCTGATCTCCTGCAATAAAAAAAATATACGAATACAGAGCGACAGACGATCCTAAAAAACGTAAGAATACTTTATATAATACATATACTTTGACGGCCTCTGTGGTTGAGCGGGCTAAGCCTTTGCCGGCCTACCTCACTGCAACGCAGAGGCTCCGGGTTCGATTCCTGGTATAGTAAATTTCGGAAACGTATTTTCTCCGTTATCTACTATGGTCTGGGTGACTGGGATCGGCCCCAGAGTAGTCGGTTGTATATTACCCATAACACAAGCGTAACTTGCTTAATTTGGGGATATACAATATGTGTGTTTGTCTGCCGATTATTATTATTATTATACTTTATTGCATAACATTAAGATACAGTGCAAGAAATGTAAGTAACACAATACAATAGGCGGTCTTATCGCCCAAGGCGGTTTCTTCAAGACCAGCTTTGGATGAAGTATATAAGCATAAAGGACAACAAAAGCCAGTAGTTGCTAAATCAGCACTCGTACAATAATTTAGTTTATAAATTGGTAATATATAAATAATTCAATGAATAAATACAATATAATACATATCTTCTACAATACACTATTATATATAAACATTCATACATACATGGTACATTTATATATTATATCTGTTACAGCCAAAGTAATAAATCTGGATATTATATATATTATCTAGCCATTATTTATAATGTCTACTCAATTTAGATAAAGTGATAAATGACACAGAATTAATCACATTAACTAGCAATTTTATATAATATCTTCGATATAGGTAAAGATTATAAAATTATATTTCAATTTGTCTAAGAATTAAAATAACATTGTCATAGATAATAATTCAACGTTAATTAACATTGTTATAAAGTTATTTAACTTTAATTTATAAAGTAAATTTAAAGCTCACTAGCCATAAAACAAATTTAAAAAAAACACAGAGATCAATACAAGTACTTGGTATCACTCTGTAAAGACTACAATAATATTTTTTTTAATGAACTGACTTGAATTAACTGGGTCATAATTATTATTTATTCTTACAAGCAGGATAAAGAGCGGGAGGGGTAGCAAGTCAGTTAGACCGTATTTATTACTTTGGTTAACTTTGACCCGCTACTATGAATAATATCCGGATAAAGTGATTAATTTATCACATTGTCTAGTCAATTTTGCTATTATATATAATGACCAGTCGTTATGTATAATAGCTATTTTATCACTATGTCTGTAACATATACATACAAAAGTAACCAATAATACTATAAATTGAGATAGTAACCATTAACTCATCTGTTAAAAAAATGAAAATGCCCGTCTGCTTATTGTTTAGTTATTTTATACTTTATTGCATAACATTAAGATCAGTTAAAGAAATATAAGTACAGAATGGAAGAGTCGGTCTTATCACTAAAAGCAATTTCTTCCAGACAATCTTAGGATGGATTAGAAAATTTCGTGAAACATGGGGTTTTGCAATATAACTAAGATATAGAAGTAATACAGAATACATATTTGTAGGAATCGTATTTGTTATTATAAAATAACCATATGACAGAAGTAGTCAATAACCGGATAGAGTATTCTTTCATGTAGTAATCGGAAGTAGTTTAACCGGATGTCGACGTAGAAACATTTATTACTAAGCTAACGGATATCGGAAATGGAGTAACCGGATGTTGGAAGCTAATACGGATGGCGGAAGTTGGTATTATGAAAGAAGTGTAACTGAAGTGGCGCTACAGCATTACCGGATGGTGTCACTGCGGCGCGCTACGAGGACCTTATAAATACTGGGTGTTCGGGCAGAGGAGGGACAGTCTTAACCCGACAGTCTACTAGTCTACAGCCAAGTCAACGACCGACAGTCTGCATTGACGGACTTGGACGAGGAGCACATAATATAATGTGGCCGATAATTACTGCTTGATAATCGCAGTATTCTTGAAGGGCAAATTGCTGCTCGACAACTGACAAGCGTGGATGCAACTCTTGGAGTTGTTTTAATATTTCTGTGTATTATTGTGCAATATTTAATATCGTAATTGTGGTAATTTTAGTGTATAAAACTTTGATTATAATATTTCAGATTATTATTGTGTTATTCTCGGAGCGTCATTCGTTCGCCCCCGGCGTGAACCCAACATATTTTTAAATGGAAAGCCAAATAAACATAAAAATAAGAATAAGATATATACTTACTAAGGTATATTGATTTATGTAAAAAAAAAACATAGTATAGTTGTATAGATTCACGTAGATATTGGAGAGATAAAGATGAATTAGGTGGTTTTAAAGTACGAGGTAAGAATTCTTCACGAGCCCTTTGAACGCTTGCAGAGATTGAGCACGCCTGATTTTCACAGGTAGGTATCGTAAACATTTAATATAAATTTACTCACCACAACAGCAGTTGAAGCAAATCGTTTGTAATTCCTAACACAAGCCTATCTGAAGTGAAACTTCTATATAGAATTTTTCTGTCACGAAAAAGCGTTACGGCCGCGTGGAGGGGGTAGAAGATATATCACGCGGTGAGAGGCGGCATAACTTTAGAGTAGACCATGGATGTTTTTTAAGTTCCGGATCGAATTCAGTTTTTTTGTTTGATAAAATAAAATATGTTTAAATAAAAAATGCATGAATTAAAATGTACCTAACCTAACCAAATCATAATTTGCAGTAAACGTGCGAAAAATCGAAATATGTGCTGGGATACATATTACAGTAAAAGTGAAAGTTTTACGGCCAAGTTTTCAAATTGGACAAGTACATTAACAATCTGGCCGTAAAGCTTCAAGTTAAAATTTTATTGCGATTCGTTTTGCCACTTGTCCGTTGCGATTCGTTTATCCACTTATCCGTTGAAGTTTTCCAATTCCAATCTGTTGGAATGTGGTTACCGTCGCCTATGGCCGTTTGCATCACCAGGGGCGTCGCCAACGCGTTGCCGAACTCTTAAGAAATTATATAATAGAAAGTATATATTATACATACATACATAACTTCACGCCAGTTCCCTTGCGTGGTAGGCACGAACAACAGAGCGCCATTTAGGCTTATTCTTACACACCTCACTTGCTTCTTTGACATTCATAACTCTTGTCATGCACGCTCGTCTGTTCTTAAGGCTCCTAACATCACCTTCTGCTAGTACACGATCAATTTGATCATGGAAAGTGTGTCGTGGCCTTCCACGACTTCTGCATCCATCCACTTTTGCATTGTATATCTGTTTATTCATTCTTTCATCATGCATTCTTTGTACATGTCCGAACCACCGGAGCATTCCTTTCCTTACCTTCACCCCGACACTCTCTTTCAGACCAACTGTCTTTCTTACTTCGGTATTACGAACGCGGTCCGCAAGCGTCACTCCGCAGATTTTGCGCAGTGCTCGCATCTCGACCGCGTTTACTCTACTTTCATGCTCTTTCTTCCATACCCAACTCTCGCTTCCATACGTGAGCGTAGGTACCAGCACCGCGTTGTGTACGGCGAGCTGGGCCTTCTGGCTGAGGTTCTTAGCGCCTAGAAGTTTACCTAACGCTCCATTCACACTATTCCCCAAATTCACTCTTCTTTCTATATCATTATTTATTATATATTATTATATTCACGGGCCTCTCATTAGTACTCCAAATAATTTAATTAAAACATACACTAAACGGGCTCATCAACATCACAAAGTACCCTTTGTAGGTTATCAAACAGATAATTAAACATGGTCGACAACTTTTCGTAAGCCGGTCACGTACATACACGACCACCCGGATAAGGGTGTAGCAATATTAATTACGTATGATGACCGATGACTCACGTGCTACAATGTTACTAGAACAGTAGACAATATACGAATGGCTCGAATTTCAGTTAGGATTTAGTTGTAGGTGACGACAATATTACACGAACTTTATCGCTCTTTTTTTTAACGCCATCCTCCGCTATAGGACAAGGCAGAGCTCTTTTTTGTATTTCTTTTCTTTTTATTCTCTTTTTTTTGGGGAAAATAAATGTAAACAAGACGCCTAGAGTTTATTTTTTGTTAAATTTTTTTTCGTTCTCTTATTTTTATCTTACTATTAACATACACAACACTACATTGTTATTGTCTTTTTCATTGTTTTTTTTAAAACAGCTTTAATGTACCGACACGGCATGTTTACAATACAAACGCACGCAAAGAGAAGTAAACGAATACATTGGTACATACATACATACATAACTTCACGCCAGTTCCCTTGCAGGGTAGGCACGAACAACAGAGCGCCATTTAGGCTTATTCTTACACACCTCACTTGCTTCGTTGACATTCATAACTCTTGTCATGCACGCTCGTCTGTTCTTAAGCCTCCTGACATCACCTTCTGCTAGTACACAATCAATTTGATCATGGAAGGTGTGTCGTGGCCTTCCACGACTTCTGCATCCATCCACTTTTGCATTGTATATCTGTTTAGTCATTCCTTCATCATGCATTCTTTCCACATGCCCGAACCACCAGAGCATCCTTTCCTTACCTTCACCCTGACACTCTCTTTCAGACCAACTATCTTTCTTACTTCGGTATTACGAACGCGGTCCGCGAGCGTCACTCCGCAGATTTTGCGCAGTGACAGTGAATACATTGTTATCACTACTTAAACCAGACAGCCGCCTAACTACATCTACAGTTTATACACTTGTTATATTTTAGTCTCCCACTTTCTAGCAAATTTCCATTGTAACTCAGCAGGATACCATGATTGTCCGACATTAGATTACGTCACCGACTCTCTCAACAAATTAGCCAGTTCCCTGTGGCATTGTCGAGTGTTGAATAGCGTAACCCAATACGCAAACACACTGTTTAAATGGATATGACTGATTTGGGTCACTGGTAATTAACGACTGAATGATTTTAGCTCGTAGAGGGAATTCATGGTACGAGCGCCGCTTTGACATTTCTAAGATTTGATCGAGTTTCAAAGTTCTGCCTACGTATAGACATGTCAAGATTGAATATAACGTTCTAAAGCTTGTGTGATACATTTGATTCTATATTTTCACAATATATAATATAATAATATTTATTGACATCAAAATTACATATAAAAGTCACAAATACAAAATATAGATCTTTTCTTAATAATTAAGTTAATTCGTTAACTAACACCTAAACTAGACCGAGCCTGTTTTTTAGGTGTTAGTCCCTTCCTGTGTCTTAAAGAGAAAATGTAAGATATAAATGTTATATTTTGCAAAAATAAGATTAAAACTTGCTTTCGTAACTAACTAGATTTATTAATATTCAAGTATTACTAAATTATTTAAATTAACAGTACAAACAAATTTTCAACATCATTCATATCTACATTGTTTTAACCAATCTATTAAAACTTCTTTACATTGATGTTTGTTGAGGGGGTAAAGTGTAAGAATTTTATTAAAACAATATATCGATGTTAATGCGAGACTTGTGACGCTAGTAAAATTAAAGACGCCTGTGCCTTATCTGGATCTTTTGAGAAGGAACTGTATTTACATGGCTCCTCTTATCAATAACTTGCCAGGTGGTAGGGCATTTGCCCGACTGGATGGCTACCACCCCTGGTCTAAAATATGTCGCCATAACAACCTTGAGTTGTGTTCCGGCATTAGTGACCAGGTTCCAGTTTCCCTTAAGAGAGCAGCAGCGCATTTGTAGCAACTTTGCTGTTGCAAATGTCCATAGGCGATGGTAACCGCTTTCCATCAAGTGGGCCGTCTGCCTGTCTGCTGATCTCCTGCAATAAAAAAAAAACTCTGTCAAATTATATTATAAAAGTACCCTCAAGCAACTTCACTGTAGTCTTAAAAAAAATGGCTGATCAAAGAGTGTTTCTACACTGTAAATGAATTTCTTAAAACAAAGTGCTCGTCGTTATTATCTACTAGCTGACCCGGCAAACTTCGTACCGCCTCAGGATCAATAAATAAAAAAGCTGAATGATAATTGCAGAATGTTTCAACTTTAGTAAAAAATGTTATCAAAACTTAACCGGAACGAACGTTTGACGTGCAAAATCAAAAAAATGAAAAAAGAAACTTCACTTTTAAATTTAATTTAATTTCTGAACGACTTTTCAATTTAATTGGTTTCTAAGCGACGGGACGAACATAAATTAATGTTTGACCGGTGGGATTAGTTTCTAAGGGAAAACGAAATGGTTGTTTTTACTATATTCCCAGCATTTTTTTCATATTTACTCACCTTTTAAACCTTCCCCTGGACTTTCACAAATGATTCAAAACCAAAATTAGCCAAATCAGTCCAGCCGTTCTCGAGTTTAAGGGAGACTAACAAACAGCAATTGATTTTTATATATATAAATATGGAAAATCTTAGTGATCTATTTGTTATTTTTTCTTTTGACATTAATTGCTTATTTATTACCAAAGCTTAACTGACATTTTACTAAATTAGAATATTATTTATTATTATAATGTCAGGAGCCTTAAGAACAGACGAGCGTGCATGACAAGAGTTATGAATGTCAAAGAAGCAAGTGAGGTGTGTAAGAAGAATAAGCCTAAATGGCGCTCTGTTGTTCATGCCTACCCCGCAAGGGAACTGGCGTGAAGTTAGGAATGTATGTATGTATAATTTTTAATTCATTTTGTACACCATTATGTGGTAGAATGTACTGTGCATCCACAATTGCATAACACCTGTATAAACTATATTCTTGCAAATAAAGATACATACATACATACATACATAACTTCACGCCAGTTCCCTTGCGGGGTAGGCACAAACAACAGAGCGCTATTTAGGCCCATTCTTACACACCTCACTTGCTTCTTTGACATTCATAGCTCTTGTCATGCACGCTCGTCTGTCTTTAAGGCTCCTGACATCACCTTCTGCTAGTACACGATCAATTTGATAATGGAAGGTGTGTCGTGGCCTTCCACGACTTCTGCATCCATCCACTTTTGCATTGTATATCTGTTTAGTCATTCTTTCATCATGCATTCTTTCCACATGCCCGAACCACCGGAGCATTCCGTTCCTTACCTTCACCCCGACCCTCTCTTAAAGATAAATAAAGATACTGATTGAATAATTGAAACTACAATAGAATAAAAATAATAGGAAATAAAGCTTTAACGGCCTTTATAATAATCTCGTGAAGAAACGATTAGGCATCTCTTAAGTAAGAGAATCAGAAGCAGACCCTAATCAATTAATATCTTTTCTTTTCACTTATAAACGTGTATTACCTGTTGTTTACCTAAGAGGAGCATAGATAAACGAAATTTGAATGATTAACGTAGGTGGTACCCAAAATATTCGACTAAAGAGGAGTTTATGGGTAAGATTTTCACTAATCAGCTGCTGAGCAGTTTCTTAAAATTTAACAAACGATTATAAGTAAGGCCATGAGAGATAGGTAGGACCTATATTATTTAGCAATAGGATCATGACAATCAAATGATACTTTTTACTATCTTACAAAACATCGTAACCTCCTAGATTTTGAACGAGCATACGAAGTCATGACGTCTCGATTAACCGGACTAATTGTTGTCGTAATAAGACATCCGGATAATTGATAATTCTAATGATTGAATGTATGAATAAAAGCTACATTTGTTCATATTATTAACTCTAGAAATATAACGTATTAACGCTTACTCTTTACACAAGAGGTATGCACTAGGTAAACTCTAGTGTAGCTATATATTTACTTAAATTACTAAAATATTGCAATCTTTTACTCGTGAAATTACTGTGAATCCGGATAGTTGCGAATCAGTATAACTGAGGTTCGGATAATGCAATATGACATAAAATTTCAATTAACTTTTAATTTTGTTACGTAGGTACATTCATTTTGAAAATAACTCTTGAAACCAACGAAAACTACTGCTAAATAAAAATGTAAGCAGGCAGTGGATGACAAATTAAAAATAATTAAATTAAAAGATCTCAATTGTAATTAATAAAAAGATAATTAAAACTAATATACATTATAATAAATATAATTAGGATGCTTTCACAACAAATATTTTTTTGTTTTATTTTCAAGACAACAAGTCGTTAAATAATTGTATTGTAATGCCGCTATGCATTATATAAAGACTAAAGTTTAAATAAAAATCTTATAAATTTTACTATTATAATGATTATCTACATATTATATGGTGGAAACACTACCATGCTTCGCTTCAACTTGTCAGGCGCGCACTGCTGAAGAACGGAGTAATTTGCCGGGGTCTACTTTTCCTGACAAATACAATCATTGTCTTCAAGTCGCGAGTGAACACATCTCTTTTAGGTAAGCGTCCTCCACCCTAGATCCCTTCATCTCTTAACAAGAGGTAAAATAGTGTTACGAGTTATGCGACTCGAATTAAAACAACGCCGTTGGAATTACTATAGAATTTATTAGAACTATACAAACACGTATAACACAGGTACAAATATAACTAAACACAATCAATTCAAACGTAATGCGCGATTCAATAACACGCGCAAAGTCCATCACTATATAGGTTATCGAATGTACACAAGTCTCGCCTTGATCGTGGTTCTCGCTAGACTGACGATCTCTCCATTGGGCCATTGCTTTATAATGCCCCAATGCAATATGTCTACCTGGGAAGTGTCCACGCAATTTCCCAGAAAACGTAATCCGCACACCTGCGTAATTATGGCTACGAACGACCATAAACGAGTACAATACACAATAGGCTGTTTTCTAATTACAATTTTTAAACACAAAGTAAACAAAGAAGACAGTCATAAACAGTTTCAATGTTATTAGCCCAAACGCCGCGGCAGGTAATAAATGTGCTTTGTCTACAGGTATGCAGGTAGCCCAACTTGTAGCAAAAGTAATCGTTTTTTTTTTTTCAGGCGGGGGAAATGCTATTTACGCACAATACCGGGTCCTTTGCAAGGGATTAGACCATAGTCGATCATGGAGGCATTCCCAGAAGGGGCAATCCAAGCAAAAATCAACCGGCTTGTGTGGAGACTCGAGCCCAAATGGCTAATATCCACTAAAACCACCCTCCTCCGATGCTCCGCGCTTATGGCAGGAAAGGAATGAGACTTAGAACGTAGTTACACCCACGCCGATCCTAGCGCAATAAGTGCCTGAGAAAGCCCCTGGAAGAGCTAACTCACTTCGACGACAGGGGTGAAGACTCCTTTGCTCCCTTGATGCATGAGGGCCCCTGAAACGGTGTTATCCTAGGGAGGGAAGTCATGCGCGTATCTGCGCCTCCGAGCTCCCGGCTGACGCCGACGCCCATGTGGTGGCGCATCAATACGCGCACTTACCCTTCTCTCTCTTTCTCGATCTGCGGCTTCCTTTTGAGACATTACCGTCTCGCAGAAATCGACCTACTAACATCTCGAGTTTAAAACAATAGTAATCTCACACGAACCTATGACATATAAAAACGTATTACCAAACAGGAGTATAATTTTTGAGTGTACACTTACATGTTTTCTTTCACAGTGCGCGCAATAAATATAAAAGCGCGAAGCCATAAATTTTTTCAACGAGATAACCTACATTTGTAAGCATCATATGAGGTATCAAATCAAGATTAATGGCATATGTTTATTAAAAGCGTTTAACGTACACCGACAAATTGCTTCTTTATTGCTGTTTATGACCAATGCATTCTCGTCTAACAGCTGTTGACTACCATGAATAAAGACCATCATTATATTATCCGGCTTAAAAGCTTTTGATCTTACATCTAGGTATAAGAGTTACTAAGGTATAAGTTTTAACATTACTCTAATAGTTTCGAATTCTTCGTGAAATTTATGAATTTATAGCCACCATTATTTTTAAATCATGTAGGAAACTAATTTTTAAAGGATTCCTAATTAATTTGGTTATACGTATTATGTGATTTTTTATAGGGCTTTGAAATTTTATGAGTAATCTGATTCAAGAAACTAAGCCTTATTACCAGGCCATAAAATTACGTCAGTAAATAATTAGGTACTTAAATTTTCGACGGTTCAATAATAATAAAAAGTACCATTATATTTAAGTATAGTACATAATTCAGGAAGTACCAGTATTCCGGAATTTATAATTAAGGTAAGAAAAAAATCAAGCAACACGTCTGACACTTCGCTTCAGTTTAAAAAAGTTCTATCAGCCACTGACTGTAATATATTTAACATTTATATGTATTTAACAACGATACTACACACCAAAACAAACAAAACGGAGAGTACTCTCTCATAATGTTAATTACAAATTAATTGCTATTATAATTCCAAAGTACTTTTTCTAGTGAAAGTGGCGGTCAATAAACTTTAAGAGGAGTGATAATAACCACTCGTGCACTATTTTTTAAAATGTACATCTTTGAATCCGTCCATTGAATCACTTGTTGTATTTGCTAACAATACAACTTTGAAATTTTTTTGTCAGTAATAACTATGAGGCATCTAGTTTATGCCTGAAAATTCTTTTTGTATTGTTTAGGCTAGTCTTATGATTTAATTTAATTTAATATGCGCAATGGAGACATTATGTGACTGTACAAAGACTATGAAGTACATGTATAAAAGACAATAGAATTAAGACAATATTTATATATTAATAAGTGAAGCAAAAATTTTGTACCCCTCTTTACGAAAATTGCGCGGTGGAAGGAGTGTGAAATTTCGCACACTTATAGTTTATATACAGTGCAGAATGTATTTTTTTTTTAATTATGCATAAATAATACATTAAATCAATAAAAAAAAACATTACACACACTACTGTTTTATTTATTGTTAAAGTCAAATTAACAGTATAGCCTTGGCGAAATCTGTGATTATAGAAGTATAGTCTCTGATAACAGAACCTTAATAATATTACATACATACATACATAACTTCACGCCAGTTCCCTTGCGGGATAGGCACGAACAATAGAGCGCCATTCAGGCTTATTCTTACACACCTCACTTGCTTCTTTGACATTCATAGCTCTTGTCATGCACGCTCGTCTGTTCTTAAGGCTCCTGACATCACCTTCTGCTAGTACACGATCAATTTGATCATGGAAGGTGTGTCGTGGCTTAATAATATTCAAACTTGTAATTTAAATTAATTATTATGGTCGAATTTTGACCACGAGCGACCACTAGAATAATGAAGTAGGCTAAGTGTGTGTCAGTCCTCACTGATTAAAGGGTTTTAAACGTGACTAACGTCAACTTATCCACTGTTTGTATCATTTAGCTATAGAAAAGAAATAAAACAAATTCTTTAAACAAGGCTTTAAAATTTAAACAACATCAACATTTTACTCTTACAATTTCGCGCTAGTAGACAAACGAACGGCAGTACAATAAAGCGTGTCAGCTCTTCCGCTGCGAAGCACAATGGGCATGAATAGGTCAGAGTACCTGTATTGGCAAATTGCTACCGGCGCCTATAGACGCGATTTGCATATAGCATGACGTGTTTCGGCCAGAGGAAGTTCGACAGCCTTTCAGTTATTTGTATCGGCCCTTGAGATTCTAGACAAACGTACAGTGTATTAGGTTTAAATATAACTTTGTGCAGGCGTCAAAATAGATCTTGAAGGGGAACCTATTAATGTTCAAAAGTATACTTAACCTCCCTTCAAGATGAAGCATGTATGTAGTATGGATATTTCTAAATACTTATTTACTGATGATAGAAAACACTCCACGACTCTTTATGTTCCTGCTCCAGGATCTTCGGAAGAATAGAATATCACGGAATGTAGTAATGTGTACTTTCAATAGCAAGAATAGATGTAAGATACGTTTATATCTGAAAATGGGGCAGTTTCCGCAGGACGCGAGGGCTGGAAGTTTAAGTAACCGAAGCTGATTGAAGAGATTGCCTAAAATATGGTTATATATTTTCGATAATAGGGTGAAGATTGGACAGAAAATGTGTACATATATAGTTAGATGTGTCGATTGCTAAACGATTTATTTAATATAAATTTAATTCTGATTAAACTGCAAGAATACTAATTAAGACTTTCTGAAGTTGAAAGGGATATTAAAAGGAGAGTTATAGCAGGTAATAAGGTAAATGGAGCGCTAAAGTCTTTTATGCACAGCCAGAAAGTGTCTGTAAAGGCACGCTTGGCTGTCCATAAAGGGGTGTTTGTGCCAACCCTGATGTATGGCATTGAAAGTTGGGTATGGCAGAAGAAGAATGAAAGTAGGATAAACGCAGTTGAAATGAGAGCTTTGAGAAGTATATGTGCGGTTAGCTTGAAGGATATGATAAGGAAGAGTGTGATAAGGGAACGTTGTGGATTGAAAGATGTAATAACAAGAGTTGAAAAGGGAATGTTAAGGTGGTTTGGGCATGTAGAGAGAATGGATAAAAGTATAATCACAAAACAGGTGTACGACAGTATTGTGAATGGTAGAGTTGTTGCCGGTAGACCGAGATGAACAAACCATGACAAAATATCAGAAGTGTTAAAGATAGGTCACGTAAAATGTATCTCAAATAAACGTGCATGTATGAAGAGGTTAATGAAAGTAGGTGAAGCGAAAGTTGATTGTCAGGATCGTTGCAAGTGGAGATCCATAGTCTGTCTACCCACATGAGAAACAGGCGTGATATTATGTATGTGTGTAAAGAAATAATATTATGATGATTAATATTTGTATGCAAGCAAACGAAAATACGGTTTACTTGATGGTAAATGGTTACCGGTGCCCAAAAACACCTGCAACACCAAGAGAACTGAAGTAATATAATGTATAAATCAAAACCTACTTCGTTGGGAATTTAAATATCTATTTATTTAACAAAGTTTGACGAAGTTGGAAATCTTTTTCAGTTATCATATTAGTAATTATGTCTATCGTTACAGCATTAATACTTACCAGATCACTATCATTAGAAGCGTTGACATCATCGAAAGGATTTCCATTTTCCATATCAACTCCAGAGTCATTTGGGTCAGCTGCTCTTCTATAAACGTCTGTCCTGGTTAAATCATGGAAGTTATGCCTCAAGGGGTTGAAGTTCATTCGTAGATCAGTTGTGAAGTCATCGTAAAGTTTGAATTGGTTCGCATTGAATTCAGTGTCATTATCCAGACGATTTCGATTGTAATTAGTAGTTTTAGTACGATCAGAATCTTTGTTCGTATATTTCACTTTGTAATAATCACGGGAAGTCATTTTCAAGTCGTCGCAGTAGTTTCAAGTTGTTTCTAGTTTAGAATAAACACTAACATTTTAACATTATGTAAAAGACCCTGTAAGTAGCTTAGCTATAATTTGTGCGTAGGTGAGATATTTTATGTGATTGCTTTGAGGCAAAGCGTTAGACAGTTGCGTCGGTAGTCGTCTTTGCATTGGATATCGTTGTGCTAGTCTAAGCCTCAAATACCTGAACCAGATAACAAAGTGTTACGGCCATATTTCAAAATACCCTAATATTGAACTCAAGCCGTAAACCGAACATGTTGGTATCGTAAACATGAGTACCAGCGTATTATGATCTAATTTTCAAAGTAGGCCACAATAAAGTGTATTTTTAGAAATAAGAGCCCTCACTGGTAGGCGAAATATAGTTTTTTATTATAACCATCTCTAACCTTCTTAAAAATGGCATGGTGCCAGGACATGATGAACGATTCACCATTATTGTAATACTTTAGAATGCTTCCCAGAGATAAAATGTTGCTTTCATAATAACCTGCGCGATGTTTATGATAAAACTGTGAATGAAAATGTTAATGCACTTTATGTTATTGAAGGAGATTTGAAATTAGGTGATAAAATTTTGATAGGTGTCGAGGAACATTCTGTTTAATAAACTGTAAAATATATACTAAAACAAAAAATCGTAAATGACTTTATTTCGATGGTTGAACAGTTATTATTTGGACATTCGTTAAGGTTTTTAGAATTATATAATTATTTTTAAACATGGGAATAAACTAAATAAATAAAATATTCGCCACGCATGTCCAAGGCGGCTTGGCAAGTTTGACACATCGGTTATCTTGATGTGCACATTGCATTACGATGTTTTCCTTCACCGTTCTTAGCATTTGGTAATTGTAACAATATGCACATTAGGTCAGAAAACTGCCTAAGCATTGTATGCGTTCCGGCCAGGATCGAACCTACGCGTTTTGAATTATAATGTCTCTGGGTGGTTCCCCGTTCCAGGTTGTATATCGAACAATTTGTTAAAGTCATCAAGTTGTTATCAATATCAATATTAGAATACAGTGTAAGCTCTATATAACGACACTGAAGACACTGTGTATTTTATGGCGTTATAGAGAGTTCTCGTTAACTGGAGAGAAGAATGTTATCTTTTCTGACGTCTTTTATTGCACCAATAATTTTGTTGTATTTTTTTTTACTTAATTTATTCATATCTTGCGATATTGAGGCATCTTGGTGATAAAGGAAATACTTAGAAATTTCGGTATTTCGGAATTTCTTAGAAATTTCGGTATGCATATTGCCGACAGTCGAGTTTATTACGGGCTTGGATAATAAAGCGATAAAGGAACGTACACAGCTGCGCATTTTTTACTAAATTTGGCATCTTAAAAGGTACTTTTTATTAATTAATTGTTGTCGTTATTGAGAGAGGGTGTAATGTAGAGTGTATCATTGTACGGAAGACACGCTAAACCAACCAAAGCCAAATGATTTCGACACTTAAGGGAGTTTGCCGTTAAATCGAGAGACGTTATATGGAGTTTACACTGTACTTTGCCATTTAAATTTTCATGTTTTTCCTTCTTTATAATCTATGTTACGTATATTTTATTTAGATTAGTTTTAAACATTGTAAAGGTGGTCTGGAAGATATCGCCGGCGGCGATAAGACCTCCTGTTGTATAATATGCAATAAAGAACATTCATTCACAATGCAACACGTGGAAGCTATTCGATTTTGCGTTATAACAAAATACCATGTTCTTTCTCATTAATTACAGTACATATAGTGCTATATTGTTTCATTCTTACATACCAATAGACAAAATTTTATATTTATATAGCGATGAGCAGTACAAGTGTGAGCCAGTACATTTGTACTGATCGCGTCTCTACTCAAAAGTATGAGGAACGACGGAACGAGGCTCATGCTACAACAGTACAATAACGCTTCTACGGATATTGACATGACAATGTCGTAGTACGACTGTTAGTAAAATGAGGTGACCGAGGCTGCGCACATTCGATTCTTAACGAACATTTGCGAACTAGTTTTGAAAGGGACAAATGAGGGAATGACGCTCGCCGCCTCATCGCCTCAAATGTACTGCCGCGGTACAAACCGTACAAATGTCCTCGCCTCATTAGAAGTGGTACATTGCACTGGTTCAGTACAAAATGTCATGTTACTCTTACGAACACATTTTAAATCATGTACTGCCCAACACTATATTGATAGGTCCCTCCTAATACCGTGAAGAAGAAACAAACACACATGGAGTCGCTTTCATATTTATATGTGAATTACACAAGCTCATTGGCTATCTCGAACGCTTACATACCCTACAACAGATATTTGATTTCGTTAGTAAATTTAAATTCGGTAAACAGATGGAAAAGCATCACGATCGTAAACGCCACGTGAAAATAGCATGCTTGTTTAGTTTGGACTTGTTCAAGGTTACATGAAATGTATGAGAGGAAATAGATCGTAACATTACATACTGTCCTGTAATATTTACTTTTATAAATGTTTATTATGTAAACAATGTTATTAACGTTGCGTACCAGTATTTTATTGCTCACATTCGAATATTTAATTTATTACTTTTGATTTTTGAAACGAATTGTAACACAAATCAGAAAAGATACGTAACATATTTCAATAATTTTTTATGAAATATTAATAATCCTTATTAAGATTTTTATTTAAATGTTAGCGTAAAAATAGTAATAGCATGAAGTAAAGTATTTTTTGTACAAAGAAGATTACACTGCTTTGATTTACATTTTTTAAATTCCAGCAAGTTAAAATGGGTTAAGTAGGAATAATTTACTATTGCAGGTCAGCCTGGGATGGGGAGCGCCGCGTCGTCGGCGCAAACATCGGACCAGAATTGTCGCTTTCGGCCATGGTCCAAGCCATGGTCGGGGGCCAACCTGAATGGGACGCCGTCGCCTCCTTTTGCGAGGCCGTCATGTCCGCAAAGGAGGCGGCGGAGCGGGAGCGAGAGCGAGCAGCCGTGCTCCTCTCCCGCCGCAATAACCGGTCTCGGCGCCGGAGGAATACGGACCTCCGGCCGCCATGAACGCGCGGCGCGGGTGACGGTCAGGGGAGGCTATAAGGCCGTCACCCGCATCTAAAGCCGCCGAGTAGGGGGCGCGTCAGTGGCCGCGCACGCCCCTCTCAATTATGAGTACGGAGAGGCCTGCCCCAGTGCTGGGGTGGGCCCACGCCAGCCGGGGTCGCGGAAGAAAAGCTCACGCATATCCCGTTACCCCGGCTCATGGCGTCAGGTGGCACCAAGGGGTTTTAGTGGGTATTCCGGCTCCTCTAGCCGGCGAGTCCTACACTCCCCCGCCGAAATCCCCCCGGCGGGGGGTCCGCAAACGGATTTCCCCTTGTAAAAAAAATCGAGACTAAGTCTAAAAGCATATATTTATCAGCTATTGAAGTCAAACAATCAGTTTCCCCTGATTCTGTGGTGTATGGGAATTCACAATCTTAATCATTTGATCCGAGTTCGTAACACCATTACGAAGTCTTTAAACACCTTCACTCACGCCTTCGTGATCATTATCATTCTAAGCGACCTCTATTGTAGTGTTTTCACTTATGCAACCAAAGTTCATCGACCTCACTATAGCCTTTATTTGGTAGTTTGAATCATCTGTTTGCTTGTTAGTTTTTATGGTAATATCATCTTTATGGCGGTCTTGACCTTCAATTTAAATAGGGTTGCTTGAGTGTTTGGGTGTTCTAAGAATAACTTGATAGACTGACTAGCGTTTTTCCCCGCGGCGGGCTACGCCGCGTGAAAAACCCTAGGCAGTAAGTAGCTCTATTATACTTACATAAATACTAAATTAGGTGTTTTTTTCTGTATATAAACCTTTTTTTATAGATATACTAGCTGTCCCGGCAGACGTTGTTCTGCCCTGAAGAAATAAAAATTAGAACCCGATTGCAGCGCCACCTACCGGGTCCAATTGTGAATCTAAACCATCCTCGAATCCACTTGAACACACACAAAAAAATTCATTCAAATCGGTCCAGCCGTTTAAGAGGAGTTCACTGTCAACACACGCACAGAAGAATTATATATATAAAGAAGATTAAACCTAAAACTTTACAATTTCTCGTTTATTCAGTACAATTACAAAGAAACTAAGTCCGTATAGTCTAAACAACTGTCAGCAAAACATAGAGATGAGTCAAAGCCAACCTGATTTGAAGTAATACAATGAATGACATGTAATATTTCCAAACATTTTCGCGACTTGTATACATAATAAAACTACGTTTTGACGGTTTGAAGCGTGGTAATTTATTTGATTTTTGTTATTCCGACGTTTCGGCCACTTTTCAGTGGCCGTGATCACGGAAGACAAAGGTGTCAATTTATCAACGGGTATTGTTAAAGTTTTATTTAGCCTACCGCCAACTTGTTATTATTAAAATAACTAAAATGAACAAAGTGGCGGTAGGCTAGTAGTTTTATTATGAATGACATGTTGATTTTTTTCATTAAGCGGGATGAAAGTATCTTAAGTTACGCCCCGGTATGCTAGCTAGCTCTATGTCGAGTTTTATCTAAATCCGTTTAGTAGTTTTCACGTGATATGCTCTAACAGACAGGCAAAAATTCGAAAAATTGCATTTTCGGAATATGTTTTTTTTTACATTTTTAAACGCAATGTACAAACTCGAACCATTTACAGAATTATTACAGATAACAATATAGATAGACTTTCTGTTATTTTTACTTAACTGTTTACTCTTCATTGTATAATTTAAAGTACCTATCCATTTTTCATAAGATCAATGATTATTAAATTTATGAATTTAATAAAATTGGTAAGAGCTTCACAGTCGGCGCACATTAAACGGCTCCGTAGAGGTGACAAACATCCACTGTTTTCGGTATTTGGTTATCGAACCCTAAAAAAAAATTCAATCGAAAATACCTTATATCTCAAAAACTATAGAACCGATATTGTTCAAAAAAAAATTTTAAGCTCTTGAATTTATCCAGAACTTTCCACCTCGCACTACATAAGTTAGAGGACAGGGGACACAGTTTTTACTACTTTAGGAGCAAATATTTCGCTACTCAAGGACTTCATTGAAAATTTATTAAGTAACACTATTATGTTTTCCTAAAATGCCTACGGAACCCTAAAAATAAAAAGAATCTTATATCTCAACGAAGAACTAACTTAAACAGCGTTTTCAAAGACGCTATGAAAACTAAGGCCTTTGAGCGTAAGAGCTATCGAAGTATACTCAGACTTCTAGGAAAATAGGTCGAGTGTTCTTCAAATAACTAAGAGATTCGCTTCGTTTAACGATGACCTTGATACTAACAAAGGGTTTGTGACTTTGTTTGGATACTTCATTTTTTTCTTCATCTCAGCTTTGGAAAAGAGCTTAAAGTCCAATATAGAATACTTGTTAACCCGGAAAATGTATGTGGTTACAATAAATTCAGATCGTTTGTTAGTTAAATTTTCAAGTTATTTCAAAACTTAATAAAACTACGTTTTAGCGGTTTTAAGCGCGGTAATTTATTTGATTTTTATTATTCTGATGTTTCTTTTTTATTATGTATACTAGTCGCGAAAACTTAACAAAATATTATATTTCTAAAGTGTTGATAATAAATGAAATTCTGAAACATTATATTTTTACAATATTTGATTTAAGAAATTTTATTTTATTTTATTTGGGGGGCTAACAGCTATCATTATTAATAACTAAAAATAAAATAGATTTAGAGAAGCTATTAATAAGCCTCCACAGATAACAGTAAAAATAAGAAGAGAAGAAAAAAAAAATGAAAATTATACATAGAAACAATAATAAAAATGTGCATAGACATAAGGTACTTAAACTGATAAATCCGAGTATTGTTAAAGTTTTATTTAGCCTACCGCCAACTTGTTAATTTTAATTATTTAACAAGTTGGCAACAATACTCGTTGACACTTGACATCTTTGTCTTCCGTGATCACGGCCACTGAAAAGTGGCCGAAATGTCGGAAAAACCAAAATCAAATAAAATTACCGCGCTTAAAACCGTTAAAACGTAGTTCTATTATGTATACAAGTCGCGAAAACTTAAGAAAATATTATGATAAATCCGAGTTTGAATAGAACAATTTTAGATGACTATTAACTTTTCTTATTATAATAATAACAGATTAGTGATAGTAGCTATTAATAAGTAACCATAGATAGAACTAAATTAAAACATCAGAGAAAAGAAGAAAATAGACATATGAACTTGAAAAATGTATATATTTGAAGTTATGACATCTTAGGTGAGGATCACACGTAATTGTTCTAATCATTTTACATAAAGACAGTTCCAAAGTAACTTAAAATAACATAGTTACATTAATATCTGCCACGTTACTAAAATCTTCTAAGGAGACAGAGTGAATGAACGTGTTAGTCCAAATTGATTCGACTTCGCTGCAACTAACGCGTCCACGTGTACAGTCTTCTATGCATCTTTTAAAATATTTAATCTATTTTTGTTCGAGCAACTTCCTGCAATACGAGGTATCTGTCACACGTCCAAATCTATCATTTGTTCTGGTTTTGTCCGGTTGCTCTGGTTTGACTTTTTTAGGATGCTTCTGCTGCATGTTTAGTGCTGTGACAATAATGGTATGGTTACTATAATTTAGCGAATCCTTATCCGTGCAGGAACGGAGAAAGAATACAATTACCAGCGGCCCGGCGGCCTGTCGTAAGAGGCGACTAAACAACCCACAGCCAGGTGGATGGCGACCACCCCTGGTCTAGAGTATGCCGCCATAACAACCTTGTGTTGTGTTCCGGCATTAGTGACCAGGTTCCAGTCTCCTTTAAGAGAGCAGCAGCGCATTTGTAGAACCTTTGTTGTTGCAAATGTCCATAGGCGATGGTAACCGCTTTCCATCTAGGCCGTCTGCCTGTCTGCTGAACTCCTGCAATAAAAAAAAAGCAAAATGTTAATATTTAATTATATTCTATCAATTCTATTCTGGCCATAATGGCACTTTTGTATAGTATCAGTGCGAATTACACTCAAAAAGAAGAAGCGGCAAGAAAGTCACAAGCAGGACGCCTAGATGTTTTAAGATGATAAGATATGACATGATAATTATGACTTAAGAATGATACAGATAAATAAACATGTTGTATTGTTTTTTTATGTGGTCTTGTATTATTTAATTCCTTTTTTTTAATCTAATTTTCCTATATTGTATAAATTTTATTATAATTTTCTTACAGTTGTATGAGCCAAATGCGTAACATGAATTATTTTTTTGTGGCAAGATAGCTGACATGTGTATTAATTTATGTGTTTTATATTGTACGAATTATAACTATTGTATGTTTCCCAAATTAATTAAATAAATAAAGATTATTTCTAGATAATAATTTCGTATAAAGGTCTCAAACTGAATTGAAAAACTCAATGGGAAATATATATATCGGAAGAGTACAGTCATGTAATATGGATCAACCAAATTGAATTATTCGGTTGAAAGGACACAACGATATTCAACGATAATAAGTGATTCAAGTTTGTTTATATGGATCACTTTTAACCGTCTAATATTATCTTTGACAAAAGGTCTTTAAATAGTTAGTATTTAAAACTCTAACTGCTTCAATTTTTTAACATTCAATATGTTTCATATATTTCAACGGCCTCTCTGTTTTAAGAGTTAAACATTAATGGATATTTGTTTTCACTTTATTATTTCTCAAACTATTTTAAGTTCCATGTTTGGATGCTTAAGCTATCTATACTGCTCAATATTGTTCACTGTTCACCCGTTGCACCAATCTACTTTTATACCTTGGCAGATGCCAACATAGGTAAAGATAGATAGGCATCCATGCTGATGTATAATATTAATAATTATTATTAATTAATTAAAATACAACACAGTCCAATACAATATACACAGATAAACACACACATGACTATTAGTAATATTTTTTTCCTTATATCTATGTTAGTAATTAAAGTAAAATGTTTGTAAAATCCTTCTTCATGGGTTATGAATGAACTGATTCCACTAAAAGAATGCACATATACATAAAATATACTATAATTATAATGGGAATAAACCAAGTACACTTTTTATCCTGGGAAATGGGATTATAAGCTAGATACGAACTCGGAATACTTATCTTATACTAATATATAAAGCTGAAGAGTTTGTTTGTTTGAACGCGCTAATCTCAGGAAGTACTGGTTTGATTTGAAAAATTCTTTCAGTGTTAGATAGCCGATTTATCGAGGAAGGCTATAGTCTATATATCATCACGCTAAGATCAATAGGAGCGGAGCACCAATGAAAAATGTTTCAAAATCGGGGGGTTTTGATAACAAATTCCACGCGGACGACGTCGCGGGCACAGCTAGTACTAATATATAAAGCTGAAGAGTTTGTGTTTGTTTGCTTGAACGCGCTAATCTCAGGAACTACTGGTCTGATTTGAAAAAATTCTTTCAGTGTCAGATAGCCTATTTATCGAGGAAAGCTGTAGGCTATAATATCATCACGATAAGACCAATAGGAGTGGAGCATCAATGAATAATATTTCAAAATCGGGGGAGTTTTCTTTAACTTATTTTTTTTTTGTACTATTCCACGCAGGCGAAGTCGCGGGCAGAAGCTAGTATACTATATTACGAAAGATTACATTCATTCCCAAGCTTACAAAAAAAGTAACAAACTATTATCCGCAACAAGTGAAATATACAGGATTGAATGGATACGCAATTTCAGTGTCCAAAAGTGTTCACAGTAGAAGCTTACAAGTAAAAATCACTGGCAACCAGACTAGAACAAAATTTATGTCATTTGAATGTTTAAATTATGCTGTCAGTTATAAAACGGTGTACGCGCATAGATTATTATCATCATACACCAACGCAATCAAAGTAGAGTTACGACAGTTGTTACTGTGAAATAACAAACCTGTGCTATTCTTATGTGAACACCATGTCAATTTAGACGAGGCAGAAGCAAAAAATAGATCGTCATATTCGATTAATTATTTTAAAATTGTTTTTCTAAGTGTACGCAATTAACACATTTATTGTTATTTCAGAAGATTTATGAAGAATCTATCAATTAGATTATCGTTTTAATGTTTCAAGACATGTATTAAGCTACAGTAACAAACAGCAAGAAGAACACAGGAGCAAATAGTTCTGATAATATTTTCTTAAGTTTTCGCGACTTGTATACATAAAACACACAAGGTCTATGAAGTCTGCGATCAGTGAACACATGCTGGATAAACCCAACCACGACATCATATTCGATAACCCACAAATCCTCGCGAAAGAGAATCGTTTCATACCTAGAATGATGCGTGAGGCTATTGAAATCAAAAAACACCCAAATTTCAATAGAGAAGATGGTTGGCCAGTACCACCTGTTTGGGATCCAATCATCAAAACTATTAAGACCCAAACCTAGCAAAAACCAGCTGCCAGACCTCAAGACACTATGAGCTCTTTCTGCGTACAACGGAACACAAACCAACTTGACTGATAATTACTTTTATTTTTCCTTCCACCCATTTTAATATTATATAAAATTATTAGAGCTAGGCATGTTTGCTGAAGAGTTTCTTGCGCCGCTTCTTCTCTTCAAGCCATAACATGTTGCGAAGCGGTAGTGAGTTAGATTAGGCTCCCATAGAGTAAACAATAACCATAAACAAAATTACAATTAAATAATTAAAATTAACAAGTTGGCTGTAGGCTAAATAAAACTTTAACAATACTCATTGACACTTGACATCTTTGTCTTCCGTGATCACGGCCACTGAAAAGTGGCCGAAACGTCGGAGAAGTAGTTCTGAGCTAATCAGTACTGTGATATATAGACTGAGAAAAGACACACCGGAGTGAGACGCGAAGGATTCTTTGACAGCTGTAAATCTCGTGACCGTAAACAGAGACAATATCAAAAGTTTTGCTGTAGAATGTAACTTTTTTTGTATGTAACTTTTATAAACAACATCATGAAGGCGAACAACCATTAGGCACATGAACATGAAAGCAAAGCGTGGCACTTGTGGAGCAAGTGAAAGTGTATTTGTATGATACCTCGCGATTCACTCATCTATTATGGTAATTGGAGTGAGACGATAAAAAGTGGTGTGTTAGATTACAAATATGAAAACTGTCATATGACTGGTGTGTGGTAACTAAGACATTCTGATAAGAACGATTTGTGAGGCAGTATATTATTTATTAGAGTATGCACATGTGAACTTATAATCCAGCAAAGTTGACCTCTAAATTTTACTTCGGATGAAATTTTTTGCAAATATTTTTGCTATACAACTTTTTAAGCCGTATGATTTATATCAAAATTATTCTAGTTGTTGGTCATATGACTAGTTTTATGCCAGTTTTGTGACTGTGTAAAAATTCTCAACATTTAGTGATTTTTCGATTTGCAAAAGAACTTTAGCGTCATCCGCGAGTTAAATAAATTCAATTTTTACCTAGTTTCTGTTTACTTATATTCATATTTCAGCAATAGTACAGAAGACTGCGCTACGAAATATGCAGACAAAAAATTTTAAATGACAAGCCAGTAATTATTTGAATCAAATAATTGTCAGAGGATGGCGGGACAATTATTATTTACATAATAAGCTCTTTGAGATGACTACAGAACCAGTTATCAAATCTGAAGGTTGTGACTGTAATAAATAATAAAATCTCTGAAGCAATGTAAACTACGTATTATGCTGATGTTAACAAGCAAGATATTTAAGCGTTATAAACCAAATATTTAATTTCGATATCTCAGTAATTCATAAGTAATATCAGACTTATGAAGCCAAATGAAATAGTTTTGTTATAATTCATAAGAATCGTAGCAATGTAAGAATATCTCTGTAGGAAGTATCAATAAAGTGTTTCAAACGCATGTCGATTTTCATCTGCAACCACAGTTTCTTTTAAAATAATTACATCATAAAACAATATGTTCTTCAGAAAATTAGTGGTACAAAAAAAAATCTTATTATAATCACCTTGTTACTGAATTCTTTAATTGCTTCACATATTAGAGATTTGTTTAATTTTAATGAATCACCAACATTCCAGAACCGTCTAACTTGTGTCTGGTTTCTAGTACTAGCGATATCAACCACCGTGTTTGATTTTGTATTTGTGTTTAGTTTAATTTTATTATAATGTTTTTGTGCAATAAAACTGTATCAAGGTAGCAGTCAACTCGGTGTCCTATAATGTACCTTAGCAAAGCATCTTTAGTTCTCTTAAATCATGATTCACGCGTAAACGTATAATTTGGTACACTACGGTCTGAAACATCTGTATTTTCAACTATGACACTAGACGTTAGCCCATTTTAGATTCCTAGAAAAGTAAGAGGTCAGTGCATTGGTACTGCATTGCGGCAAGGAATAGTAAAAATGTTGGCGACCGATTGGTTTCACTCATTTTCACGTTTACAAAAGTAACATTCGGTAGCATGAATTTATTGCTATATTTGAATGAATGAATGAATGTTCTTTATTGCATACATAAGTTACATATACAATAGGAGGTCTTATCGCCGCCGGCGATATCTTCCAGACCACCTTTACAATTATTAAAAATAATGGAGAAAAAAAAATTAACATAGATTATAAAACAAAGAGAAAATTAAATTAAATGTCAAAAAAAAGAAAAACTAATATTGATACGCATGTGTTTATTGATTCCTAAATATTTTAATGTCAGTGTGTTTATTTAGCTTTAGTCAGAATTATATATATATTAATACCACCTTTATCTAATATTTTGGTCATTTATTATGTTACTGTCCAAGAATTTCTGTATCGAATAAAATGTCTTGTCCGTTAAGTATGTAAATAGCTTATATTTATTTATCTCGAATTCGCGGCATGTCTTTATGTCTAATGGTAATTTATTAGATGAGTTTCAATTTAATTGATAAAATGGAATAATTTTCCCTTTAGTATTTAAACTGTTACACATAAACAAGGGATCTCGAGTACTAGGAGTCTAAGTCAAATACTACTCTGGCCGCATTACATCACAGCCTAATAAGGCCGATTTTGAAGAATCCCTTAGTGAAATTAACACATGTCTCGAAGTAGTGATAAGTGTAAGACATAACATGAAGTTCCACTTTATTTTGGTACTTGTCATACTTGCCATACTCAAGTGGTTGAAACAACTGAATATAAGTATAAATTCAAATTAAACCCGTTTAAATACGTAAAAACTCAAACTTTCGCTTATTTCACCTAAAGTCATCTCTTTCGAGATTTTTTGAAATTTAAAAAGCTAAAGCCAAAATAAATAAATTATGAAATATTTACTTTCTTTATTCTCGAAAACAAATGTGAAAATGTAGTACAAGCAACAACTTGAATTACGAATAAAGATCGTACAAGCAGTCTGCGAGTTTAATTAGTTTCACACAGATAAGATAACGGTTGGCAGTGACATTGCTCTCCACGCTTCTGAGGCATCCTAATGAAATTATATTACGACGCTAAAATTTAGCTCCCAACCAGACATTCCTGAGGCGCAAACAACAGTTAATTGAGAGCTTTTGTAATGAGTTATACAATAGTGATTGAAGCTGTAATAGATGCTTTGCATTACTTTTGATTTAACAGCCTTGTAATATTTTTTACTGCATGAGTTCAACAGACAGGCAGGCGGCCATCCTGATGGAAAACGGTTACCATCGCCTATGGAATTTGTAACACCAAAGGCGCTACTAACATGCTGCCACTCTCTAAAGGCAGACTGGAAGCCGGTCACTAATACCGGAACACAACTCAAGGTTGTTATGGCGCCATACTCTAGAGTCTAGACTAGGGGTGGTAGTCATTCAGACGGGTAAATAGCCTGGTTGTGGGACGCCTTATTTTTGAATATCCGTAGTCAAACGTAAACCGTAAACGGAACTCCTATAAATCCGTCATGTACAACGTCCGTCCGTCTGTATGTATGGACGCGGTCGTACATTTTTCTCGCAACTATTGTTTTTATAAACGGATGAAATTTGGAAAGATTTCTTCTGTATGCCGCTAAACAACGGGTCAGCGTAACCGCGAAAAGACTAAACATTAGGCGTGGCCGCCGTAAATGTAATACATATTTTGCATTGGTTGGATTAGAAATTTCATAATCGTGCGAACTTTGCACTATGTATGGATTGAAATCCGGTCGACCGATTGTAATAATATTTCTTAATATTTCAATGAAAAATATTTCACTTTCCGGGATAAATAGTATCTTAACAATTTTAAAATGGAATTAGCCTGTGAATATAGCTGTGTAAATGAGCATGATACAGTCGCTGAATGAAAATGTTCGTCACCTTAAAGTAGATTTCTGCTTGCACGAGTACAAGAAACAATAGTGCCAACATTCTAATAAATGTTACGTTTATAAAATATAGAAACGTGACAAAAGAAAATAGCAATGTTGATAATGACAGACGCTGAGATTAACAATAAGAAACAAAGAGGATGTAATCACTACGCTTTACATAAATATTAAAACCAATAAAAAGGTTTTGCATGTCTAAACAATCTTCTTAGACAATATATGAAATCAAACAACTTAGATCTAAGTAATTTTAAACTTTATTGTCAAATAGTTGAACATAATTTTCTGTAGAACAGTCTCTTCTGTGACTTAGTTTGAAGAAGTAACATGTGCTCGCGGAACATTAAATGAATCAATTTGAAAATTGGCGAACATTTTCATACCACGACTGTACTGGTTAGTTATATAAGTGTGTATAACAAAACTAAGTTTATGCCCTTTCCCATATAATTAGATGTGATCCTAAGCTCTTATGAGGTTGTAAAACGTTCAACTCTGTAAACTTTGTATTATACTTTTATAACCAATGCCCGGTTTCTGAGGTACTTTTAACTGTAGTTTATCTATTCGTTAGCGCTATCGGTTCAATAACTTATAAAATTATGTTTTTGAACACACCATCGTACGATAGTTAAACTAGGTTCAACTTAACTGACCAACATTAGGCGTTTATCTATTCCATATCTTTCGTTTGACGTTTTTGTTCGATGTAAATAAATATTAGATATTCCTTCTTAAATAGATCCATCTAGTGGCGAGTTTTGGTACTAGTTGTAGGCTAACAGCTAACCTAAGTTTATCTATTACACAACTTTGTGGAATCAATTGTTATTGAACTCATAATTGGTAACCTCAGAAAGCGGTCATAAGTCAAGAGAGTACGGATTTTGAGCCTTAACTATAAAAGTGAAATAGTTATTACAGAATTACAATTGGCATTAGATTCCCATCGAATAAGGAACACAATTTCGGAAATAGATGTTTTTCATAACAATAGATAGAACACACAATGTAATATCACGATATTGTGGCAGTTTTTGTGCATTTGTACATATTGTATGGAATTTTCTCAGTACTCGTAAGAGCTTATTGTTTAAAGTTTATTAGGTAACACACTGTTGCTCTTATTGTTTCCTGCATCGTGTAGGCTTTACTTGATTGAAAACAACACAGAATTTTTATAACTTTCCAACAAAATAGCTCGGTAATTATCAAAACCATACTGCATCTTTGTGTGTACAATAATATTGTTAGACATAATCGTGTAATTTATTTTATTTTTTATTGCAGGAGTTCAGCAGACAGGCAGACAGCCCACATGATAGAATGCGGTTAATATCGTCTATGGACATTTGCAACACCAACGGTGCTACAAATGCGCTGCTGCTTGCTCTCTTAAAGGGGACTGGAACCTGGTCACTAATACCTGAACACAACTCAAGGTTTAGACCAGGGGTGGTAGCCATCCAGTCGGATAAATGCCCTACCACCTGGCTGTGGGTTGTTTGGTCGCCTCTTACGACAGGCCGCCCGGCCGCAGGAAATTGTATTCTTTCTCCGTTCCTGCACGGATAAAATTTAACAGTTCCCTAAAAATGTAGAGGTCTAAGTCCAGCAGTGAGTTAATGAGAATATTGAAAATATCTTAACCTTTACATTTAAGCAGAACAGACGATATGTCCACACATATCCATGAGATTACCGATATATTATAAACGATCTAAGACAGACATAAGATATTTTGTATTTTCTATACTGAAAATAGTAGCAGTTCTCGTGGAATATGGGACGAAAAGGTTACGGATGAAGTAACGTGGATAGTCTTAGCCAGAGATATATAAGTATAGAAAGCATACATAAATAACATATCACCAGGTCTGTTCTCCATAGGACTAGGTAGAGACAATAATAATAACGTGGATTAAGAGAAATTCCAAAATCTGTGGATGTAATCAGTAATTAAAATTAGTAATTAACTTTTTTTGTTGCATCTGAGAATAGATCTTTTGAGAGGCGATCTCAAGAAATTACTTTCTAAGGCCATAACTCACTGTAACTGTCACAGTTAATGTATTTTATTATTAACTTTCGTTTTCTATTTATTTCATTCCACTTCCTAACGGTTAAAGTTGATTACTATACAATTTTACTACATGTCTCTCTTACTCGTTCTTACGAATGAAATCTGATTCCTCAGTTGAGGAAAATCAGTTACTACTAAATTGATATGCTTTAGGTAGTTCTAAGAAAGGAGTACTTAATATACTATACATATAAGAAAATGGAAGAGCTAGGGGTTCTATCAGAGGTGAGGCAGTACTTCACACCACTTCAGTTGCTGAATCTTTACCAAGCACGAGTACGATCTTGCACGGAATACTGCTCTCATCTTTAGGATGAGAAGAAGAATGTATGATGAAAGAATGACTAAACAGATATACAATGCAAAAGTGGCTGGATGCAGAAGTCGTGGAAGGCCACGACACACCTTCCATGATCAAATTGATCGTGTACTAGCAGAAGGTGATGTCAGGAGCCTTAAGAACAGACGAGCGTGCATGACAAGAGTTATGAATGTCAAAGAAGCAAGTGAGGTTTGTAAGAATAAGCCTAAATGGCGCTCTGTTGCCGTGTCTATCCCGCAAGGGAACTGGCGTGAAGTTATGTATGTATCTTTAGGATGGCTCAGCCAAATACAAGCTCGAAACACTCGAATCAATAGAGAAAAGAGTTAGGAAGCTGACAGGCAATAATCGACTATTTGACGAGAGGCTTCAGAGCCTAAATCATTAACGTAAAGTCGCTAGATTGTCGGTATTTTATAGGATACACTTCGGCGAGTGTGCCACGGAATTACATACATTAATGCCTCCCTCACCATTTTACTACCGGACCAGCAGACATACGAGCTCACGCCACCGATATATTGTGGAAATATCAACAAAGCCGATGAAACGCTATGCTTCCACTTTTAGCATACGTACCGCTGAAGAGTGGAACTCTTTACCATCGCGTTTTTTCCTTAAAATACAATCTAGGTGTCTTCAAATCTCGCGTGAATCTTCTAGGTAAGCGTGTTTCACCTTAGACTGCATTTCCACCTGACATCAGAAGCAATGTCGGTAAAACGCGAACCTATTCAATAAATATATAAAAAAAAAGATTGGAGTAACAGTACAAAAATTAAGATGTCTGTGATATTGCCATTTTAGAATATAGTGGGATTAGGTGACAAACTAATACTATGTGATACTTGGCAAAAAACGTGATTTAAATACAACTTCATTAGACAGACCCTTTTGAAACTTCTTTGTTAAATATGGCTTCGCACGGTATATATACACATCCAGGTAGTGTAAGGTATTCATCAAAAATCAAACTTTTAGAACTACCCTAAAAAAATGGCACCTCAGCCTCAGCTAAAATGACTCACGCTATACAACAAATTTTTGCGGCAATTCAAAAAGTCTGACGTCACCAGTTGAGCTTTTTCCATACTGACTTACACATTATTGCTTAAAAACAATGTATATTGTATAACTTCTCATTTCTAAATCGATTAACGAAATTACGCAGCAAATCATCAATCCTTCAAGTTCAAATAAAACTCTCTGCGTTTTGAGTGAAACGAAACTGGGTGAAACGTTCGTACAATTATTTCAAATGGACACACAAATAATCGTGTTTTGTACTGTTAAACAAACACAGCAACGGAATGCGGATATTAAACTACAACACCGCCAGAATAGATCTTACTGTATAAGCTGATTGTAAGGCTGCACAATTAGCATTTCGTGTCAAAGCAGTTAAGCAAAATCGCAATACCCATAATCATGTTGATGGTATAATAAGTAATCAAAGGAAAGTGAGCAAACTCGGAGATGCATGTTACGACTGTGGCGTGATAAATCGGAAGCGAACAATCAACTCGAGTAATTTTGTTAATACAAACAACAGACACAAGATAGATTGCTATGATTATTGTGGTAATTCGTGGAAAGCAAAGAGTTGGTGTTGCGTAAAGAGATTGATTGAGGATTAGTCGTTAATTTATTTTTGAATGGTGACTACTAGACGTGTACGTTAAATTTTGAAAACTGTAGTATTGCTATCGAAATTTAAATTAATAAAATCGGCTTTTTCTTGTTATTAAACTCAAACCTTCCAAACGATAAAATAATAAAACAAGTATAATGACCTTAGGTATCATTATATTAATACGTGAAGCAAAAACTTTGTATCCCTTTTTACGAAAATTGCGCGGACGAAGAAGTATGAAATTTCGCACACTTATTGGTCATATAGAGAAATAGTGCAGAAGCTATTTTTTTTTTAATTATGCGTATAAAATACAATAAGTCAATAAAAAATACATTACACATACTACCATGTATTTGACGCACACACACGCATATATACTCTTTTGTTTACTGTTAAAGTCAAATTAAGAGTGTAGCCTTGGTAAAAACTGTGATTATAGAAGTATATAGTCTTTAACAACAGAACCTTAATAATGTTCAAACTTATAATTTAAATTAATTATGGTCGAATTTCGACCAACTAGTTATTATTATTAGGTGTTGTGGCAGACTTACAAGACATTTACATGAAACTAGTAAAACAGTATGAGTTAATCAAAATGTAACCCTGTTTGTACTTATAGGAAACAAGTAGGCAAATGTAACTTACAGAAAGTATAATAATTTATTTAGCCAAATAGAATCGATTCAAATTATAGCAATTATATGTATTCCATTGAATAAATGAATGAAATTGTAAGAAATTTCATATGATAGATAAAAGAAGTATTAGAAATTGATAAAAATGATTCCTCGAAACAACGCCTGCCTAAAAAATCTATTTTGATCGACACCTAATTTTGCCTGACGATATATTGTATGATTAACGAAGTAACGTCATCTGAACGTATACCAGGCTAATAAACTATAGTAATTGATCAGTTTACGTCATAACATTGAAATGGAATTCAGAAACATCCTAGTTACTCTTATTTTGTTTTCGAACCATTGGCAACAGAATATCTTAATAATTTTGCATCTCTAGGTATTTGTTAGTAAATTGAAAAACGCTATCGCAGCGCCATCTGTTTAGCTAATTCGTCTACCCTACGCAAACGACATCACTTATTGGGATAAAAAGTATCCTAAGAATTGATTCGGGATATAAGCCATCTCTGTGTCGAGTTTCCGTTCATATACGTTATGTAGTTTTCAAAAAGGATGCGATCAGCGCCATCTTTATGATTTTTTATCTATCCCGCGGAAACGACGTCATTTATCGGGATAAAAAGTATCCCTAAGTTACGCCCTGGGATATGAGAACTCTGTGTCGAGTTTCATTTAAATCCGTTCAGTAGTTTTGACGTGATGCTCTGACAGACAGACAGACAAAATTCTAAAAATTGCATTTTTGTAATCTCTTGGTCCGAATTAGCCCCCCTGATTTTTCCACATTTTTAAACGCATTGTACAAACTCGAACCATTTATAAATATACTATAGTATAGATAGACAGATTTAATTGTTACCTCTTCAGAGCTTTAGAAATTAACTAATGATGCTTACTTAAAATTGTTGGTATATACACATATGAAAGATCGTTGATATGGCATATGAACATTATTTTTCACGTGAGATACTAAACCGAAGTTTATATGCGAGAAACCACCATGTTTATAATTGTTGCTATAGTTTGATGACACAAAAATTATTAATTCAAACAAACAATGAAATCAGTAGGGACTTGCGTAGTATTAAAATAAGGTCGGAATCAATTAAAAGCTATCATATCATTACAGGCCGGTTGGCTAAAAGACAAATACAAAATCGTATACAACGTAGTCGATAAACCTAAAAGGGCCGTGTAAGCTAATCGAATCATCTATCGAAGGTTCCCGAGTGGAAGTCTCGTTTTAGCGGAAGGGGTCAAGAATGCTGGTATTCATGATGATTTAGCGTGACGTGGCGAAGGAAATGATGACCTGGTTTTTGTTTTACACGATGGAATATCGGAAGTAATTAATGGAAGTGGTGATTTGACGGACGTGACGCAGGGTACGCATATTTTTAATATTAGTCGAAGTATAATTTTTCACTAGTTTCTTAGGATATCCAATACATTTAAAACAATTTCATATTTATATCAATTTTAAGTCTGCTTACCACTGTGCTAGCAAAATTAGTATTCATCCATAATATGTTTTAATTATTCATTAATATTCAAAATATTAATATTCTGGCTACGTGAATGGACTAGACTTTCCAAATAAGGCGTCTGAAGGTTTGTTATGATGCATATTATATGGAAGTGTAGGTGGCTTGAGGTGAAACAGAGGACCTACTGGAGTAAATAAGACTCCAAATCAAAATGGGCGAAGTTTTGAAATTATATTAAACGAATTAAACAGCGTACAGAATTAAACAGAAACTAATTTACATTTATATAAAATATTAGCTTTGCTTGAAACCAATGTAAATATAACCAAACAATATGTGAATTTAAGATTTATCGAACTTAGTTTCTGAAAAAATTTGATGCTTCTGGTACATTAAAACTGATATTTGACTGTAGCACTGATTGATAAAACTAAATGCTTTTGGCGACTTTTCTTGTACTTGGGACAGCAGGGTGGCCCTGTTGATTGAATTAAAAGCATTTTTAACGTCCACCTTCTATACACTCCTCTGTTGGGAATGAATAATGGTGCGTATAAAAAATAAAGATGAAGTATAAGAACAATTTTGAAAATTCTTATGGATGGTAATTAGTCACACTACCATTTGTTTATTAATCCATCCGCCAAACAAGATTTTAATTTTGTAAAACTGAATCACTGAAACAGAAACAAGGTCAGAATGATAAATTAATAGATTTTTCGATTTACAGAAAGCCTTGGCAATCTGATCACGAACATTGTATTTCGCTACGATAAATTGATCATTCACAGTGAAAGTGAGGTTATTACAACTGCAGAAATTGACTGTGGAATTCGTAACTATTTTGGAGATAAAATCGATGAAATGACTGACATTGTCTTTTAAGATTATTTAATGAATAAGCACAATTGTTAATGCTGTTCTAATATTGCTCTTAGAATACTAAAATACCAATTGTTTTAAGCAATGCAAGCAAACGTATTGTTTGTAAAAATTTCTAAAATTATTTTCAAAGTAATGGTAACATTATTTAATTTGTATAGTAATGTTAACCACTGACTTTTCAGACATGAAGATTATGCAATAAAGTGTCCGTCTGTCATATAAAGTAAATATACAACAGAATTTGTTGTGTAGGGACAACGTCTAAACATATATTGCGGTTATTACACGACAATTAAGAAAAACTTGTGCAGCGGCGTACTTCTTTACTCGGATAATGAAATGGTCGAGGACTGTAAATACCTTATATAATATTCTTAATTACAATCACTCTATAATAACCTTTTTCATCATTTTGAAACTTTCCAGACACTTGCAGAATGAGAACATAAAAGGGTCTAATTCTAACATTAATATCTTATTCTCTTTATGCAATAGAAATATAAAATCAAGCAATACGCTTTTTTTACATGGAACGCAAATTTAACTGCTACCATTATGTTTAATTAGTGGTATAATGTAACAGAAGAAATGAATGATCAAGCCGTGGTGGAACAGAAGACATGCGGTTAAATATTCTGTATTACATTAGTAGCATTAAAAAAATTATTAACAATAGACTTATCCACCAGTCATTAACTTAAATTTCATGTGTATTATTGTCGTCATAGGTTGTTTCGTTGCTATGTTGGTCAATGGTCAAGTTGCGCGCGAAAAATAAATATTAGAAATGCTAATATTATTATAATCACTTTTTAGCCATCCTTCTTAGCCAGTTTAGTAAAAACGGAACCTATATAGTCATTTTCGTCACCATCCATCCGTCTCTCTATTTATGTTCAGTATCATCAGCAATTTTTAACCGACTTCAAAAAAAGGAGGAGGTTTAGTTTGATGCGGAATAATTGCCATTTGGTCCCCTAAAAATTTAACATAGTTTGGCCCAGTAGTTTACATTTTACAAACATTTTTTTGTTCCCATTTCTTGGGACCCATATTTTTTAAGGAGCGCGGCACCTTTCGTAGGTCTGCCCATACATAGCTAGACACTAAAAAGTAACAAAAAAATAAAAAAACTTCGTTTAAAAAAACCGACTTCAAAAACTAAAAAGTATAAAATAACTTATTTCTAAAGCTATTATTATTAATATATATTATCTAAAACATCTTGAAGTCGGTGCAAAGTAAAACATAAAAATTACTATATTTTGTAAATTACTAAGCACCGAGTTTAAGATGATTTAGATAATATATATTAATAATAATAGCTTTAGAAATAAGTTATTTTATACTTTTTACTTTTTGAAGTCGGTTTTTTTATTTTCTCAAGAACTTTTGGGTCTATATAAATAGAAAGGCGAGGTGTAATTTATATGTCGCTACATAGTGCTGTAGTGAGATGACGGATAAAATAGGGGTCACTGCCATGCATGTAATTGAGGAATGAAAACAAATTGTTCCAACCACCAGGTTAAAAACATAGCTAGACTTATGCAGTACCTTATGATAATGGTTACAGTAGTCATACCAGTCGTGCTGTTAAATATATCCAAACACGCATTGTCGGAGCCAGTTTGGTCACTTGCAATCCACCATCGCCCACCATCTGAGTCATCCGGGCGAGTCTGATCTTATGTAACAAACAATAAACACGAAGGTTGATGGTGGCGCTCAGAAATTTATTGGATGTACAAAGCAAGATATTCCTTTGACTTATGTTCTGTAATAACGGTGAATACTATGTTCAATAATACCAAAATACGAAATTTTATTTGTTTAATCCAATATTAAACATGAATAAAATATTTTAAGTATTCATTACACTCTTATTAATCGGCTTTTACACTAGACGGCCACTGTAAAGGAAACGTAAAAGAGGTTAAATTACTCGAGTTTTAAACGTCACCTTCCTCTTCTTGACGATCTACTGCTCAATTCAAAAATATATTTTTGCAAATTTGACACTACATAAGAGGTAAACAAAAGTCTTATACAAGTACCCATCTATGTGAAATGCGATATCTCTAGTGTTTAGATTTACTCTCTGAGATAATCCGATGTGTTTATAGGTATAATTTGAATTAATGAATTTTTGAAAATAAATAAAAAATGCACAAGTAGGTAGATTTGTAACACGGGATAAAAACAATAAGTTAGCAATCAATGCAACAAGCTTATCTAGATAAGAAATTTTAATGAACAACACGTTTTCATAATACTAAAGTTTGCAGTACGTGATCCTCTACATTTCAAATGAATGATGTGTATCTGATAGAAAAAATTACCGTAAGTAAAGAATAAGATTACAATCATTAAGGTATAATGATACATTACATACATTACTCATAAGTAGATTTTAAGTGATCTGAAAATGACTAAAGATGATGCGGAAAGACAACT
Organism: Dendrolimus kikuchii; assembly: GCA_019925095.2. NCBI lineage: Eukaryota > Metazoa > Arthropoda > Insecta > Lepidoptera > Lasiocampidae > Dendrolimus > Dendrolimus kikuchii. The sequence goes on along the minus strand of CM034397.1, from coordinate 3,190,646 downwards.
TAAACATTCCGAATGATGAACCATCAATGGACCATTGTCAGTTTCGGCTGAATTATGCATAATAGATGTAAAGGAGTACTAAACAATAACTCATATGTTTTAAAAATGAGGAACGATGTTGAAAAAGATTTTGAAGTAATGAATCGCTATGTTGTGAAAAAGGAAGCCATTGTTAAGAGTTTCATTTGTGTTGTTAACGTTCACATGAGGGTCAAACATTTTTACGACCAGTGTGTTGTAGAGTTAGTGAATCATTTATTTAATTTAGATTGAAACTCACAATTTTAAATGTCTTATTTTACGCATTTAGGGGCAGTTTTCGCTGTGCTGCGACAAAATGTTGGAACAATATTCCACCCCCTCTTAAAAGCTTGCAAAATATACACGGGTTTAGAGCAAAATTAAAAAAAAAATATATGATCATCATGTGAGTCAGGCGGATCTTGTACATGATACTAGTGCCATATAATGATGTTGGTGTTATGTGCAGGATCTGCCTGATGTACTTTAATTTTTCAGTCTCTTTTTGCCTGTTTAACCATGATTATTCTCAGATTAGATATTTCCTATTTGCAGCATATTTGACACAAACCAACAGACTGACAGACAAAATATAAAATTGATATTGTTATAGTTTTTTAGTTTTTAAGCTTGTTCCTTATTCCATTATGTTATTCTTTATAAATTCGCTTCATAGCATTAATTTTTAAATCAGTTTTTATATATTAATGATATAGTTTATTTTTATATAAATTTTTATACTGTATATTAATTTTTATATTTGTTTGCAATAATACTCGTCATATATTTTTTTGTTTTGTTTTGTGTTTGTCTATCCGTAAATCACTTGAACGGCCCTAACGGAAGACCAGCGCTGGTTGAGCTAACCAGCATCATGCTGAGTTAGGATCGATTCAGAACTTCATTTCAATTGTACTGGCCCATTTATAGAGAAGATTTGGAGTGTAGGCTCCACCGAATAAATAGCATAGCTTTCTTAAATTCAAGTTAGTTAATAAAACATTGAGTTGTGGTATGGCGACGCTTGCCGTAATTATCCGTTGGTCAGTATCGAGCCAACCAGCACACCACCTACCAGCCAACCGGCATACCACCTACCACATGGCGACCCTGCCAGATGCAAGGACCCTGCCAACTGCCAGAGAATAGAAGACATCTTTACAACGACGCAACACGTGATCCAATGTAGTTGTACGGCAAGCGTAGCCATGATTTAGATTTACGTGATGGGCCATTTTCCAAATAATGTACATTGAATTATTTTTTATACAAAATTATGTGATATCTACGCTAAGCTCCTGATTAATATAGATGGCCAGATATTGTTTATTATAGTTGGTTCGAGTAATATCGATTGCAAATTGTTCAACATAAAAAATATCAGAATTATGATGTTAACTACTATGGACATATACTATCGCATATAATGTTATAAAAATATAAGTATTATATAGGTATAATATTACGTAGTATGTGACACCACCCAGCGCCAAATCGGTGGACGGGTGCTGACGGTCCGGGGAACGAGTACACGGACATGTATACACATAAGTTAGTATATAATATCAGCCCATAAATATTCCCACTGCTGGGCTCAGACCTCCCATTACAGGGGGAACGGACAAGTATACCCGCCACGCTTGTCCAAGGCGGCTTGGCAAGGTTTGACACATCGGTTATCTCGATGTGCAGGTTGAATCACGATGTTTTCCTTCACCGTTGTTAGCACGTGGTAATTGTAACAATATGCACATTAGATCAGAAAAGTGACTGGTGCATGCGTTCCGGCCAGGATCGAACCCGCGCCCTTTGAGTTTGGGACGCGTGCGCTAGCCATTACGCTACCCCGACATATTTATATAAATATCTAGTATATATATAAACATATAAAATAGTATTATGTGATAAATTTATATAGACGTATTTTAGTTAAAATGTAATAGATAATAGGTATTTTTTGTTTTATAAATGTGAGTAGTAGTGATCTAGATTTTTAGTATCAGTACATTCCCTTTCTTAACACTTGAAAAGGATTATGAGTGCGGATATTAAAAAAAAAAACTACTGTAGAAAAATACCAATTTTCACTACAATCTATTCACACAATATTATACGTGTAAATTTCCGTATCGTCTATTAGATCTTCACTAGCAAACGTACATACATTAACAATTTCAAACTAAATCATTGAAACAAATTTTAATAGACCACGTTATTCTTAAGGTACACCACAACATAAAAATCACTAAATTAATGTCACACACAGTAACAAAAATAAACAACAAGCGTGTATGAACTCAAAAAACTTTCATAGAAATCAAGTTGTGAAAAAGGGTACGGAACTCGAGTCCGTAGATGTTAAAAAAAAAAGAACACGTTGAAAATTCTTAAAACGTAGTTTTAATTACTTACACGTAATACGCACAAGAACTAAAGGCAACACTTTTCGTCAATCCAGCACGTTACGTAGACATCACAATCTTCGTACTATAAATCTGTCGAAACACTCACGACAAGCTGCGGTTATCGCACTTCGTGACACGCTCGATGTGTCGTCGTAGGCTGTTATGCGAATCGCTGTGGGTTGACCAGATATCGATTTACCCGATACCAAGGTATTGGCGCAACATTGCAAATTAGAAGCGAAAAGTTATGGTTGAATAGATGCAAATTGTTAAACGCGTATCTACTTTTATCTCGTCATTGCTAGCGATATAAAGAAAACTGAATAAAATGTTGCAAATAGACTTTATTGTTTAGAAATGTAATTAAAAAACTGTTCTAAATCATTATATTAATAAGCGAAGCAAAAACTTTGTACCACTTTTTACGAAAATTGCGCGGACCGAGGAGTATGAAATTTGGCACACTGATAGTTTATATAGAGAAGGAGTGTAGAATGCTAATATTGTTTAAAAATTATGCATAAAAATACATTAAATCAATTAAAAAAACATTATACACACTACCATGTATTTGACACACACACGCATGCTGCAAGTTCAGTAGCATCCGGCATACTGAGCATTTTGCCACAAATTTCAGGTGCAAATATGACTTTAAAGGATCAAACCGTCATATCGTCACTAATAGTAATCAATACTTACATCGTAAATGCAAATGACAGTTTGTTTGTAAACTTTGACGCCTAACTATTCAGCCGATCATCATGAAATTTTGCATACACGTTGTTAGAGGTACAAAAAAGGAAACCTTCCTGTACAATAAAATACTGTTCCCGAGGTATAATAAAATAGGTTATAGACAGTGGTTTTACAAATAGTTGTAGTATAAATTATTTAATTGTAATTTGTTGACAAAATCTCCCATAACGCTAGCGAAACTATGGGTAAAACTAGTGATTAGTAAACTTAAGGATGACCATGCTGTTATTAAACAGATCAACCAAATTGAATGATTTTTTTAAATTATGTATAAAAAATACATTAAATCAATAAAAAAAAACATTACACACACTACCATGTATTTGACATACACACGCATATATACTCTTTTGTTCATTGTTCAAGTCAAATTAACAGTGATTATAGAAGTATAATATAGTCTTTGACATTAATTATTATGTTCGAATTTCGACCACGGGCGACGACTAGTAAAGATAAAGGAGGTATAATAAATTTCAGAAAGGCAACCTGTATATTTACATATTAATGCAGTGCAATAATGACATATGAGAATGAGACAAGCCGACGCCACATCGCTCCGCTCACCTGCTCGTGAGTCACCAGCGAAACGTAGCATGTCCGCCAAACTGGGATACAAATTACAGATGCGTTACTTTTATTTTTGCGAAATTAATTAGACTAATTATTATTTCATGCTTTCTCTTAAACCGTACCGACTTTCAGTTGAAATTCAGGTTTGAGATTCTCGACCGTAATCACTTTGTGAAAAATGAATAAATAGCTTCGACTTATACCTCCAACGGGTTGTTAGGATGGACAACAATGCTATCTGTATACGAACATAAAAATACAAAACATACACCACAACATTGGCCCGTTCCCATATTTTACTGATCGCTCATTTACCTTACTATTGGTTCAAATTTAAAATAAGTTCGACACAAGTAAAGTCAAAATTCAACAGATGGTAAGGCAAGTGAAAGAATAGTAAGGTATAGGAAGTAAAAAGAAAGTACTTGTCAAATGGCGAACAAAATAAACATTAATTAGTGGTTTTGATAAAACGCCTAAATCGAAGTGCTAGTAGACGAGTCTAATATTATAAAAGAAAGCAAAGCGCATCGCTTGCGCTGGCATGACCACCTGCATGCGTTTCTGGCAGAGGATTATGTGAGAAGAGGGCCAATTTAAGCAGATTGATTGGACGCCGAACAGTTGGTACTCCCAGATATCGCTGGAGTGACGTAGTGCTGGCTGTCCTGTATGAGCTTTAAGCCTCTAAGTAGCAGAAGACTACTAAACCGTTACTTGCACTCAGGCCACCAAGAGGGGAGCACGATGGTATTCCAGGCGCAACCTTCTTAATTCAAAGCGGATTTTAGTTTTGGGGGCGGTAATTCCCGTGGCCGGTATTCCGACGGAGCAGCCGGCGAGTCCCACCACTGTCATGTCTCCCTAGTACTGGTGTGTCCATAAAGGGATTCATGTGGATAAAAAAAGAGAACGCTGGATAGAAAAGTGTGGAGTATTCGTTCTAGTCTCGGAGGCCAAGACTCATTTAAGGTCGTTGAGCCGAAGCAATTAAAGTTTTTGTTATCTAATACGTAGTTAACGAATAAATAGACGCTAGCTCCACTACAATAGTATGATGCGGTTTCTAATTAATAGAAAGTAAACGAGGAGGCAATTTGGCATTAAATTTTAACACCGAGGAAACGTTGCTCAGATACTCTAATTAGCATGAGCGTATAATATTTCTACCAGTATATATATAAAACTTTACCCATAAATAAAATGAAAGTGTGTGATTAGAAAATAAATGCCAAAATATTGGTGAAAATTGTAATTTATACGATAGTCCAAGTCCCCGAGAACAATGTCAAGAGCACTACTAGAGAGAAACAAATGACAGGCAATATCAATATTGTGCAGGAACGGAAAAGAATATTATAATTCCTGCGGCCTAGCGACCTGTCGCAAAAGGCAACAGAACTTGTCACGGCCAGGTGGTAGGGCATTTGCCCGTTTGGGATGACCCTGGCCTAGGGTATACAGCCATACCCTGGAATTGTGTTGCGGCTTTAGTGGCTAAGTTCCAGCACATTGGTGTTAGAATGTCTACAGGCGACGGTAACCACTTTCCATCAGGTAGGTAATCAGCCCGTCTGCTGTATTCTATCAATAAAAAGAGAACTACAGACGAGAAAAGATCTTTGATCAGCAATAAGTTTAACGAGACAAATTGTAAACATGTGAATTAATTTACACAGATACATAATTTGGATTTATAACAAGGTGTTTGTTGCTTTAGATGTTCTGATGGATAATTGCTCATTGGAGCTCATGCACTAGGCAGCCAGGAATTTTCTGGTTTCGGCAACCACAATAACACTAAAGTATTGGCTGCTAAGTTTGGTTGCAGCAACTAGGTTGCCTAACACACAGCCCGCGTGACACGGCACCTTATAATTTTAAGTTGAAACCCTAGTACTATCGTTTATAACTAAAAAACTACGCCTATGACCCGCTTAGCGCCGTCTATTCCAGTGAATGAGTCACCCTTCAGTGGCGACCACTAAACTAATTATAAAACGTACGATGGTTCTCACAATACGGTCGTTACACCAAGCATCAGCTCTTGATATGTTACGTAACAAAGAATATTTTTAGTTTTAGCGAACGTAGGTCAAGACTGAAATCAAAACTAAGAACTTTCAAATGTCAGCGGTTTAACAATTAGTTAAACAGTTAAACAAACGTTTATTGGATTAGATAACTTTTAGCGGTTTAAGAACATCGCATAAAGTTATACCAGCCATTGTAATAGAATATTATTATAGTTGGTATGTCTGCATATACATATCTTATATATACTCGTAGTGTACCAATTTTTGATGGTTATAAATCGAAGAATGACGCCCGACGCTTATGGACATTTGCAAAATCAAACGTGCTACCAGTGTGCTGTCGGCGTCGAAGGGGGCCTGGAACTTAGCCACTGATGCCGGAACACAACTCAAGGTTGTTATGGCGGCATGCTTTAGACTAGGGTTGGTAGCCGTTCAGACACGTAAATACCGTATCAGGCTATGGGGTTTTGTCGCCTCTTACAACAGGCTACCCGACCGTAGGAATTATTATTCTTTCTTCGTTCCTGCACGGATAAATTTTAACGTAAAAATAATACCGCGTCTTTGCTAAAATAACATGTCATCTTAAGATTTAGAAAAAACTACTTTAAAAATTACTAAAGCTGCTTAGTCCACAACTCCACACGCAGTAAATAGTGCCGTGTAGGTGAAGTAAGTCTGCAGTTTTTGTCATTTGGTTTAAGAAGCCAAAAATGTTTTTTGGTACCTTGTTCTGCTAGCCAAGAGACCATATGATTATTCATATAAAACTAGCTGACCCGGCGAACTTCGTACCGCCATATTTTCTGAATTCCTAAGACTTTGTTTCATGAGACAAAAACAAAATCACCATAATCGGTCCAGGTGATCAGGAGGATTCTAGAACCCGATCTTAGCGCCACCTACCGGTTATAACTGCGAATTTAAATCATCCGGGAACCCACTCAAACACACAAAAACAAAATCGCTCCAGGTGATAAGGAGAATTGTAGTACCCGATCTCAGCGCCACCTACCGGTTCCAATTGTGGATCTAAACCATCCCGGGACCCACTCAAACACACACAAAATGTCATCAAAATCGGTAAAGTCGTTCTCAAGTTATAAAATTACAACGAAAAGTGTCATTGATTTTTATATATATATAGATATTTAGACAAAGAACGTAAAGTCAAATAAGAAAACCGTGACACATGACTGTAACGGTTGAAAACAAATAAAAATATTTTCAAGATGACAAACCGAATGGCCGCCATATGCTTCGTCCATGTGAACGATTACATAAAGCTACCAAATTAAAAAATCTCGTGCATTTAACCTTTAGAACTAATTGATTAAAATTGTAATTTATCCATTAGTTTTTTTTTATTGCGAGGCTGGTTGAAGTCTATTAGTCCAGGAACGGAGAAAGAAAACAATTTCAAAAACAAAACAACCTACATCCTGGAGATAGAGCAGCCAAAAAAAGGTAAAATGAGCCAAATAGCGGGTTAATTTATTGTTTAAACAATAATTATAATTCCTCGTCAGCCATTCTCAGTCCACTGATGGACGTAGGCCTCCCCAAGACGGCGCTACTCATCCCTGTCCTCTGATTTCCTCATCTAGCGCCTACCGGCGACCTTGCACAGGTCGTCGGTCCATCGGGCTGGAGGGCGTCCGACATTACGCTTACGACGCGGTTTCACTCCAGGACTCGTCTGCTCCATTGGCCAACGGTCCTGCGGCAGACGTGACCGGCCCATTGCCACTTCAACTTGCTAATTTTGCAAGCTAGGTCAGTTATCTTGGTTCTGTTACGGATATCCTCATTTCTAATTCTTTCCATAAGAGAAACACCCAACATAGCAACTTGGAACTTGTGGACCAATCCTGCCGTCAATGTCCATGTTTCGGCCCAGTAAGTCAGAACGGGGAGGACGTTCTGCTCAAAGACTTTTGTCTTCAAACATTGCGGAATGATCGACGAGAAGTAAGACGAGTGATTATAATCACTATGTATATATTAGGATTCCTTAATATGTTGAATTGACCGGCTGCCAAACACTGGTGGGTTTTCTCAACAATATTATGGTTTCCCTTATTGTGTATATTTATTTAAAAGGATTCTATTGTTCGCATTCTAATCAAGAATGTAGACAATAACGCGAAATAATTTTGAACATAATGCAATTTTTCAAATATTTATATAATTTGTGAAAATTAATTAGATCAAACAAAACTTCCTATAACAGTGGCTGATCGCCAAGCCCTGTAATAAACAGAGTTAATGAAAGCCAGTTAAAAAACAGGTCAAGGTGTGTTGTATTGTGGTGGCATTGACATGTAAAATGTTGAAGAATACAACGTGTAAACAGCGCATCATTTCACACCTCTAGATAATATTCAGATAATACACGAGATAGTGCTGTGAAGTTGTGTGAATTCAATGCCATGTTTCTATATTAAATACCCGTTTATAACCATACAGGAACGAAGAAAGTATTCCTTCGTCTTCCTTTTACCATCACACAGCACGCCATCGGCTGGGCATTCATCCCAATTTCCTAGAGTCGCTTCGCTCTTGTACGCAACGGTTCTCTAGAACATTTCTCTTGCGCACCATGGGGATTTGGAATGAGCTCCCAGCCGTGGTTTCCTCAAAGCGCTACAATATGGTTTTTTTTTTTAAAAAGGGTGTCATAAAATTTCTTCGAGGCCGGCAACGCGTTAGTGACACCTCTGGTGTTGCAAATGTCCATAGGCGACGGTAACCGCTTTCCATCAGGTGGGCTGTACTCCAGCTAAAAAAAAAATCCTACAGCTAGACGACCTGTTGTAAGAGGCGACAGTACAACCCACAGACAGATGTTAGGGTGTTTCCCTGTCTGGATGGCTACCACCCCTGGGCCCTTGTCCTGCTATTGCAATATCGTCAGAATGGATGATAAAACAGCTATTATGCCGCCAGTGGTCGACCATTCTGACGATATTGTAATAGATGAATCTGGGGCTCCAGTCTAGCGCATGCCGCCATTACGACCTTAAGTTATGTTCCGGTATTAATTAAACTAGGTTCCCTCCCTCATTATAATATAGACATATCCAACCTATCCTGTGTTTTATAAGCCTTGGTAGGTTGGTGGTTAACGCACTCGTACACTAAACTAAAATGCATGCACGTATTAGATAGCTTTCTGACCTAATGTGCATATTGTTACAATTGTCACATGATAATAGTGAGGAAAAAGATCGCGATGAAATTTGCATATCGAGAAAACCCATGTGTCAATATTGTCCGTTCCTACTAAGAAAATTGGGAGACTCGAGACCAACAGTGAGACGATTATGGTTTGATATTTTTATTATCATCTCATCCCGGTCATATTTGAGACAAATAACTATGATACAAAGACAGACAGATATGTCAATTCCATAAGGGTTCGCTCTTCCTAAGATGCCTACGGAAGCCTAAAAATCGGCCATATGCGTCTTGGGCCACGCATAATGAAAGATCCCGTAGAGGTTACCACCGTCAACCAAAGAAATAAATATTAAAACAAGGTCACTATCACGTTTCATATACTAGAATGGATTAGTTGTTAGGTTACATTTAGCTACGACTAGCAGTGCCAGCGACCGACACTTCGTTTGTGCCGTGACGACGTACTTGGTAGTGAATTAAAACCGCGACAAAAAAAAAACAAATGTCGGGATGAAAAGTAATTTAAAAGTGTTGACCCGGGCGGGATATAATCTATAGCTCTGTAACGAGTTTCATTTCAATCCGTTCAGAAGACTTTACTTTGTTGCGTTAACAAAAATACAGACAAACATTCTAAAAATTGTATTTTCGAAATTTCCTAAGTTAACTTTTTTGTCTTTAAAAATAATTGATACCAACTCGATCCCCCTACACACTTATTATCTTATATATTAAGAGATCAATTGACACCAATGTTCGGTATGCCAATATCTTCTCGATATGCAATCTTGACCACATATTTGCATTCGTAATAAATAACAGAGGCTGTAAGACGATGATTCACGACATTTAATAGCGCTTGACGCTAAAAGCCAACATATTAACCTGAATGCTCGCTGGTTTTGTTGCAGTTTAAAAGCTTTCAAGCTTACGATCATCTGATTAGCAGGTCAATGATTTTCAATGAGAATTTGATAGCTTCACTCGTTTTATATACATGAACAAAACTAACATTTTCGATATTAAATTTAGAGCTACATGGTTGTCCAAAATTGGAACAGATTCTGTTCCTTTCTTGAGTGTTAAGCCGATATCAAACAGTCCAATTCTGTCTTTAATTTGAATAAATGAACCAGCATGATCTGCATAAACACAAACTTGTCATTGATTTCAACCAACTTGAATCAATTTGTTTGATTAGTCTAATATCAGCAATAAAGTGTTACTTTGCATCCATATTAATACATAAATACGAAATTGACTGATAGGGTGATTTTGTTCCATCTACCCTACGTTGGGTATGGACCGATTATGTAGGTACCTTTTATATAAATTCATAAAATTTCGGCGAACCTTGATAATTCAATAGTACTTGTGGTTTTAGTGACATATAAGCGAGGCAAGGGCAAAGGGCGAACAGAGACATCTCCACTTGTTGCCATCTTGCAAAAACTTTTCGCTCGATTTATTTTCACAAAAGGTGACAGACATCACGCGCATTAGTAGTTTCTAATAGATAATTTACTTAAATTACTTTTAATGTAATATTGCTAAACTTGAATACAATTATTAGGAGACATTATTAAGATCAATGATACTTAGGTAAATAAACTATGAGTATAGCTTTTATAAGACACCTACCTACAAATGGCTTTAAGTTGGTGAATCAGGCCTTTAATATTTTACGCCTGCACCCACATTATGTACTGTTTTGTACTTCATAATTACAATTATGTTTGTCTATTGGTACATAGAAAAATTCATTAAAGATGGTTTACTACAGTTCCGACTTTACGATTGAATGAACGTATACTACTGCACACACCACTAGCTAACTATAGTATATTCAAAGTAAGTCTACAGTCATCATTATTAAGTGTTAGCTATAGAAGTAATAAAAAATGTTTCTATGATACATAAATCAAAATAACACTCGATGATACTAAGTCAGTAACAGGTATTTTGAATCTCCAGTAAAAGTGTAGCTACTAAATCGCTCATCGGACCCTCCCACATTGAGTTTATAGCCGCCACCCACAACACAGAACTCATTAACACAGTAGATAAAATAAATATAGACGACAGTGGAGCAAAGTACGGAAAAGGCTAAATTAGAAACAATGGTATCTATGGGAAAATTGTATTAGACTTTCAACCTTATTCAAAAAGTGATACAGCTGAACATTGGATCTTCATAATAGATCCATTCATCAAATACGTTGAAGAATTGCAGTCGGATTTAAATCTATAGAGAGATCTAGAATCTGTAAAATATATCCTCTAAATAACATGAAAGAAAATATTCTTAAAGATAAATCTTACTTGTGTTTATATCGTTAACAGTGAATACGAATGTGTAGCACAAAATTGCCATTCCAATTGGTATGGGTTATAGAGAAGAAGATATAGAATGTAATAATCATAGAAAATAAATACAAATTGGTGCAACAATAGGCTGAAATACACACACGAAATATACACAAATATAATATACACGAAAGAAAAACGTCCAAATGTTAAAATTTGCAAGTTTCAATACTGATCGAAAATATAGATAACACAGTACAGGTTCTTCACTTGTTTAGATGGATAAAGTGATAAGAACAATTTAGAATAATAAATAAACAAAATGAGAATTTGCAAATAAACTTGAGTATTATATCTTTAAAGTTGAAAGTAGGAAATTCCTTAAACTCCCCTTTTTATTAGAACACACTGCACCCTACGCATACATCCGGCAGTTAAATGAAAAGACGTCTCCATTCCTATTGAGTGCTTTTCCTTGTTAGAGAAAAAAGGAATTTCAGTTGAGTTGGTTTCTTGTAAGCTTTTTATTTAAAGAGAGACTTTATTTTCCATAATAAATTTTAAGGGATACCTTTAAAGAAGAATGCTCAATTATTACATGCAATTATTGCAGTTACTATGGCCTTTGCAGATTAGGAAAAGTTAAAGCGTGCTGTGTATTTGTTACTTAAGTTTGGATAAAACAACATTTTATCCATAAATCCAATAATTCTATAGATTCACCTTGCACTCTTGTTAATTTGTGCAAAATTTGACACAAATTAGATCTATGTGCTTGCTTGAAATTCTAAACTAGGTCTCACTAGGAAACAAGTAGACGTTTAATCCTAAGAGTGCTGTTTAATTTTCTAGTGCTATAGGTTAATAAAAACTTCCAGTTGCGAAAATCTTTACCGTAAACTAACAACGGTACTGACAATTACGACTACCGACGCAACAGACCACCATTAACAACCACTGGTGCTCCCCATCATAACCAACTACCCTATATTTACCTCAATCATCGTCTTGTAATCGCTCGTGCGAAACGATTTCTACGCATTCCGATAACCGCTGTTTATCATTCATATCCAATTCATTATTTGTACTGATTATATGAGAAGAAAGTCTTAAAAAGATTTATGTTAATTTTCTATTTAATTCTTAGTTAAAAGCTTTGAGTTTTTAAACTTCTATATTATTATCTATTAAGGAATTATTTTTAAGCATCTCCGAACTTTTTTAATTATTTAAAAATCACTTCAGTCACTTAAATGAAATAATAAGGTACAAACAGACAAATGCTAATTATAAATTATCACTACGTTAGTTTAAAAAGCAAACGAGAATTTAAATAAGAGAAAAAAAAACGTGTTCGAAATACGAAATGCGGTGAATAATGGCGGTATATGCGCGCGCGCAGTAACCGCGTGTCGCGGTGACTGAGAACTCAACGTGGAGCGCAGCGTGCACGCATCATGCGTGCATCGAACCGCAGACATACAACCGAAACCGATATGGAGGGATATTGTTTCAGCTGAATCGTTATTTACATTATACAAAAATGTGTCTTAGATTTTTTCACGCAAGTATTCAAATAGATAATTCTTGGTTTTATTTACGTTTTTGGGACGTTTGGCACAGTAGCTTGTCAGTCCTAAAAAAAAATTAATGCAAAATAAAATAATGTTTAGACTGAAACAGTGGAGTTAGTTAACAATGTTGGTACCCTTTTATGAGGCTGGCTCTGTCAAAATTACCACAAAAGGACCTACCACAAAATTGCAATTAGTTCCAACTCTAAGTAAAGAATTTTAAAAATTTCCATGGGTGTATGAAGTCTGCTGAAAATTAGAGATTAAAAAATTAATAATAGTTATATAATGTATAATTGCTTTTGTTTTCTAAAGTCTTACATCTCTGAATTTTCTGTCATTGTTTAATTCATTTTTAATGTATATCATGATTATAATTCTGACCACATTAGTAAGTGCTCTACCTTATACCTTAACGTTCACTTAAACACAATCATCTTCTAAAATAAAAAGAACAAGTCACATCTTTGTAACCGTGTCTTCAACAAATATCTACCATCAAATCAGGAAATTAAAATAAAATTTTAGCTTCACTGTGATACAAATTACACCAGTCTCTCTGTTGGTAGTTAGATCCTTATAATATCAAATGAGTCATGTTTACAAAACTCACAGAGTTCATATACCAATGCATCTGTGTTGTGTTAAATTCTAAAGACCAGCTGCGGAAGCGCGGATTGAGATGGTGAGCGGGCTCAAAATAGATTTGATTCTACAAATGGATCTATATGACAACTAATTCATGCACTTAATCCACGTTGATGTAATAGAAAGTATGAACACTATACTAAAAACATTACTAGTTGTTTACGAGTATGATAATAACAAATGAATTAGCGCCACTTTCGTAATTGCGTTTTGTTAGAAGGGAGTAATGTCTCGTTGTTTTTTAACGATTATAAATACAACTACTAGAAGTATTATTGATTTCTTAATGCTGGGGTACAGCAGACAGTCTGAATGGCCCTCCTAATGCAACACTAAAGTTGCAAGGCCTTGAAAGGGGGACTAGAACATGGCCACTGACGCCATAACACAAGTCAAGGTTTTTAGGTGGTGCACTTTAGACCAGGGGTGGTAGTTATCCACACTGTCAAAACGCTCTACCACGTAGCTGTGGATTCTTTTTGTCGCCTCTTACGTCAGGCCACCCGGCCGTAGGAACTAGTAGTCTTTCTCTCTTCCTGCACGGATAGACAAGAATATAAAGTTGTAATTGTATTGAATCACAACACATTGTTATTTTTATATGTAGTCCTTTGTATAGAAGTAGCGATAGTAATACTTGGCGGAACTCTTACACAAGGACCTTGCTTGTGTAATTTTTCTGGTATCCCATTAACCAAACAAATTAAAGTATAAAAATACATTAACGCAGTAAAACGATTCTAAGAGTGTAAGCGATTATCATTCTACGCATTAACCTGGATTTCTCCGTTCAAATGAAAACACGTATCAAATTTGTAACGTATTGTATTACCGATTGCAGTTTCCTAATGCTCAATTAACTCAGATTGTGTAGGGTACAGGATTCTTCGTTGTTTTTCCACAGATTTTTTACTTATACCAGAATAAGGTATCGTAGGATGTGTTATCAGTTCATCTGGTTTCTTCTGGTGGACATAACCTTTCAAATCTATTCAATAGCATGAAAAAACTATACTATTTATTATAAAACATGAGCCTCAAAAACTACATAGTACATAACTACATGGCGCTTATTTTTTGAAACATATTTTATTAATCGACTGTAGAAAGAAATTTATAAAAACTTTCGACGTTTGATTATATATATACATACATACATACATACATAACTTCACGCCAGTTCCCTTGCGGGGTAGGCACGAATAACAGAGCGCCATTTAGGCTTATTCTTACACACCTCACTTGCTTTTTTGACATTCATAACCATTGTCATGCACGCTCGTCTGTTCTTAAGGCTCCTGTCATCACCTTCTGCTAGTACACGATCAATTTGATCATGGAAGGTGTGTCGTGGCCTTCCACGACTTCTGCATCCATCTAATTTTGCATTGTATATCTGTTTAGTCATTCTTTTATCATGCATTCTTTCCACATGCCCGAACCACCGGAGCATTCCTTTCCTTACCTTCAGCCCGACACTCTCTTTCTTACTTCGGTATTACGAACGCGGTCCGCGAGCGTCACTCCGCAGATTATATACTATATCTTAAAATAACATTAGGGGTGGCTTACATTTATGTGGGCCACCTCAAATTGTCAGCTATTTCGCGATTTCACTACACGTAGTGGCATACAAGATACGCTATTACACCAAATTTCAGTTATATCATCATCTAATCATTTCTGAAAGAAATGCTCTTGACCATACAAGGTAAGACGGACAAGACTTTTTTATGAGAGTTATGTTTTGCTGAAGTATAGCAGGCAGATTCTTGGTTCACCTAATGGAAAGTGGTGACAGTCGTCTATACACATTTGCAAGACCAAAGGTGTTACTAATATACCGCCAACCTCGAAGGGATGACTGGAACCTGGCTGCTAATGCCGGAACATAAGTCAAGATTGTTTTGGTTGCTTACTCTAGATCAGGGTTAGTAGCCATCCAAGCGGGCAAATAGCTTGACGACACCTGGGCGTGGGTTGTTTTCTGGGCTACTACGATAAGCCAACCGGCCGCAGGAATTTGTATTCTATCTCCGATTCTGCATGGATAAAGGGCATACATTTTGGTAGGTCTACGCAATCTTAATGTTATTCCTATTTATGGAGATATGTTGCAGAATATTTTTTTAGTATTGACATTATTATAAAGATAATAATATTTTTCTTTCCTTTAACATGTCTCTCTTACTGAGTATGCACTGTTTGCTTCAACTCCATTAATTCTTCGAAAAGTAATTGTGTAACATATTTCTGTATAATTAAATAAAAAAAACAGTGAGCTAGATAAATAAGAATGAAAACAATTTTTAACTACAGGTGTTGCTGGAGAGTTTCTTGCCGCTTCTTCTCCTTAATAGCAACAACACGATGCGAAGCGGTGTATATGTACACCGCTTCGCAACGTAAAAGGAATAGTAAGTAAAATTAACTTTCAACTTAAATGTATGTCCATCAAAAAGTATTGAATTTTGAATAAGTAATGCCCCATAGAGAATGATAAACAGATAACACGGAAAACACGATTTTCTTTCTATAAGACCACAGAACGTGTCTCTGAATCAAAAGAGAAAAGGACATCTTACGAAATTGATTATTATGAATTCAATCTTGTCGGATATCGGAGAGTGGCCGACAGTCGAACGCACAACGAGGTTGTAGCGACAGACACCACGCTCTGAATAATGCAACTATACTAGTACAATATTGGCAATCAGTCTACTAGAACACAACGTGTATCTACTGTGAAAGATGAAATACTAGGAACAATCAACTAGTTAGAAACGTGACTCAAGTTCAAAAATCATTTTAATAGGTCATTGTAATATCGCTTTTCGATGCTCGAACGATAATAGAGGATCACCAGATTGCAGCAATTTTCCTCAAAATTTTTTGTCTTTCGGTTGTAAAAATTCGAGACAAGCTCTATAAATGTATATAATAATGACGACGGTCTGTGTGTCATGTTACTTCCAAAACACCGTTATGAAGATCCTGATTGACGATTGTACATTTGAATTGACGAAGCTTTCAAAATATTATTGGTGGAGTAAAGCATACAGGCTGACTTGTCGGGTAGTGGTTACCCTCGCGACTTTTGCAACACGAAAAGTGCTATCAATTTGTTTCCAGCCTCGAACGGGAACTGGAATCTGGCCACCGATACCAGAACACAACTCAAGGTTGTTATGACGGCATGGTCTAGACCAGGGGTGGTAGTTAGCCAGTCTGGCAAATACCCTCTGTTACGACATCCCGTCACATTCCCGGAAAGCATCCCTTTACCGGTAACATTTCCTCTTCCACCTTAATTCGGCCGGTACTAACCAGAGGGCGCTGCGCACACACATGCATTTCATTGGCCGAGCCGAATCTTCCAATGGCTGCCTAAATATCGTCGCGACACCACGCTCGCCGATAAATAGTCAAAATCATCGGAAAACTACTGCATTGAGCCCTATAACCGCTCCCTAAAGTGCCAACTGTGTCTCGAACGTCTAAGTGTAGTGTTTGTGTAAAACCAGGACGCGCGAATCCGGCCGAAATCCTGCATAATTCCTTACACAGTTCCAGTGACGGTAAGCGTTCATTTTTTTCTGCTTGGTTCACTAGGATTTGCGAGGCGGCATCAGGTCTAATAGAGAAACAGGGTTTGCTCCGGCTAAGTAGCCATTCATATCTTATCACCCTCCCTACCATCTAGTAGTTGTCTTTTTTTTAATGCACGAGTTCAGCAAACAGGCAGACGGCCCACTTGATGGAAAGCGGTTACCATCGCTTATAGACATTTGTAACACCAAAGGTGTTACCAATGTGCTGCCGCACTCTAGAGTGAGACTGGAACCTGGTCACTAATGATGCCTGATACACCTGATAACTTACCTGTAAAACTAATCATTTTGAGGCATGGCCTGTTTATATTTAGTTTATATGGTGGGAAAGTAGATAATAACAACAATTTACAATGTTAATATTACAGTAAGATATCTTAAGAAACATTTATAGGTTCTAAAGAGAATCGTTGCGTCATGTCAATGACGTGCCAATAGTAGACAATCCCTGTATCCGATCATATAGAGGAATCGATACACGTTGTTATGCGCAATATACATACAAGCATGAGTTATATTTTTTATTTAAATCATAAATTTAACAAAATATTTATACTGTTTGTTCAATGTAGGTATATATTAATATTTTCAAATTAAATAGTTTTTAAATTAAATTCACAAAGCATTCAGGTCTTTTTAGTATTAAGCGAAAGGAAGGTTTGCACTGAAAATCAGAGTTATGTCGGCTATTATGCCGGCACAGCAATAAGCTGAATGCAAACCTTGTTTGCCGAAACTGCGGCGTACAAATTCTCAAAATGATTTTGTTTTTAAGATACATGTCAGCAATCTAAGTACGTCGCTATTTCTTCAAATAATTCTTTTGTATCTATGTCTTTTTTTAATGTAGGAACACAACTCAAGGTTGTTATCCAGACGGAGAAGTACCCTACCACCTGGCTGTAGGTTATATTGTCGCCTCTTATGAAAGGCAGTCGTAGTAATTAGTTTTCTTTTACTGTTCCCTTATATTGTTAAAAACTGGTCCTATATCTTATAACCGATGCTAAGGCAAATAAACGGTGGGTACCGTTTGTTTGCCTTAGTATCGGTTAAAGGCTTCACAAAAGTAATGTCAAAATTCAACTCATGGTAGACAGAGCAAGTAAATGAGTAGTAAGGTATAGGGTCTAAAAAAATTATCATTTTACCTTGATAAAAATACTTTTAGTAGGATTGAGAAATGGTCCACATAAATTTCTTTAAAAAAAATTTTTTTTTAATATATTACAACTGAATTAAGTTCCAGAAAACTGCGGCAACAAACTGAATAGCTTTAATTAAAAGCAAACACACCCTTATGTAGCGTATAAACTTATCATGTAATGGATATTGGGACCGCCATAAAACAATAAAGCAGATAACAGAAATTAGTAACAACTGTTGCGTCCCAAGTTTTTATCACAATATAGAAAATAAACACCTAAATTCATATTATCACGTCTGTTTCTCATAGCGCTAGGTAAGTAGGTAGAGAATGTATCTCCACGTCTCTACTAGGTGGAGGAGCGAGATGGAATAATCTAAGATCTTCCGGCGAAGCTATTGCTATGCCTCGCAGGTCCATTTGTTACTGTTGGAAATTTGTATATATTCTTTGTACGCGTCGAGAATTGTTTGCGACCTTAATTGTTGCAAAGCGCCATCTATTGGCTTATAAGTGTTCCACTAGACTTTTGTTAAACTATTCGAACATTCTTTAAAATATCTGCGATATGATCGTACGTCGCGGTCTACCGGCACCAACTCCAACACACCGATATCATATACATACTTGTTTCGTCAATTTCCTTTCATCCACTGTCTCTACACATCCAAACAACCTTAACATTCCTTTCTCAACTCCTATTATTATATCTGCTTCTAATCTACGTTCCTTATTCTGTCTCCCTAAATCTATCTTTAGATGGTCCTAAAGTTGTATAAGATATTTTAACATAATTAATTGATTGTAGAAATCGTGTGTATGACGCATACAAAATGATCTTCTACTCCTTTTATTACATCGGTCAAAACAAAACCAACAACAAACAAATCGATAATTGAATCTAAATTCCACTGCGTCTTCGTGGAGTTGCATGCAATAACCAAAACAGCTGGTATTCTGGCCGCGTTCCAGTGCCGCGGCGCCTGCCGTCAGACTTGCGCATTGCGACCGTAAACACAATGCGTATCGACAAACCGCAGGCGTTATGTCTTTAAAATTACTTTTGACAGGTTAGTTATAAGTTTAAGAGATTCCAAACGAAAGTACCAAAGTTTTAATTGTAAGTTTATAAGCTATTTTTTGAGTTAGAAATTTTTGGGGTACTATTTTGATAAAAAATTATTAATATTCACTGACGTTTAATGGTAAGCGCATAGGGTTTTACTTAGCTGTATATTGCTTTTCAATTACATCAGTGAAAATTAGCAGTGAAGTTCATTTAAATACATATTAATTTATTAGTCTTTATTTCCATATCCAAGTCATATCGCAAGCATCTTTCACAAACTTTTGTAATCCAGTCTAATATTTTCTGAAAAAATACTTTTAGTGATAATACCGCGTATTATTTTCTGCCCTTCTGTATCTTAAGGTTATGCAATAAATAATATTATAATTTTAAATAAATGCATAAACATGACGTTTACATAAGGGAACCATTTTAGCGAAGAATGGGTACAAAATCAATATTAATTAAAATAGACATAATTAAATAACATAATTACTATTTCAACTAATCAATTATAATCATCAGACCATAAATAGATAGACAGATAACACTTTATTTCTCACCAAATAAACAATCACAACAAAAAAAAAATACTATTAAAATATTGACACTGTTGAACGATTGTTCAACTGTGATATTATCATTGTAAAAACAATAAGCGTCTTACTATTCATTCATTTGCCCTGTCATCGGTTGAATTTTTACATTAGATGGGAGTTTTTGGCGGGAACTGAAAGGAGATGTTGTGCTGTGCAGTTTTATTTTCTAAAAATGTGTAAAAATTACTCTAAAATGAACAATAGTTGTAGGATATTGATAGTTTTTGAGTAGTAATTATGTGTTTTTGTGAGAAATGTGGACTGTATAGTCAAATGTGGCCTTTCGAGTTGTCACAAGAACTCCGTTGAATGGCATCGGCTGATAACCTACAGTTCAGCTGTGCTACACATAGGCCTAAGAAAATGAAGAAATTATTGTAATCTAAGATCTGGCTTAAAGGCCTAGCTGCCAAGCAATAAACCTAAATAAAATAAAAAATATATTAGATGTGTGGAGCTTGTCAAATTTAAACACATAGTAAGGCGAATGTACGGTCGGTAAGATATAAGAACCAGGCCTAAAATGATCTTCCAGGCAACCAACTTACAAGAATATTTTAAATTAATCTGGCGACGTAGAAGGTGCAATGTATTAGATAGGATATATATATAACATAAATACATATAAGTAAAGTATAAAAAGTTAAATAGATGTACTTAAACTACTTTATAAATCAATTTTTTTTTAGTTTAGTTCGTAAACTGGCCAACTCAGCTTACGTACTTTTAAACAAAACTAGAACCTAGAGAATATGGTTGTTGAATGCCTTCTTGATGCGACACAGCATGCATTATATATAGACATCGAGTACCTAATAATTTAGATAAACGAAAATAAATAAATAAATAACTAACAAAGATAACAATAATTAAATAATTCATAAACAGAATATTAATTTAAGAAAAAAGCTAATTTTCGTTAGAAAGTTTACTAGGGTAGTTAGTCAACTGGATACAGTTAATGGCGCCTACACTGAGCGTGATTTGAAGCAATTTACGAGTTTTCAATACAAAATACTGTCCATTCTAGTTACTGGCAATTAGTTACAGTCTATCTATCACAACGTCTATAAAATCAATCATCGACATATTTCTCTTCTAATTATATGGCGCGCCTTGCAATGCAAATTCAATTTTAGGTTTTTTTGTCTCTTACTCGAGCCAAATATTTAGCTCAACGTGTTGATCCTGGTAACTTGTACCGCAGGTTCATTTCTAACCTAATTCAGGCACCAAAAAATTTACTAAATAGTTTTAAGTTGGACAATGCATTATTTTAGGAAAATGAGATCCGTCTGATAAAAAATCCTTGCAACGGTGGTGGTGATTTTGGTTTTAAAGCTCATACGCCGTGACTTGTAAACTTTTGTGGCCCGTGGTAATTATATACTATCACACAATGTTTTTTCAATAGAGGTAAAAACATACTTTCAAACATACTACCTTTCACATTTTATAATATCGAGCATGAATAAAGAGTAGGACGGATATAGTCAGAAACGACATTAAAGACGGGCTGTGCGAGACAGCCTTCCTCTGAGGAATACCTCCTTTGTTTATGTCAGAGGTAAGGCAAAGGAAATATCAAGTTTTTATTAAACGCTGGATATAGGCAGTCTTATAACGCGTTCTATAGGATTTCCTAGACATCTGGGCGAGAAAGGAATCCTTATAAACTTGTATGCCTATAGAGCACAGTAAATCATGCGAACATCCATGATTCGTGGTCACGTCCGCCTATAGTTCTATACATATACATACCAGCTGACTGGGCGAATTTCGTACCGCCATATTTTCAGAATTCCTAAAAGACTTTGTTTCATGACACAAAAACAAAATCACCATAATCGATCCAGGTGATTAGGAGGATTCTAGAACCCGATCCCAGCGTCACCTACCGGTTCTAATTGCAGATCTAAACCATCCGAGAACCCACTCAAACACACAAAAACAAAATCACCAAAATCGCTCCCGGTGATTAGGAGGATTGTAGAATCCGATCTCAGCGCCACCTACCGGTTCCAATTGTGGACCTAAACCATCCCGGGACCCACTCAAACACACACACAAAATTTCATCAAAATCGGTAAAGTCGTTCTCAAGTTATAAAATTACAACGAAAAGTGGCATTGATTTTTATATACATATAGATCTGGTAATATAGCAGGAATATAATTATATAAATATCGCTATATAATAATGTAAGTTGATTCAAGAAAAAAATATATGAAAGGATGATTAGAAAAATTCACTTCGTTATTCTTTCATAGTTATACGAGGTTTACAAGCTCGTTAAGAGTTCGACTAAGGGTCAGTCGACATAAGCATGGCGGGTGTCTTTAGAATGAAAACAAAATCTATTGAGTATTTGTTGAGTTATGGGCTGTTTTCTATTAAACGATACGCTATTTACTCATGTAAATATATGTTGGTTCCTTCTGCACAACTACCTGCGCATATTCACATATTACAAGGAATAAGAAGGTTGTTTGTCTGTACACAAAGATCATTATGTATAATTAGTCACTGCATTGTTAATAAAATTGTAAGGACGCGTCATCATGCAGGAATCTCGGAAGACCTTAACATAGTAGCGTTCGAAAGCGCATTATTTAGGGTCAACGCACACACTAAATTCATCAGAAAAGCTGCGCACACATGAGGCAATTACTTTACATGTGATCACTGAAATGGCATGTTGTCATGAAAACAGTAAAAGTAAGCATATTTCTTCACATAAATGTAAGCATTTCAGTTCCGTGTTCTAATTGTTTTTGTAAATCTAGCTTAAAAAGTACGAGATTACGTATCTGAATATCATATTGCACGCTGCAGCTGAAGAGCTATAGTGATTATCGCTCGTTTTGCATGTTTTGAAGCTGATTTGTCTCACATAGACAAAAGCGTCACCAACGACCTAACTACAAGACACACGACGATATCCAATACATCAATTTCAAATACCTGATGATCTTCAATCAAAAATAATACTGACAACTCGTTAGATGTAAACTAAGCTCTTAATAAAGCAATTACGTCACAAGACTTTATGATAACAAAACCACTGATCACTGCATTGTAGCACAATCACAATACGATTCCCGTCAACGACACATCAAAAAACAAATCTCAACGAAATTAACCGGCGCGAGTTAAAGACGCGAAATTATTCAATTATACGGAAGCCTCCGACATTTTTCCTTGCTTGGCAGGAAGGAAAGTGTGGATTTGTTTCGGTTTTCTATTTATTTGTGGACCGTTTGTGTATGGGACGCGTCCGGGCAACGCCGGCGAGGCGACTGAAAGGATCGACCGTGCCAACCCTAGGGGAGGCTGCGTATAACGTATGTACCACCAAGCACCACACCATTTTAAACCTTAACTTATCAGCGCACGTGTCAAACTCGAACGACCACAATTAATTCGATAGTCAAATTATATTCCATATCTAAACGACACAAGACAATACGATTGACGTAGAAATGACAGCCTTATTGTAGTGACTGCAAGGTGGAAAATGTCATTGTCTGGAATACTGGTAAAACCAGGGATGAGGCGCGGTCGCAGTGGACTTGAATGGGGGGTATAAATGGCAACAGGGGGCGTCGTTTCGTGCCGAGGGTTGTTACCGGGCTAACATTAAACTCACTATGCTATCACCGCTAAAGCCATCAGCATATCGCTCAGATGGTGATACTGGGTCACATTCTGTTTTAATATTAAACATGAGCGCAGATGGTTTATTAGCTACCGTAGAATTAAATAGAAAAATTCTACCTACAAAGAAACCGACTTCATGAAGCAAAAAACAAATATTGTCTACAATATCTTGAAGTCGGTGCGAAGTAAAAAATAAAAATTACTATCTATATTTTTAAAATTCATTTTTGTTTTACTTATTCTTCTTTCCTAGAAATTTATGACTTTTCATTTAATTTTTTTATTTATTGCAGGAGTTCAGCAGACGGGCAGACGGCCCACTTGATGGATAGCGGTTACCATCGTCTATGGACATTTGCAACACCAAAGGTGCTACAAATGCGCTGCTGCTCTTTTAAGGGATACTGGAACCTGGTCACTAATGCCGGAACACAACTTAAGGTTGTTATGGCGACATACTTTAGACCAGGGGTGGTAGCCATCCAGTCGGGCAAATGCCCTACCACCTGGCAAAATTATGTATATTGTTACAATTTGGGCCACCTGCATATTTGTAAACAAAGCACGTTTATTACCCGTCGGTGGTTGAGCTAATAACATTGAAGCGCTTTTATGACCGTCTTCTTTTGTTACTTTGTGTTTAAAATTTGTGATTGGAAAATAGTCCATTGTGTATTGTAATCTTCATGGTAGTCTTTAGCCAGGTGTGATTCTTAGAAATTCAGTCTACAAACATATTGTATTTGTACAGTATAAAGCAATGCCCCAACGGAGGGGTGAGGCAGTCAAGCGATAACCACAAGCGTGGCAAGACATGTGTACATTCGATAATCTATATAGTGACGGACTTTGCGCGTGTTATTGAATCGTGCATTATGTTTGTACTGGTTGTGTTCAGTTATATTTGTACCTGTGTTATACCTGTTTGTATAGTTCTAATAAATTCTATAGTAATTCCAAGGGCATTTCAATTCGAGTCCTGCAACTCGTGACAATATGATATTCTAATAACAAAAAAAATATTAAACTATTTTGAAGCTGTACTGAATCCAACGCAAAAGAGATGATCAAAATCGGTTTAGAAATAAAATAATTATGGCTAAAAATACATTAAAAAAATTTACAAGACGAATTGAGAACCTCCTCTTCGTTTTTTAAATTGGTTAAAAAATACGGAAATTTCTAGAACTGAACGCCAAGAAATACAACGCTTCTATTGAATCTCTTTTAAATTCAACTGATGATTAAAGTAGTCGACAAATTTTGAATTCACTGAAACAAAACGATAGTTGTGTTTTGATTGCAGATTGGATAGCAAAAATTTGTATTACTATCACGTAGATACCTACTAAGGTTAAAGAAAAAATTGGTGACGTCACTACGTCTAGGAATAACTGTTGGTTAACGACTACTTAAGTTGGAGTCAGATTCCACACTTAAATATACAATGTAAATGTGACAATATTCAGATTTTTAGGATCGATACGCACTGTGATGCCGGTATCGCAGTGTGAATCGAGCCTTATTTGTTCGTTTTTCATGGTTTTAGGAATGAATCAATTATGATGATATTTAATGGATTTAATATACTTGTACAACTAAAGTTCCTAAATCTATATAATTGTTTTATGGTTCCTTAATCAGTCTTTGTTTTGCGTTAACCCGTTTGTATTGCCTCGTAGTAAGACGTTATAAAACCTTTTTTCTATTGTTCAAATTTCATTGTACATTCTTAGAAGTCAATAAGCCTACAATTTCGAGAATTCCAAGGAATGGTGGGCATGTTGCTGGGGGGCCCAGATCTATTTTACGAATAATAAGGTCGGCCCGATTGACACAGAGTTAGTTGAGTTTGAACTGCGATCGAGGAGTTACTAAGTGTACATTCGGAACAGCAATCTCATTGACGAACTTTGGGCGTTTTATGTATTACGATTTTGTACCTTACGGTCTGGACTTGTTGTATTCGTACGAAATGTGAATTACGCGTGCGTACTTCTAATAAACTTTGTGATGATTGCAACGGTATTTTAAATTCACACAAATTCGTAACAGTACCTTAGATACGATATATAAGATAAGAGTTACGATAATGAAGACGAACAAAGTTCTCTTTTTTTTATTGCAGGAGTTCAGCAGATAGGCAAACGACCCACCTAATTGTAAGCGCTTACAATCGCCTATGGACATTTGCAACACCAAAGGCGTTACAAATACGCTGCTCTTGAGGGAATCTGGTACCTGGCCACTAATGCCGGAATACAACTCAAGGTTGTTATGGCGGCATACTCTAGACCAGGGGTAATAGCCATCCAGAGGGGCAGATACCTTAACACCTGGCTGTGAGTTATTTTGTCGCCTCTTACGACAGGCCACCCGGCCGCAGGAAATTGTATTCTTTCTCTGTCCCTGCAAGGAACAAAAGTCTCTAGAAGTGAAGTTCCAGTTAAAGTATGCTATCTCTTTCTATGTCTGTGATGCATGATTAAATGGTGCCAGCATAAATCTCTCGTTTTGGACGTTTTATTGTTTAAAACTATTTTTTTTCCTTATATTAATACAATATTTTTAAAAAAATTATAAAGATTTTTGACTTCATTATTTCACGACTTTAGTCATAGTAGTCGGAATGCGACCATAAGCGTTTTTTTACATTTAGTTAGAAACCCCTAAAAACAAAGTATCAAGCGAACTCCAAATCTATACATATAATAAAATTGTAGAGGTCAAATTTCTGTACATTGAAAAAAAATACTAAAATCTAAGTCAGGGGGATGTAAGAAGTGAAATAGAACTAATTTAGATTTTTTTCAAATTTTTTGTTTCTCTGTTTGTCTGTCTGTTTGTACCGGCTAATCTCCGAAACGACTGGACCGATTTAAATGAAATTTTATATGGTGGTAGCTTATATCCCTGATCAATATATAGGATACTTTTGTTCCCGAAAAATTAAAGAGTTCCCGTGGGATAGTTAAAAAACTTTAATTACTTAAACAGCTTATTATAAAACTTGTGCACCTAATTAAGTATTGATATTGCCGGTATCATCATCATACAATAAAACAATTTATACAATTAGGCTATATATCATCACGCTAAGACCAACAGGAGCGGAGCACCAATGAAGAATGTTTTAAAATCGGGAGGGTTTTTTTAACTTACTTTTTTTTAACTGAGTTAGATAATACAATTTGCACACAAATTGATGTCTATGTTTTTCAACCTGTTTCGGTTGAAATGGGAAGCCTTTGAGAATCTAATATTACTGTGCTAATTATTTTAACCTTCCATACAAAAAAACTTTAGCATTTTTGGGGTTTAAATCTATATATATAAAAGAAAGTCGTGTAAGTTACACTATTTATAACTCAAGAACGGCTGTACCGATTTGGCTGAAAATTGGTGGGGAGGTAGCTTAGAACCAGGAGACGGACATAGGATACTTTTCATCCCGTTGGAACCGGTAGGTGGCGATGAGGTCGGGTTCTAGAATCCTCCTTATCACCTGGAGCGATTTTGGTGATTTTGTTTTTGTGTGTTTGAGTGGGTTCCCGGATGGTTTAGATTCGCAATTAGAACCGGTAGGTGGTGCTGAGATCGGGTTCTAGAATCCTCCTTATCAACTGGAGCGATTTTGGTGATTTTGTTTTTGTGTGTTTGAGTGGGTCCCCGGATGGTTTAAATCCACAATTGGAACCGGTAGGTGGCGCTGGGATCGTGTCCTAGATTTTTATTTTTTCAGAGCAAGACAACGTCTACCGTCTACCGTTCATATTCATACTAGTAAAGCCGCAAAAAGTGAGATTTTACTGCTTTTAATGTAATGTAATAATATTTATTTATACATACATGCAATTTTTATATAAAATCGTATTGTTATCATAATTTAAAATGAAAATGAACGTCAATATTAAAAATCTACTAATGCCTGCCAAGCGTTGCCTGGAAGAGATCGCTTTTTAGCGATAAGGCCGCCCGCCCATTGTACTATCTCTTGTATTTGTCTACTTTTCTTTATTTATGCTTGGTGTACAATAAAGCGTTATCTGTCTATTCTAATTAAAACATGATTGAATGAATGGTATTAAAATTGCCTAAGTTTAGTTTTCGTACAATATCTATTTATTATACCAGAAGTATTAAAAACAAACGGTCAGCTTTGTCCTTTGTTTCTGAATGTAAATGATAGGTACCGTGATTTAACTATTCAAAATCCATGTATCAAAAATTTTAATATTGACATGACCAGCCGTTAAATGGATCTAGTCGTAGGTTGCCGTCTACTATTACGTGGGATCGAATTCTGACCGAGAAATAAAAATATTAAAAATAAATTAATCATGATTTGTAATTGTGTAAATTAATTAAAATCTCACCGCCTCCGTTCGCTCGGTCACGTGGAACGGATGGAAGAGGATTGAAGCGTAAAGAGGGCCTATTTGGGACGATCGGATGGACGACGTCGCCCCAAGTACCGGTGGAGAGACAGAGTGGAGGCTGACCTGTGTGAGCTTCAAGCCCTTCACTGGCAAGAAATCGCACAAGACAAAAACAGGTAGCGTGTTCTCGTTTCGGAGGCCAAGACACATTTTGGGTCGCTGAGCCAACGGAGTTAATTAGTTATGAATTGTATTATTACACTGACCAAATACTAATGGTATGTGAAACCCGTTATTTCACCTTGAAGGAGCGAGTATACTCGTTTCCCTGAAACGGTGAAGACCCTGCGGAGCAGACGTTTAGGGGGGTTCATATTCAATAGAACTACAAAGTTACCATAAATGGTGAAGAAACTTTCCAAAGTAACTCCCATATATTATGGCTATTTCACAACATTATAGCAATATCTCATAGGATTCAGTCTTGAATACGGGAGTACAGTGAGTCATGTTTTATGGCGTCCAGACAGTGCGCTATCGCTGATTTATTAAAGCTGTACGCTAAAAATTTCTGCCAACATTCATTTCATAAATTGATGGGAACACCATAAACTATTTTAGTATTTTAACTTTGATAATAAGTTTCTTGTGCCAAGTTTCTTCGGGTGTTGCGAAATTAAATATAATAACAATTCATAAGCGTCTCACTGCTGGGCACGAGCCTCCTAATGTTTAGGGGTACGGACAGTATACCTGCTACGCTTGAATAATGGCCGATTCCTATATCTTACTACTCATTCACTTGCCTTACCAACGATTGAATTTTGATATTACTTGTATGGGAAGTATATCTTACTGATATAGGAACCGGCCATAAAAATATAATAATAATATCAGCCCATAAACGTCCCACTGCTGGGCTCGGGCGTTCCATTATAGGGGGAACGGACAGTATACCCGCCACGCTAATCCAAGCCGGCTTGGCAGGTTTGACACATCGGCTATCTTGATGTGCAGGTTGCATCACGACGTTTTCCTTCACCGTTGTTAGCACGTGGTAATTGTAACAATATGCACATTAGGTTTTTTTATTGCAGGTGTTCAGCAGACAGGTAGACGGCCCACTTGATAGAAAGCTGTTACCATCGCCTATGGACATTTGCAACAACAAAGATGCTACAAATGCGCTGCTTGTCTCTTAAGGGAGACTGGAACCTGGTCACTAATGCCGGTACACAACTCAAGGTTGTTATGGCGACATACTTGAGACCAGGGGTAGTAGCCATCCACTCGAGCAAATGCCCTACCACCTGGCTGTGGGTTGTTAAGTCACCTCTTACGACAGACTGCCCGGCCGCAGGAAATTGTATTCTTTCTCCGTTCCTGCACGGATAACGATCGTCAGAAAAACTGCCTAAGTGATGCGCCCCTTGAGTTTGTGACGCGTGCGCTAGCCATTACGCTACCACGACTACAAAAATATAATAGCCGACACTAATTAATATGTCAAATTTTATATCTATCTGTGCACACAATACGCTCAAAAAGGGTTACACAGTTTCCCCTCGCGCATTAATGTATAAGGCATAGAACTATTTTCTACGAACATTGTTTAAATTCAATCTAGTTTGATTGGTTTTGGGTACAATTCTGTCTATCTTTTCACCTTCTCCAAATTATATGGGGTCGGCACCAATAACATTGAATAAAAAGAAGTAGACAAGGCATTAAGGCTTTGCGAGTGGCACGTAAAATCTGAGCTAACTAGCAAACTCGGAACTCAGTCTAGCGTCGGCGTCAACGGAGCGGAGGACCGTACGACGCCCACAAAATATACTCGTCTCTTTTTCGCTTGCGCTAAACAAGGCACGTTGTCTTACTTATACACGTGTTGTAATGTAGTGTGACAGTACAATGATACATTATTTATGTGTGCGTCAATGTGCCATTTCTAAAGCTAGAATCCTATAGAGGTACCATGTCTACTTCTTTTTATTCAAATATCATTGGTCGGCACAATATATCTTTTACCTCCATACTCCTCTGGGGCACAATTATTATTGAGCGAAAACTATAATAACGTAGCCTACCTATCCAAAATACATGTGTTACTTTATAACTGTACAGTTCCATCTAATAAAACATTTCGCGATGTTATTCATAACACGTAACGCTAAAGGAAACTATAAGTGTTGCATACAAATTATGTTGTAAAAATTAATAAGGACGGAAGCGAGCAAAATTGCAAAGTTGCATGTTTACTGGTCCAATGGCTCATTAGCATCGGTAGCTGATGGTCTCTTAACATCCGACATACAAGGATGAAAGGTACTCATTAAATTCGTATTTATACACGTTAATCGAAATTGCCATTGGATGTTTTTTTTAATAATGAATAATGGCCGGTTCCTATATCTCACTACTCATTCACTTGCCTTACCATCGATTGAATTTTGATATTACTTGTATGGGAAGTATATCTTACTGATATAGGAACCGGCCATAAAAATATAATATAATAATAATAATAATATCAGCCCATAAATGTTCCACTGCTGGGCTCGGGCGTTCCATTATAGGGGGAACGGACAGTATACTCGCTACGCTAATTCAAGCCGGCTTGGCAGGTATGACACATCGGTTATCTCGATGTGCAGGTTGCATCACGATGTTTTCCTTCACCGTTGTTAGCACGTGGTAATTGTAACAATATGCACATTAGGTTTTTTTATTGCAGGAGATCAGCAGACAGGCAGACGGCCCACTGGTGGAAAACGGTTACCACCGCCTATGGGCATTTGCAACACCGAACGTGCTACAAATGCGCTGCTGCTCTCTAAAGGGAACCTGGTCACTAATGCCGGAATACAACCCAAGGTAGTTATGGCGGCATACTCTATACCAGGGGTGGTACTCATCCAGTCGGCAAATGCCCTACCACCTGGCTGTGGGTTGTTTTGTCGCCTCTTACGACAGGCCACCCGGCCGCAGGAATTGATATTCTTTCTCCGTTCCTGCACGGATTTTCAAAGTTTAAAACTTCCCGTCCCGGCACGTCATAACTTAAACGAGCCAAAAAGGTATTGTTCGAACTATTTATTAAAACTAGTCCGGCCCACTGGACGGAAAGCGGTTACCATCGCCTATGGGCATTTGCAACACCGAACGTGCTACAAATGCGCTGCTGCTCTCTTAAGGGAGACTAGAATCTGGTCACTAATTGGCAAGAAACTGCAGAGTATAGTATACTTTGGGTCGTTGATCCAACGGAGTACGTAAGTTACCGTAGTAAAGTTAGATAACAATTTATTGCTTACCAAATAAACCATTACAAAAATGTACGATTACAATATTGTCACGGTAAAAACAATAGGCGGCCTTATAGCTTAAAGCAACCTTTTCCAGGCAACCTAATTTAAAGAATATTTTAAATGGGATAGATAAATATAAATAAAAATATGGAGCTGCGGTGGTGAATTAATACGTCACCGGCATTACTAGGATGAAAATAATTTTATATTCTATGTGACTTCTACCCAATCGCACTCAAACTAGAGTGACTAACTTGTCAGTCATATTAATGCTATGCGATTTTTTTTTTATCTATATTAAAAATTTACATCGTAAATACAGATAAGGCACCACTTAAACCTATGAGGTTTGCGTGTGATGCAACACACCCTCACAATTTAAAATTTTAGGAAATAATAAATAAATAAAATAAAATAAGAACAAAAACTTGTACATCCATTTTCCCATGTAACTAGTCACGTCGTTTGTGCAGATAATAGGCTGTCACTGCAATTTTTCTAACTAATAGTGTTTTAACTTCTGTTTTATATTTTCGTCATTTAAAGATTTTCTTAGTGAAGTGGGCAATTGATTAATTAATTTGGGTATTAAGTAGTTTGTAGTATCTTATCAATAGTGAATGTGTCCGTTTGTATACGGCGTACGATATCGGTAAAGGTATAAACATCACGCGGCGAACGAGACCCAAGGTTCAGTGCACGTGGATGGAAAGGCACGTGTAGTATTGATCCGAGTTCTGAGATGTGGTTAAATGGAACTCTAGTTGCGATAAAGTAAGCTTATTGATCACGAGGCCGGTTCGAAGGGTTCATTGATCGTGACCATAAGAATGAATCGAATGATTCTGTTCATCATGATGCAAATGAAACTTATAATCCGGCAAAGTTTTGCTTTAGACACAAAAAACATATTGTTACAATTTGGGCAAAGCACATTTATTACCTGCCGGCGTTTGAGCTGATAACATTGAAACTATTTATGACTGTACTCTTTTGTTTACTTTGTGTTTAAAAATTGTAATTTCGAAAAACAGTCCATTGTGTATTGTAATCTTTAATGGCAGTCATTAGACAGGTGTGTCGAACTGATTCTAAGAAATTCGATCTACGCGGGCGGGCAGCCATATTGTATCGGTGCAGTATAAAGCAATGGCCCAATCGAGAGATCTGCAGTCAAGCGATAACCACTAGCGAGACAAGACGAGTGTACATTCCATAATCTATATAGTGACGGACTTTGCGCGTGGTATTGAATCGCGCATTACGTTTGGACTGATTGTGTTCTGTTATATTTGTACCTGTGTTACACGTGTTTGTATAGTTCTATCAAATTCTATAGTAATTTCAACGGCATTTTTAATTTTATATCTTTCAAGATATGATTGAGAAATTGATCGGCCCTTATAAAATTTAAAACTGAATTACGCCAATATTTGTGATATCTTCTTCTATCATTTATAAGAGCTATATGCTCTTGTCGGTGGAGCCTCCTCCAATTGAAAAACCTTTTTGATAATTTAAACTAACAGATTAAAGGAATAGGTTTCTAAGGTAGTATGATCACAGGAAACGTTTAAATTTACATATTGATTACATTTCTCATAAGTGACTTGTTTAACTGCCTATAATAAACGTACTACTGCTGGGCTCGGGCGTTCCATTTATAGTGCAACGGACAGTATACTTGTCACACGTGGCAGGCGGATTGGCGGGTTTCACACATCGGTTATATCGATGTGTAGGATTCATCATATTTTTCTTCACCGTTAGCATGTGATAATTGTAACAATATGCAAATTAGGTCGGAAAACAGCTTTCCGATCAGGATTGGAACTTGCGCTAAGTTTGGAAAGCGGGTATGCTAACCAGTAAGCTACCACCGCTCTGCTTAGTTGTTTACTAAATATTACATTTTAAAATGTTTTTGCTGCTTAAATAAAGCAGGAAAAATTGTCACAACTAACATTGTAACTTTGAAATTCAAGTTTTTATTCAAAATAAGTTCCACTGGAGAGCAATTTTTGAAAGTCATACACATAAGTCAAAACTGAACAATTAAGCTTGTTTATTTTTTCGAGTTTTCTGCCTCATTGCTATTCAAATTTGAATTACAGAAGTGAGTTCGTGTAATTTCAGCTTTAGCAGAAATTCCCGAATACTGTCCCAAAACTAAAATCCCCTTAACGAGCTTAAGCCGCTGTGGGGGACCGAGCGGAGATTGCATATCGTTTCCACGTCTGGGTCTGTGTTGCAATTTGCATGGGTTAGTGTGTGAAATTGGAAGGATAAACTTATTATTTTGGAATCCAAATGCATTCCAAACGTCGGACAATATTTATTTGTAGCCCGTAAAACTTCGAGTTTAAAATTTTGTTGCAACTCGTTTTTCCACTTATCCGTTGAAATTTCACTAGTACTATGTGTACACACATTTCGATTTTTTGCAGGTTTACTGCAAATTATGATTTGGTACATTTTAATGAATGCATTTTTCATTTAAACATATTTTATTTTATCAAACAAAAAAACTGAATTCGATCCGGAACCAAAAAACGCATCCATAGTCTACTCTAAAATTATGCCGCCTCTCACCACGTCTAGTCTAAATTTATGCCGCTCCTCCACGCGGCTGAAATGCTTTTACGTGACAGAAAAATCCTAAGACTCCCCGTCTATATAGAAGTTTTACTTCAATAAAATGTTGCATGCTTGTGGCCTGGTTTGAGACCGGCCTACGGATCAAAATAGCAAATTACCTATTCATGTTAATTATAGTCTACTACTCAAAGACAGCCTAAACTATAACGCGTTTTACAGGCTATAGACAGACTTTCTATCCGTGCAGGACGGAGAAAGAATACAATTTCCTGCGGCCGGGCGGCCTGTCGTAAGAGGCGACTTAACAACCCACAGCCAGGTGGTAGGGCATTTGCCCGACTGGCTGCCAGCCCTGGTCTAAAGTATGTCCAGTCTCCCTTAAGAGAGCAGCAGCGCATTTGTAGCAACTTTGGTGTTGCAAATGTCCATAGGTGATGGTAACCGCTTTCCATCAAGTGAGTCGTCTGCCTGTCTGCTGATCTCCTGCAATAAAAAATAAATAAAAGACTACAGATGTTCCCCTATTGAATAAAACCCGTGAACTCATCCACTCAATTGAACCAATATATCACGATGTTGGGGTGGTAATGAGACATCGATTCACGCATTCCATTCAAACAAACTATGCCTTTAACAGCAGTGTTTCGGGGATTCAAAGTGGTTCCGTAAAGCTTGCTCAAAGATAACTTACAGTGTCAATGTAGAACTTGATTGGGTGGGTGCCCTGTTTTGTGTAAAAGCTTAACCTGTTCTTTTAAACCTGATATAAGTACAAAGTAGTACAAGTACAAACCCAGTACAAAGGGTGGGCGAGTCCAACTCTTTATTTCTTACAATGTCACCTTCATTTGGAGAAAAATGAAATTATTTTTATATTTTATAGGCAATTTATTTAAGTATAAAACTGAAATTAAAAAGAAAAAAATAAAATAAAATAAATAACGTTCTACTAATTTCATATATAGTCGTATAGTTTATTTTTATTATTTTGACTTTGATTTCATTAATATTATTATTTTGTTTTTTTTTTAATATTATGACTTTTATTTTTACCATGTATCACGATTTTTTTTATGACATGATAATTATGACTTAAGAATGATATAGATAAATAGACAAATTGTACTTTTTGTTTTGTGTTGTATTGTATTATTTAATTCCTTTTTTTTATTTTATATCTAATTTTCCAATATCGCATCAAATTTATTATAATTTTCTAGTCAAACTTTACTGATTTTAATTGATACTTATTACACATAATAATATATATGCATAAAAATACATGAACTATACTATAAAGTACATATAATCGAATACAATGCAAGAAAACATAACTTATTTGTATTGTATTCTACTCATAGTCCCTCAAGACTATAAGTAGAATACTGAGCCCAGATCACCGTCTTATAGTTAGTTGTATGAGCCAAATGCGTAACAAGAATGATTTTTTTAGTGGAAACTTAGTTGATATGTGTATTAAGTTATGTGTTTTTTGACGGCCTCTGTGGTTGAGCGGGCTAAACCTTTGCCGGCCTACCTTACTGCAACGCAGAGGCTCCGGGTTCGATTCCTGGTATAGTAAATTTCGGAAACGTATTTTCTCCGTTATTTACTATGGTCTGGGTGTCTGGGATCGGCCCGAGAGTAGTCCGTTGTATATTACCCATAACACAAGCGTAACTTGCTTAATTTGGGGATATACAATATGTGTGTTTGTCTGCCGATTATTATTATTGTAAGAATTATAATTATTGTATGTTTCTCAAATAAATTAAATAAATAAATATTATAGGGCTCAGCTTGGGTTAGAATTTGGCTGTTTTAAGTGTCTCAGAAAATTAAACTGGTACAAATACGAAATATAATGACATGAACGTGTAAAATCCTTTAAATTAATGGCAAATGAAATGGGAGTACAATAATAAATAATTCCTGACGTATGGACACACTTACAAATAAATCAGTTTACAAATTTACGATGACTTGTTTGGAGAGATTTTCGCTAATGGGTTTAATATTAAACCACTTTAACAAGCTTACAGCCCGAGCAAACCGTTTTCTCTGTATGTGTTACAGATTATTTTTTTATGTATTATAAATTTATTAGCAAAAACGTAAATAAATAAAATTCGCCTCTAAAACATTATATTGGACTTGCTCTTAGGAAAATTTTCTTACAAGTGACATAAACAAAAAACACTGAAATGATATTACATATAAATTTAAATTATGAAAAATAATACAGGGGTGTCGGGGTGAAGGTAAGGAAAGGAATGCTCCGGTGGTTCGGGCATGTGGAAAGAATGCATGATGAAAGAATGACTAAACAGATATACAATGCAAAAGTAGATGGATGCAGAAGTCGTGGAAAGCCACGACAGACCTTCCATGATCAAATTGATCGTGTACTAGCAGAAGGTGATGTCAGGAGCCTTAAGAACAGACGAGCTTGCATGACAAGAGTTATGAATGTCAAAGAGGCAAGTGAGGTGTGTAAGAATAAGCCTAAATGGCACTCTGTTGTTCGTGCCTACCCCGCAAGGGAACTGGCGTGAAGTTATGTATGTATGTATGTAAAAATAATACATTCTAAAAAGTTTCAACAGTATGGCTAATATTACCTGGAAGAGACTGCTTTTTACAGACAAGGCCGTCCGTTGTTGTACTATCTTTTCCTACTTCTCTTTGTATATACTTTGGTTTGCAATAAAGAGTTATCTATCTATTGGGAATGCAGCAAAAATAAAGATGGCAGAGAACAACCGACGAGGGAGTTGGGATTGAATCGTTTTGATGTAGGTATTTTAATAGAATTTCTGGCAGAGCCAGTCTCAAGGAAGGCTAGCTTGTTAGCCAGCTCATTATTTACATACATACATAACATCACGCCAGTTCCCTTGCGGGGTAGGCACGAACAACAGAGCGCCATTCAGGCTTATTCTTACACACCTCACTTGCTTCTTTGACATTCATAGCTCTTGTCATGCACGCTCGTCTGTTATTAAGGCTCCTGACATCACCTTCTGCTAGTACACGATCAATTTGATCATGGAAGGTGTGTCGTGGCCTTCCACGACTTCTGCATCCATCCACTTTTGCATTGTATATCTGTTTAGTCATTCTTTCCACACGCCCGAACCACCGGAGCATTCTTTTCCTTACCTTCACCCCGACACTCTCTTTCAGACCAACTCTCTTTCTTACTTCGGTATTACGAACGCGGTCCGCGAGCGTCACTCCGCAGATTTTGCGAAGTGCTCGCATCTCGACCGCGTTTACTCTACTTTCATGCTCTCTCTTCCATACCCAATTCTCGCTTCCATACGTGAGCGTAGGTACCAGCAACGCGTTGTGTATGGCAAGCTGGGCTGGCAAGCTCATTATTTAAAATTTCATATATAAGTTATTGTATGTTTAGATGATGGGGCTGACATGCCTATGTAGCAAAAATCCCAAATAAATAAAGATGAAAAAAATATCTATGTTAAGCTAATTAAAAAAAAGGGGCATACTCTCGACGTCGCGTGACGATTAAAGAGCATGATTAAGTAACAATATTTCCATTCTAATATAGGCTGAAGATAATTACGTTAAGCTTAATATCAAAAAATCCAAGTCAATCAGAGCCATGTAAACATTCCGTCATAATGAAAACAAGAAAACGTTGTAGACACCATAAAAACAGTCGACGGGGTGTATTTCTAAAGTGTGTGTAGGTCGGGGATCGAACCCCCGCTCGCAGTGGTATCGATCCGGCTCGCTGTACCAAGGGAAGGCACGGTCAGACCGTTCCCGAAAACTTGAATCAAAAAGTCGATATAGGAAATATTAAGCTGCACTACAGCGCTTCGAAAACTTAAAGGGGAAGTTTAATTTCAAGAAGAGAAGAGAAATTATCATTTAAACAGAATTTATTAATTAGACCAGTATACACATATGTTCTTGTTGAAATTAATATAGCATGCTCTATGTATTTAAGTATGTTTGTATATAAATCTATATGAATATTTTAAGTTGTTAATATGTACATTTTGTAGTCTTCTATTTTTTCTACTCCACCTACATCGCCAGATTAGTTAAGAATTTATTTTAAGCTAGGTTGCCTGGAAGAGATCGCTTTTAGGAATAAGGCCGCCTGTTCTTTTGCCAAGAAGTATTGTAATTAGGCATTTTGTCTTTGTATTCGTTTATTTTGGTGAGCAATAAAGTGTTATCTATCTATATTTTTTTATTAGGTTATATTCGCTCTCTTTTCTTTGACCATATCCCAATTAATTGAGGTCGGCACAATATGTCTTTTCCTTCCACACTCTTCTATTCTGACATACCTCTTCTGTCATTCTTCACACAGTCCATCCATCTTTTTTTTGGTCTACTTTTAAATTTGTACCCATCCATCTGGTAGTTTAACATTCTTCTTGTCACGTGACTTTCATCCCTCCTCATTATATGCTCATACCAACTTAATCTTCTTCCTCTCAATTATTATTATTACATTATATTATAAACTAGTAAAGTTTGTGAATTTGTTTGTAGGAAGTAATCTCTTGAACTACTGAACCATTTTTGAAAATTATTTTACCAGTAGAAAGCCACATTACTCCTCCTGAGTGATATATGCTATATTTGATTGTGATTAATAATATTAAAAAAAATTAATGACGCCCAGCGAAGTAGGCACGGGTCAAACATACAAATATTATACATACATACATAACTTCACGCCAGTTCCCTTGCGGAGTAGGCACGAGCAACAGAGCGCCATTTAGGCTTATTCTTACACACCTCACTTGCTTCTTTGACATTCATAACTCTTGTCATGCACGCTCGTCTGTTCTTAAGGCTCCTGACATCACCCTCCGCTAGTTCTCTCTCCATCCCAAGGTTCTCTGGAAGAGATCGCTATCAGCGATAAGGCCGTCATTTGTACTATTTCTAACCCGTTTTGTGTGTATTGTTATATTAATTTGATTGTAAAATAAAGTAGAGATGCCATGAATATTCGTCTTCTATTCGGTTTTCGGCCAAATACTGTGTAGTATTCCGGCTAATACCGAAAACCAAATCGTGAAAGAAAAAGACATACAGATTACTTAAAAATTTATATATTTCAATCACAAATTATTGATCGTGTACTAGCAGAATGTGATGTCAGGAGCCTTAAGAACAGACGAGCGTGCATGACAAGAGTTATGAATGTCAAAGAAGCAAGTGAGGTGTGTAAGAATAAGCCTAAATGGCCCTCTGTTGCTCGTGCCTACCCCGCAAGGGAACTGGCGTGAAGTTATGTATGTATGTACAAATTATTGACAGTTAAACTACCTTTTAACTAGGAGGTGCAATGAATAATCGGTTTGGCCGAATACTACTCAGTATCGAATATCGAATAATTGAAAAAGTGGCCGAATACCGAGATAAGTTGATTCGTGGCATCTCTACAATATTTTCTATTCTGATATCCTATTCTAAATTAAGATGAATTATAAACACCAAAATGTTGATAGTACATCTAATATATAAAATTCTCGTGTCACAGTGTTAGTTACCATACTCCTCCGAAACGGCTTGACCGATTCTCATGAAATTTTGTGTGCATATTGGGTAGGTCTGAGAATCGGACAACATCTATTTTTCATCCCCCTAAATGTTAAGGGTAGTCTACCCCTAATTTTTTTTTTAATTTTTAGATAATTTTTTTAGTTTATTTTTTTAGGATACAGCATTAAAAAATACATACAACCCTAAATTTTCACCCCTCTACGATCAACCACTATTTTTATATTTGTTAATTATAAAGTTTAATTTTTTGGCAAGATTTTTAATTTTATTTTGTCATTACTTAGAATAAAAAAAAAATATATCACTCTTTTAGATTCACAATTAGAACCGGTAGGTGGCGCTGAGATCGGGTTCTGGAATCCTCCTAATCACCTGGAGCGATTTTGGTGATTTTGTTTTTGTGTTAGAGTGGGTACCCGGATGGTTTAGATTCGCAATTAGAACCGGTACGTGGCTCTGGAATCAGGTTCTAGAATTTTATTTATTAAAGGCAGGACAACGTCCACCGGGGCCGCTAGTAATATATAAAAGGTACTACCCTCTGTGTCAACTACGCTCTAGAAGGTTTATTTCAAAAGATAATTACGAGACAAAAATATTGACAGAGATAAGTATAACAAGTAAATGATAATAACGAAGCCTTACCTTCCTTTCCTTTATTTTCTTGAATCGGGTAGATGTCGGACGTTACAACAAATTTTAACATTATTCATATTCGCAAAAAAGAGGCTTTAAAACACCATCTTACTTTAACAGACATTACTTTTAATTTTTATCTAAACAGATTGTTGTATAAATCAAAGGTAAAATTATTTCTATGTCTATATTTTGAAATATGTGATTTTGTACACGTAAAAGGAGTCAAATAGCGCATTACAATTAATGCGTCAATTGACTTCTGTTACGTGTACAAAATCATGACGTCATAATTTCGTACATTCATAAAAAATCTATGAAACGACGACATTTTCTACGACGTTAAGAGGTAACTCAATTGATTGGATTCTCATCTAACCTATACTTAAATACGAATTAGGACTACTCTAATTTCGATTTATTTTAAACTAAAGTAACCCTAGCTTCTAAAGTGGAACAATAAAAACTAGTATTTATTAAAGACTCACCCTTTGATGCAGGCCGGTGGTCGAGCCATCGGAACTCCTCAAGAAAAAGCGCGAGGGAAGTTCTTCGTCTACAACTGACTTCGCTGAAAACAGAATGTAATTGTTCATCAAATCTGGAACTAGCCTTTCTAGCAGAGCAAAATAAGCAACCGACTTGAATTGGTAAAAAAAAATCGAAATGTGTGCTGGGACACATAGTAGAACTGAAACTTCAGCGGACAAGTGGAAAAACGAATCGCATGGAATTCATGTTTCACTTCTACCAGGTGTCCCAGCACACATTTCGATTTTTCGCCAGTTTACTGCAAATTATGATTAGGTTAGGTTAGGTACATTTTAATTAATGCACTTTTTATTTAAATATATCTTATTTTATCAAACAAAAAAAACTGAATTCGATCCAGAACCAAAAAAACATCCATAGTCTACTCTAAAATTACGCCAGTTCTCACCACGCAATATACGTTCTACCCCCTCCACACAGCCGTAACGCTTTTTCGTGACAAAAAAAAATCCTAATACCCCCGTCTATTTACAAGTTTCACATCAAAACGATAAGTGTACCTCACAGAAAAAACATAAATCATGGAAAAGTGGGTGAATTTGACGTGATGTAGCCATGCTGGAATCATTATCTTGATTACAAGCTCTTACATTACAGCTTCATCCTCTCAAAAAATATTTATCCGTGCACAAATAGAGAAAGAATACTATTTCCTGCGGCCGGGCGGTCTGTCGTAAGATGCTACAAAACAACCCACAGCCAGGTGGTAGGGAATTTGCCCGTTTGGATGGCTACCACCCCTGGTCTGGATTATGCCGCCATAACTACCTTGAATTGTGTTCCAGGTATTAGTCGCCCTTTAGAGAATGGCAGCATATTGGTAGCACCTACATGCGTTACAAATGTCCATAGGCGATAGTAACTGCTTTCCATCTGGTGGGCCGTCTGCCTGTTTGCTGAACTCATGTAATTAAAACGAGTATATATCAATGTGAAATCTTTAAGTTTGAGCTAATCGTGTTTTGTGCGATATATGAGTTTCGATTGCCCACTTCTCTCTTCCTCTATCTCATTCTTCTTGTCTAATTTATCCATCCCATACTTCCTATCCCATCTTAAAGGCTTGCAATGTATCGGTTTCACCACTGATGTTACAAATGTCTATAGGTAACAGTAACCACTTTCAGTTAGTTGAGCCGTGTGCCTGTTTGCAAACTTCTTAAAAAACAGCTAGGAGACAATATAAGTCTTTTATATTTAAGTTGAAATCACACTCTTTATTCAGTTTATAAATGTATTCACTCTTTATTCCATTTTTCCACTCTTTATTCGACATTTCTACTCTTTATTCAACTTCTCTAGTTTTTATTCAATTATTCTTCATTTGTGAAGTTAAGTGATGTTATCGAGGATAGAGTATGGTTATGATAAAGGTACCTTTTTACATATGATTCAAAGACACTCAAGTCGTAGTAGTTTAGTGGTTACTGCAACATTTCATATGATTTAGATTTGAATTCTGGCCAGAAGTCATGCAGTACTTGCAGTATTCTAAGTTACTGTGCTTATTACTAGAATTACCACATGCTAATGACGAAAGAAACAATCATGATGAAACCTGCATGAGGACACACTCACCAATTTGCCATAAAAAAGCATGACAAGTAAATAGACTTTTTGGAGACCAATGGGACACACCACTGCTATGTAAATGGAGTGTATGAATGAATGTAATGTATGTAAAGAATGTGCAACTGCACACCCAGTTAAATGCATGAGTTTGCTTGTTTTCTGCGGCCTCGCAGCCCGGTGGCAGAGTCCATACTGGAAATCATTTTGGTATACATGTCCCTTTAACACCATGGAGTAGAAACATTGATAATAATTATAGTGACAGGACTGTAATGCCCTAGTATTTGTCTTATTAATTAATTATTGTGCCATCAAATAATTTGAACTTTGATAACATTGAAATAATTTTATAATATAAAATTGTATAATATGGATATACTCAATTTTCTGAAATAAATGAATTATTATTATTCCATATACTGTCCATTAACCTGAGCCCAGCAGTGGGATGTTCATATGCTGATATAATTTTTCAGTTTGTAATGGCTATAACGCATGAGCTGCTTTTGTTCTGTAAATTCATGAGTATTTAACATTAGCAGTCCATGTCTTGCAGTAAATTTACCTGATGAGTTAATTTCTGGGAGGGGGCGGGGAGCAGGGCTCTCTCAGCGAGCCGCACCAGCGCCATCAGCCCCCGCCTGTTAAAAAAAATCAGCATTTAATATTAATTAATTTATAGCAACCATCCTACAATCAAAATATACAGTTATTTGAACTAATCTATAAATTCTGCCCTTCATCATACCAATGCCAGAAAACCAATCTTGGTAGCCATTGTTCACTGCCTTCAAAGCACACAGGTTTCTTGCATGTTTTGGGTGTTTTTTGTTCTATGTATTAGTGAAGAATACCTTTAAAATGTATTCATAAGGTCCAACTGTACTTGTACTTCCATTGGTGTTATGGTAGTTACCATTCTCTAGACTGGCTGGCTGTTTGTTGAAAAACCATAACACTTGAAGGCAATAAGAGTAACTTTGTTCGTTTTCCTTTATTCCATTTAAAGTAAAATGAAATAAAAAAATAAGTTCTTAGACTTGAATAATTTGAAGGATGTAGGTGTCTAGTTTTGTTGGTATAAATAGCTGAGACAGAGCTTACGGCCTGACAGTATGCAATTATTCCATGAAAATGTGAAATATAAAACCCTATTAATTTATTCTGTAAAGCGTCAGGCATCACAAATGCAACATGTTAGGTATGTATGTAATAGGTACCAATTAACTAAAGGGTTAATTAATAACGATCAATGAGGCGTTCTCATACAAATATGTGAGAAAAGACGTCAGTTGCGATAAGATCTAGAGAAACTGATGTAATAATTTATCTGTTAGAAGGTAGAAAACAATTTGTAAAATATTTTAAGCATTATTTAAAATGTCGATCATATTCAGAGAAAAATCCTCCATGATTATTATACAATTATGGGTTTTATTTATAATTACATATACTTTGTAAATTTGTTAAAATTTTGTACAACGGATAGCCTTGTGGTTACCAATGCTACCGATTTCAAAGTAATTTTCAGGAAATAAACAACATATTTTTGTTTCAATACGGGCAATGGAGAATAATCTTACCATTTTGATGGTAAGCTACACCGGCTGCAATGTTTTATTTGCAAAATAACAACAAATTATCACAACAAAACTTCCTACCAAACCACGGTCCGCAAATTTTCTATAGGGATGTACTGTGACGGTAATCAATTAAAATATCATATCGATAGATTACGTACGTAGCATATTATATTAATACATCCTAACAAACGATAAATGTTTAAACTGACAAATTTACGTGTTTATCACCGTACATCTAAAGTTATACGAATACTGAATACAGTCGTTGAAAATGTTTTTCTATATTGCTAAATGATCATAATCATTAAACTATCACTTATGTGTAATAAAGTAAATGAAAGAAGGTGAAGTGAGACTTGTATAATGAAATAATAAAAGAGCGAGTTTTATAGTTTCTGCCTAACCCTGAATAAATAATTTGTATTTGATGTTGTTTTTAATATTATAATTTAATTTATATCATTTTCTAGTTAGTTAGTTTCTGCCTAACCCTGAACAAATAATTTGTGTTTGATGTTGTTTTTAATATTATAATTTAATTTATATCATTTTCTATGTTT
The DNA here is from genome assembly GCA_019925095.2 of Dendrolimus kikuchii. Classification (NCBI taxonomy): domain Eukaryota; kingdom Metazoa; phylum Arthropoda; class Insecta; order Lepidoptera; family Lasiocampidae; genus Dendrolimus; species Dendrolimus kikuchii. Next base: position 3,146,301 of record CM034397.1, on the reverse strand, counting down.
TATCAAAATAAATGTAGAAACTGTTCACTTAAAATAATTTCATCGCCTTCATTATCGTATACGTCTAACAAATGCCGATATTTCGATATCAATATCGGACAACTCTAAGACATTACAGATTAGTATCAGAACGTTTTGATTTTGTAATATTTGTTTGTTTCATTTAAAATACAAAGAACGTTTTGTCCTTTTTATTTTTTATGTTATTGTTAATATTAATAAAACAATGACTATTATTAAGACCACACAATACATATATATAATATACATATTCTGGCTACTACTGGCACTGGTAGCACCGTTTAGCAAGGTCTCCAGATTGGATTTTAACCCATTTTAGGAGCATATTATAGTTGGGAATATTTGAGGACGAAAACTTCAGTGCTGTAGATTTGGGGAATATTTTATCACTCTAGGCAACTAACCTTACTAAAATGCCTTAGAATGTTCAACATGGCATAGAATTGTTAATAAATTGAAATCGAAACATTTCGGTATATAATAATTGTAATGGTTTTTGGTTTTGTAATCAAATAAAAAAAATATATATTTGCATGTCGAATGGGAACCGCCTCCTTTTTTTGAAGCGGGTTAAAAAAACAACGAAAGTTTGTCACCTCTACGAAATCCAATACGTAGGCAGACATATGGGAAACATTTTCTGAATTAGTATAGTTTGGGAAGTTTTTGGCGGAAACGGTTTTCGTAAATTCAAGCTGGAGACCCTGCCGTTTAGTCAATCTGTCAAAAAGATAAATACTATAATTCGATTTTGTAAATGATAAAAGAAATAAAATAGGATTCTAATATCCACCGTATTTCACTGCCAAGGTACAATAATAATTAACTATTTCTTTTATTCGGTAAAGAAACATCCTTTTGTGCTTTTGTTATGATTCAAAGTCGTGATGTAAGAACATTATTTTTAAAGGTTTTCCTAGTGATATTTTTGTTAGTATGACTGTAATATGCAACTGTGATTCTTTACTGATATTGTATGATTGTGAGCATTGCGGTAAATTTACGAGTTTGTTGCAGATGTTGAAATTAAGTGGAACATTAATTTGGAGGTTAGGCTCCAGGGCCACTGTAAGGAAGTACTCCACTCCCAGTGCTTCTGCATTTAAAACTGAGAAATTAAGTGACTCTAGAAATATTCCAGAGAAAGCTGAAAACGCTTTAGAAGATAGGGAAAATTCAGGTATATTTTCATTTTTTTTTATCAAGGTCATAATTTAGATAGATAAGGCTGAGATGAATGTCATATTCATATAAACCTAGATAGATTTTTCTTTAATATTACATACCATTCTTTGAAAAGTATAAAAAGGGCTTTGGCAAATTGTTAATTTTCTTTAGACAATACAAATATAATCTTTCATACTTTTAATTCTAGGTCTTGTAGCAGCAGCCTTTGCATCATTAAATAATATAGACACAGAAGGTGCAGTTAAAAAGCCAAGCACAAAGTCCATTAAACTAAGCCATCTGCAGCAACTAGAGGGCCAAATTTCTAAAGCCACAGATATCAATAGTTTACTGGTGGTTGCTGAAAATCCGATAGTGTCTAGACGTCATGCTTTAAAGGTATAAACATTTTTTTTACACTAGCACAATATGATTACCATGAGCGTGTTTTATGGTCCTGCACTTATCAGGTCATCCAAGTGAATGCTCCTGGTACAATTAAGTTACTGAATAATATAATAATAATCAACAACCAAACACACATAGTGTATGTCCCCAAGGTAAGCAAGTTGCACTTGTGTTATGGGTATTATATAATTGACCATTCTGGGGCCAACCCCAGCCACACAGAACATAGTAAATAACAGAATGTTTGTGTCTGAAAATTATCATGCCAGGAATCGAACTCGAATCCTCTGCATTCCAGCCAGTTCGGGCAGTAAAAGACTTACTGTTCAACCATTGAGACCGTCTGTGATTGTCGAGTTTCATTTATCAGTGCAGGGACAGAGAAAGAATACAATTTCTTACAGCTAGACACCCACAGCCAGATGGTAGGGTAGAGTATTTGGTCGGCTAGATGGGTACCACCCCTGGTCTAGAATATGCTGACATAACATCTGCCGGCATAAGTGGCCAGGTTCCAGTATCCCTTAAGAGAGCAGCAGTGCATTTTTAGCATCTTTGGTATTGCAAATGTCTGTAGGCGATAGTAACCGCTTTCCACATGTCAGCATGTCTGCTGAACTCACACAAAAAAAAAATGAGTTTCAAATTGAAACAATTCTAAACAAGTTTCACTTAAAAAAATTGAACTAGTTCACCTTAATAATACTATTTAATCATTAGAACTTTTCAGTCTTCTTTATTAGGAATTGAGTCAGTTCTTAATAGTTCATTGTTCATGAACTATACAAGACTATAGGTTCATAGACTGATGGTGAGCCCTGACTGAGTGGGCTAATAGACCAATTAGCATTTGGTAATGTGAAATGTTTCTTTTATTATATTAGGGAACTCATTCCTAGTAGTACATCCTCTGTAAATGACACAAGATAAATATTCTGTAAAATAAACCCATGATAATGAATATAATGACAATAAGCTTATTTGTTTACACATCCCTAGAAATGTTATCTTTAACAATTTCAACTATATTCTTTACAGATGGTATCAATGTTGTCTGAATGGTCGAGCAGCCATAAAGTAAAGTTGTCTGACTTTGAAAAGGATCCTCGTTTCCTAAAATTATGCAGGATTTTGGCTAGAACTTCAACAACTAAGGCTGTGAGTTCGTTGACAATGGCCGAGGATCTGAGTACTGTTTTGGGTATAACTGGTGATGATGAAGCTGCAAGATTGATTGCTAATTTAACCCTACCTCAAATGATTAAGGTGGGTAATCGTTTATTATTGAGATCTTAAAAATTTGAAATAGATCATATTTCAAGGAGATAGGCATCTGATCAAAGGCCCATTTGTGCTATCACTACCTAGTCAAAATCGCCAGATACTATCATCTCAGTTATAGTGTTGGCGCCATACACACGTAACCACGAAAAAGAAAAAAAATAGTAATAATATCCTCCCATTGTCCTCTCCTGGTCTGTCCTATCCGCCACAACACTCGCGCGAACGAGACGCACAATGGGAAGAAACAATGTCTATGGGGCTGCTCTTCCGTATCAGTCAAAAATGTCATGCAGTCTTGCAACATTACTGCTTGAAGTATGTTAACGTGTAACGTTTGAAAAATACAAATATCAAAAACGAACCAGCAAACCAAAAAACAAGTGAGTGTTCCATATTATTCCTATATCCTATAACGCATCACCACATAGGTTTGGCTTATTTCTGTATTCTGTTAAATCCAATGGCACGTCCACGGCAGTGTCTTTGTAAATATTTATGAGCATGAAAACATGTATATATTAAATATAAAGTTTTTTTTTATTGCAGGAGATCAGTAGACAGGCAGACGGCCCACTTGCTGGAAAGCGGTTACCATCGCCCATGGATATTTGCAACAGCAAAGTTGCTACAAATACGCTGCTGCTCTCTTAAGGGAAACTGGAACCTAGTCACTGATGCCAGAACACAACTCAAGGTTGTTATGGCGACATACTCTAGACCAGGGGTGGTAGCCATCCAGTCGGGCAAATGCCCTACCACCTGGCTGTGGGTTGTTAAGTCGCCTCTTACGACAGGCCGCCCGGCCGCAGGAAATTGTATTCTTTCTCCGTTTCTGCAGGATAACATTTTATTCATTTACTACTTAACTTTTAGGTTTTTTGTGGATCGCAACATAAAAATGTTGAAAAACAATGCCGTAAGACATAAACCATCACTTTCCAGAAGAGCAAAAAGCTATTTTTTTTTAAGTTTGTTTATTTATAACCATATTATAAAGTTTTTATCTATGTAGACATTGTTTTCTATTACAATATTCTAGGTAATGAAAGTGCTCAATCAAAAAGGACGGCGCAGCACACCGCTCTTACGCGCCCTTTCGCATAACATAACGAGGCAAGCTGAAGTTATTGATTTGAAGAAATCTGCAGATCTTCTTTATTCAATGGCATCATTGAACTTCCCCGATCCAGTATTACTTGATAGGATACCAGTGCGTACTAAACGTTTCGCCTCCACGTTCCTTCTGCGTACGGCAGAATTGTGGAATGCACTACCAGAGTCCGTGTTTCCAGAAAAGTACAATCCGGGAATCTTCAAGTCTCGTGTGAATAGGTATTATCTAGGTAAGCGTGCTCCATCTTCGACCGCATCATAACTGGACAAATGAGAATACATTACACTAGCATAAATAAATTAATGTATATATATATATATATATATATATATATATATAAATCAATTGCTGTTCGTTAGTCTCGCTAAAACTCGAGAACAGCTGGACTGATTTGGCTAATTTTGCTTTTGAATTATTTGTGAAAGTCCAGGGAAGGTTTAAAAGGTGAGTAATTATGAAAAAAATGCTTTGATTATAGTAAAAACAACAGTTTCGCTTTTCCTTAGAAACTATTACCTGTCAAACATTTCATGTAAATCACGTTGTTTAGAAATCAAGTAAATTTAAAAGTCATTCAGAAATCAAATTAAATTTCAAAATTAAGTTTTTTTTTCATTATTTTGGTTTTGAATTTCTGAGGCGGTACGAAGTTTGCCGGGTCAGCTAGTAATTACTATAAATATAATAATAATTAGGATTGAGCAAATTAGAAACAAATATTGTGGGGATACCGATAAAATATTCAAGAAAATTGCTATAATATTATATGTTATATTTGAAACACATAATACATGTTTATAAACAGAATAGTGTTGTAGAGGCAGAAGACAAAATCATAATGTATAAGAAAGATTGACATTGATGTATTCTAGCTTCCGTTGCTCATCTAAGAGGTAGTTTTTTAATATGTTCTTATGTACAAAATAATATGTTCAGCCGTAACTCTTTGTTTCTGATTGATCATTATTTTTGTGTTCGATTAAATAAGGTTTCAACAGCTCTTCAAACTACCTTCTTTACAGTACATAACAAGTCCCATATAAATTTTATTGCTATTGGATTTAGAGTTTCAAAGGGAGTTTTTGGCGGGAATTGAAAGGAGACGTTGTGCTGTGCAGTTTTATTTTCTAAAAATGTGTAAAATTACTCTAAAATGAACAATAGTTGTAGGATATTGATAGTTTTTGAGGAGTAATTATGTATTTTTGCAAGAAACGTGAACTGCCAAATGTGGCCTTTCGGCCTTTGTTGCAGTTTTTCAACTTTATCTTTGTTTCTGAATCCTTTTTGATCATGAGTTTTTGTCTGTTTGTCTAATGATTATTATTTATTTACTTAGTTCTTTATTATCTCCAGTGATATAATGGAGTGTCTACCAGAAAACGAGAAGCCGGCAGTGGTGAATTCAATAGCGGTCTCGTTAGGACTGATGAAGTACCGCCACGAGTCTGTGCTGTCTGCGATTGCTGACTGGGTTCAGAAGCACAAAACTGAATGTCGGGCGAGTGAAATTGCATCAGTGGTTGTCACTTTGGCGACCGTGGACTATACTCCACCTCAAAGTGAGGAGCTGTTCCAAGTTAGTTTCTTTATTCTGCTCTGTAACTAATGACATGTTGGCCTGCGGTAGAGTAGGTCATGAGGACCACGACCACTCTGCCAAGAGTGTGACGACGGAGAAGAAGAGAGTAGGTTTTTTTGTAGCAGGAGATCAGCAGACAGGCAGACGGCCCACTTGATGGAAAGCGGTTACCATCGCTTATGGACATTTGCAACACCAAAGTTACTACAAATGCGCTGCTGCTCTCTTAAGGGAGACTGGAACCTGGTCACTAATGCCGGAACACAACTCAAGGTTGTTATGGCGACATACTTTAGACCAGGGGTGGTAGCCATCCAGTCGGGCAAATGCCCTACCACCTGGCTGTGGGTTGTTAAGTCGCCTCTTACGACAGGCCGCCCGGCCGCAGGAAATTGTATTCTTTCTCCGTTCCTGCACGGATAAACGTCAAGCCTTTGCTGGCTTCGCACTGGAACGCAGAGATGCCAGGTTCGATTCTTGGCATGATAAATTCTATAAACAAACTCTCCGTTGTTTCTATGGTCTGGGATCAGTCCCAGAGTTGGTTCGTTGTATATTATGCATAAAGAATTCTAAATATGACGTGAATTTTCAAGTAGGCCACTACGGCTAAAACCTGTAATTATAAGATATAGCAAAAAATACTCAAAAGAGTTTCAAGCAACGGATTCAATGAATACTAAACGGCGATCATTTGTTTTTTGAAAAATCAATAATCTTGGTCACAGATCGAATTGACTGCTTTTGAAGAAAAAAATCTCCATATTACAACAATGCCGATTAAATAGATTAATTATGGAAAACCTGCCGCCTTCACCAGGTCCCGGTAGAAGGAGGTGGCTCAAAAAACGCTAACTTGGCACGGGGAGCGATGACGTGCGTACTAATTGTGTCAATGTCTCATAATAAGGGATGCCAAAGACTGCACAAATTGTAGAAAAAAGTGGATTGCGGGCTTCGTAGTGGGATGCTCCGAACACAACCGGGATTTAACGCTCGGATGATGCTAAGTCATATATGTAATCTAGACAAAAAAATTGCGTTAAATAATATATGATATGGTAGGGGCCGGCGAGTATAATAGACCGAGATCCAGCTGCAAGATTACCACGTTCATGTGTTATTTGATTAAAATCTATTTTTTGTATGTAACTATATACGGGGAATACATTTTTGCTAGGTTGCCTATCAAAATGCGGCCGATAGTATTTTTAATTAAAATTATTTTAGTTTTATATTTTCGGAAAAATTTCATTCACTTGTTTTAAAAATAAATTATATAAAAAATCAAAGCTAATTTTTTTCCCTGTATGAAATAGTATTGCCCTTGAAAAACTGGCCGCAAATAGCGGTTTCCAGCAGTAAAAGATATGCTACACCTACGCTGCGATACGCTAACGAGGGATGTAGCGCGTTAACCCTTTTCACTCTTTTGATTTATCTTTAACAGCTGGCAACACCTATTTGAGGCCACTTTTACATAGGCAACCCTATTCTATTATATACAGAAAAAATGACTTTAATTTGATATATAATTCATTTTAAAAACAAGTGAATGAAAATTTTCCAAAAATATCAAATAAATATTATTTTAATTAAAAATACTAGCGGTCACATTTTTATAGGCAATCTAACAAAAATGTATTCCTCCATATATAATCTATACAAATATATAAAATTGAAGTGTCTGTTTGTAATGTTAAAATAATAATGTGAAAAAAATCATGTGGGGTAATTCCGACCAGGAGATTTGGAAAATTCTATTTTTAGAATTTTTGTCTATCTGTCTGTCTGGATGTCCCGGCTAATATCTGAAGTGGCTGGGACCGATCTTGACGGGACTTTTACGGCAGATAGCTGATGTTATAAGGAGTAACTACTTTTTTTATGGTTCCTCGAAAAATCCCACACGGTCGAAGGGCACAGCTAGTTTATATATAAAAATAGATTTTAATTAAATAACACATGAACATAGTAATCTTGCAGCCGGATCTCGGGCTATAAGAGCCGTCTTGTAATCTTAACCGGACTCGCATATGGCCACTTTATTTTAATAATGGAGCCTTTTTAATAATTTCAGATAGCAGTGACTCTTAAACAGGAAGAATTGAGCAAACCATCTTCGTGGCTCGATCTGGTCTTCTCCTTATTGACCTTAAATAGAGCTGAGAAAGAACATCTCACTTCCACATTACAACCGGAGTTTATTGACAAATTATTATCTACTGGTGGTAAGTATCATTGTTATTCATGTACTTTAATAAATGTGAAGAGAATGTATGTATGATATAACCCAATAATATCAGTGTATGGGTATACATACTATAATTATAAAAATGAAACAATTGTAACACTGTATAAAAATATACTGTACACTGTAAAGCAAAAAACACTGCAACATTTATAAAATTGTAATTTTTAGATGTGACTCATGATTATGAGATAGTCATGTCTATCGAACTTTTATTTTCCTTGGAAACTACTGAAACTGGGAGATAAAAGAGATCTATAAATCTAACATTAGGCTTGTCCTTTTGTATAGCAGTGAAACATGGACCTTTAGTGACACAAACAAGAGTTGCATGTCATGGAGATGGATATGTCGCATCCAAGGCAATCTTCATGTCCGTTATATGGCAGACAAACTGCAAAAGCCTCGCGCTGGTACGGCCACGGCTTATGGAAAGAGGATAGTTGTGTGGCTTAACAAATATCTAGCCATGTCGCCTTCGACAGGTAGAAGGAGTTAGCCCAAGAAATGCTGGCTTGACGTCGTTAGGCACATGTCATGTCATTATTATCACAATAATAATATATTTCTGAGTATGCACTGTTTGCTACAACTCCATTAATTCTTCGAAAAGTAATTGTGTAACATATTTCTGTACAAAATTTATTTAAAAAAAAATATGTCATAATCAATTTTTAGCTAGCCGTGTTGCTGGGGAGTTTCTCGCCGCTTCTTCTCCTTAGCAGCAATAACACGTTGCGAAGCGGTGTACATAGAATAGAATTTTTAACTTATATGTGTGACCTTCAAAAAGTGTTCTCCAGTGGAACTTATTTTGAATAAAAACTTTTCTATTTAAACATGCGTACTAACACTCTAAAAATTACGGATCCCAACGACGAAGTGGAACAGAAAAAGTACGAAAGCAGACCCCGGGCTTATTATTTAAATACTAGCTGTTGCCCGCGACTTCAGCCACGTGGATTTTTTTTCGCGGAACCCTAATTTCAAAAGTTGCCTAAGTTACTCCTTATGACATCATATATCTGCCAGTGAAAGGCCCGTCAAAATCGGTGCAGCCGTTTTAGAGATTAGCTTCGGCTAATCTCTGAAACAACAGACAAAAAAAAAAAATTTTTTTTTTCATATAAGTACCTATTTTGAACTGGTAGAGATTAAAATAAGTATTATGGAACCTTGAAGAAGCTGTAATTGTAGAATGAATATATAATATTTTTCACCAGAAATACCTATCCCGGCCCGTCGTAAACTGATGATGATAGATGCGTACACACAATTGGTACACCCGAAGGACTCCCCAAGGTTGCATGAGGATATAACGGTGGGTGTGCCCCTACTGTACACTAAAGAAAAAGCGTTATATGTCCAATCCATAATGGATACTTTCAAGACCTTGGTCTCAGCTGATACGTTCTTGAAGAAAGTGTGCAACTCGGGCATGGGATTTTTATATGGTGAGTTTATTCATGAAAGCTTTTTGGTAACTATACCTGTACACACTTCGGCTATGCAATTTTAAAAACTACCTGTTTAAAAAAAAAAATTTTTTTTTTTTTTTTTATATTTTTCTTAATATGTAGCCATGTTTAACCAAATATTTAAGCGTAAGAAATTAGAAATAAGAAATAAGATAAACTTGTAGTATATAATTGTATAATATATATAATATTAGCCCATAAATGTCCCACTGCTGGGCTCGGGCTTCCCATTATAGGGGGAACGGACAGAATACCCGTCACGCTTGTCCAAGACGGCTTGGCAGGTTTGACGCATCGGTCATCTGGAGGTGCAGGTTGCATCCCGATGTTTTCCTTCACCATTGTTAGCACGTGGTAATTGTAACAATATGCACATTTGGTTAGAAAACTGCCTAAGTGATGCATGCGTTCCGGTCAGGATTGAACCCGCGTCCTTTGAGTCTGGGACGCGTGCGCTAGCCATTACGCTACTACGACTTTTTGTATAATTATTAGGATAAAAATAAAGTAAGATAGAAGCTTGCTTAAGCAATAGTAAAAAAGCGATGTTAGAAAGTAAATGCCTTTTGTAATTAATTATAGTAACGAAAATATGTAATAATATTAAGCAATTTGGAAATATTATTGAAAAAATTTAGAAGAAACAAGAAATGTAATAGTACCTACTAAGAAATTTTGTAAACCTTTTATGAAAAGAAACAAGTATAAAAGCAAAAAAGACAAAAAAAAAATAAAGAAGAAAAAGAATATAAAAATATACAAACCCCAAAATATTTAAAAGCTCGAGCAATCTTGTTTCGCTCGGAGAGAGGAAATAAAAAAAACCCAAATATTTACACTATTTCATTAATCTTTCATCCCAACTGACATAGACATATGTTGACGGTTGATTATTACGGTCTCCTAATTCAATGAAAAAAGCAGTTTGTCAAAAATGTCAATTTTGGATACTTCAGGTATTTTTACAATTTTAGATACTTACGTATTTTTACGATAGATGGCGCTGACGACGCCCTTTTGAAAATTTTAATTAAGTAACGATTTGTCATTAAAGGTTTGAAATGTATATTCTTCATATAATAAATAAACTAATGCTATATGTGTTATTTAGTTATAATACCTTTTATTTAGTTAATTTCATGTCTATAAAATTAAGTGCTTAAATTTTTGATTACAGATGCTGAATTTGCTGTCGATTCAAAATGTCATCCCGTTCCATTAGAAAAGGCCTCGAAAAATAAAAAGTATGTAATTATGCCTATTTTTAACTAAACCCTTATCCACAGATTTGGTTGATTAAATTTCAGATTTATATAACTAAGAAATTTATTATATTCATTTTGGATCATTAGAAAAATATACATAAATAAATTGGGTCTTGGCAGACCGCGTGAACCTTATAATTGGGTAGAGGATACGTTATAAAGGTGGCTGCCCACTGCACTGGATCATACCATGACCGGACTATGAACGTATCAGGCCCGGCAAGAAATGTGATACGCTCCACTAGGACGTATCAATAGCGTATCATACCCATGCATAACGGGTTTAGTGTCCGTATCATTAGCAAGTCATATCCGTGTGCTTTCCGTTCTCTCATTTGTAGTAGTTCACTTGAGTTTTCGCGTTCGGCAGACGCGTCAGGAAGAGCGAGTTAATATTTTTGTTGTGAACAAAACCGCGTTTCTGAATATAAGTTTATTTTGCATAGCACCAAAACTGTATAATCACCTCCCAGAAGAATTTCATTTTTAGAAAACGTGTAAAAAAGATGTTAACCGATAAGGCATATTACAGTATCAATGAATATTTAAACGACAAAATTATAATATAAATTGTATGAATTAAGTACCTTATATATCTAAGTTACTTTTTATTTTAATTGACATCATTATAATTTAATACACAATTTTATAATTTATTGGTTTACATTTTATTAAGTAAATAATTAAATAAAAAGTAAAAAATTAAGATAAATATGTTATACTAGAATTTGTAAGTAGGATACTTGTACATATGTATGCCGAAAGGCGGAATTTGGAGAACTGTACTATGTTAAATTTAACACATTTTGTATACCCATTTTCGCATTAAATAAATTGAATTGAATTGAAGATTATTTTCTATATCTCTGTACGATGGTTATTAGAAAATTGTCCAGGAAGGAATTAACAATTAGAGTCATTGTTTTAAAAGACCCGCGGTTAAAACCTGTATGCTTCTCGTTTCGACGCTTGCGCGCATCGGTTTGACACCGTCGCGTTTCAGGCACGGACCGTTGCGGCACCGGCAAAAATATTCTTGCCGACAATTGTTGAGGGTATGTGTATGGTACGCGACGCTGTTGGTCGGTGACGGAACGGTCTTGTGGGCATAGTTTAATACTTTTTAAAACAAAGTTTTTTTGCCGGATACGTTCCTAGCACGGTCATGGTATGACACTACCTAATGGGTAGACACCTTTATTTACATAACAATAAACAGTTGTAAAATATAATCTTATTTTTAAAATGTCATTCATAGGAATCATTTTTATCACTGTTTCAACAAAAATGATTGCGCTATTTGATTGCTTTTACTTGTTACGTCATAAGCAGATACGCTCGTATACAATCTGTAGGCACTCTTCATTAACAATAACATTTATTTTTAATGTGCGAGTGCAACCGGGTGAAGTTCATGTATGATGAAAATAAACTTGTGTCACCGGGTGTACTCGACTTATTTATAATAAGTGTTGGTAAAAGATGTAGGCCGGGCAATATTTGGTATGTGTGAAGTTAGTTGCCTAATATATTCGGTCGCCATTACGTATTATTACACAGTGCTCGTCTCCTCTGTTGTAAAATTGTTTTTATTATAAATTTGGGTTGAGCTTACGACGTTCTGTATTTTTTTTTAGAGTATCTTAGTTGATTTGACTGTCCGCTCACTTATTGCATACTTGAAGTTCGTACAAAACAATGCGCAGAACATAATTGAATAGATGACAGTCAAATCATGTTCTGCGCATTGTTTTGTACGAACTTCAAGTACGCATTTAAGTTTTGTTCGTACTAAATCTGTTATCTTTTTTTTTTGTTCTAGCATTCACAGGATAGCAGTATTAGGACTGGACTATCACGATATGACGAGGAAGACACCGACACCGTTAGGCATTAATCAACTAGAGACTAAACTATTAGAATTGAAGGTAAGTAATTAATACGAGAATAGGTCAATTGCGTGTCTGTCCATGCAAAATAAAAAGTTCCACAGAGATGAAGTTTTGGTCATTTGCCTTTGACATCCTACAGAACTCCCCTCTTACCCTCAAAAGCGGCACCTCAACATAGAATGTTCATTTGGTTTCATGTGAAGATTGTCTCCTTACTTCCTTATTGACTTCTAAATTATTTTTAACTAGCAGTTCCGGCAGACGTTGTCCTGCCCTGAAAAAATAGAAATTTAGAACCCGATTCCTGCGCCACCTACCGGGTCTAATTGTGGAACTAAACCATTCCAGGACCCACTCGAACATTAATTTTTTTTACACTTTGGGTTACATTATTGAAGTTTTAGTAGAGATCCCTAATTTTTTCTAGTAATAAATATAGCCTGTATTAATCTGGGATTATGTATCATTCTAGTGATGAAAGAATTTTTGAAATCGGTTCCCTAGTTTTTGAGTTTATTTGATACAAACATATCTTTCCCCTATATAATATTAGTATAGATATAACATTTTTTTTATTAATGTTCCTATGTAAATACGGTTATCTTGTTTAGTCTATCAGGTGCATAATTAGCCGAGGGAGCAGATGCATGAAGAAGCTGAAATCTCCAATTTTTATGTTTCTGAGGACAGAAGGGTATTTGAAACCTGGAATGTTGGCGACACAACCGTCCGTGTCGTGAACTTATTAACTACCCTCATGTTGCATGCCCACTGTTGGGCAATGTTAAAAAATCCCGATTTTTGCCGTTGGTTACGTTTCCTGTGAAATGTGTTTTTACAAGCCTTTATTTAACTTGCAATGGATGTACCTATTATGTATGTAAGTTCGGGTGGAATCTTGCAAGTTAAATTTGACCAACTTCCCGGTTTCCGATTGAGCTGAAATTTTGCACGCATATGTATATCGCGTGACAATGCAATAACATGGTACCATGCTAGCTGATCTGATGATGGAGTCGGAAGGTGGCCATAGGAACTCCTGTACTAAACAAGATAGACCCGTCGTGTTTGGGCTCGTTTTGCTTGTCTTGGCTAGCACTCTGCTGCTACATGATATCCAGGATCTCAAAAGCTTGTATTCAAAAATCTTTTTAAAAAAGCTTATTTATTGTATACCTCATTTTACGCAAAAAAAGTCAAAACAGATCACAGATTTCGAAAACATGACAAAATTTTCAAAATAATTACCGCATTATCGATTTCACTGTTAGCAGACTGCTTAAGCAGCATTCACATTAAGACAATGTATTTTTTTTAATTTCCAGGGTTATAAAGTACTCCAGATCCCATACACGGAGTTCAATCCAAAGGATAAATTGGTGACCAGGGTGCAATATATAGAAAAACGATTAAAGGAACTCGTCAGTAGTGCTACAAAATCATAGACAATGTACATAAATTATAGACAATGTTTATTTATGGTGTAATAACAAATTAAAAATATTTAACGCGTAATTTCTTGTGCGAATGACAATTTGTGATTTGATTAATAGCCTCTGTGATTCAGCGGGTAAAGCATTCACCCACCCAGTTCATTAGAACGCAGAGGCTCGGGTTTGATTATTAGCATGGTAAATTTCATTAACGAACTTTCCGTTATTTACTATGGTCTGGGTGTCTGGGATCTGCGCCAGAGCGATCAATTGTATATTCTATAATACAAGTGTTAATTGCTTAGCTTGTGGATATACAATGTGTGTGACTGCCGATTACATTGGTACACAAAGATTGATCTATCTGTACATTTGACCAGACCCACCTACTTACAGGGTGGCAAAATAAAGTAGAAAATAATAGCCACTTTCGTATATTTGTCTAAACTCTAGCAACTCCAATATTAGGCCAAGAGTAATTTCGATACTTACCGGTAATTTTCGACAACAACAACGACACAATATACGTAAACGTCACACATCATATTAGCAGTGACAGATAAAACGTCACTTGCGACGACATCAAACATCGTGCAAGTATCAAGTTACTTTAATTACAACGTACGCATTTTGTCAACATATCCTATGATGTTTACATACATACATACATAACTTCACGCCAGTTCCCTTGCGGGGTAGGCACGAACAACAGAGCACCATTTAGGTCCATTCTTACACACCTCACTTGCTTCTTTGACATTCATAACTCTTGTCGTGCACACTCGTCTGTTCTTAAGGCTCCTGACATCACCCTCCGCTAGTACACGATCAATTTGATCATGGAAGGTGTGTCGTGGCCTTCCACGACTTCTGCATCCATCCACTTTGGATGGATGCAGAAGTCGTTTATGATGTTTACTTTAATAATAAATAATTTTGTAGGCAACACCTTGTGATAGTCAACAGAACAATGGTTTGATTAAAAGAAGCTAAACTAACCTTTAGAAACCTATCATGTCGGTTGTTCTTTGGTAAATATCGTCGAATTAAAACCAAGTGTTATTATTATTATTATTATTACCCTATTGTCGACAATCTTACGTTGACAGACCGTTTAACACCCTTGGCCCTTGGAAGAGAAGTCGTTTTTCCAAGCTCGGTATATATTATTTGCAACGCAACATGTTCGCTAGCGTTTTACGCGCCCACTACGCACGTGATGTGCATTCGTAACGCGCTCGTAGGTTCCCGCCGACTGTCGGTTTTTCGACGAACGCTTTGACAGGGTTTCCAGATTAAAGTTTTTCCCCATTATTTTGCGGTTGGGCAATTTTTGGGCACAAGAATTTCTTGCTAATTGGGATCGTATTTTATTCTCCTAACCTTACTAAAAAGCCATAAAATATTAGAGATAGCATAAAATTGCTAATAAAAGTTAAATCTAAACAGGTCTCTATACAATAATTGTTATGGTTTTTAATTTTATAATCAAATTGCTAAAAAAAGTTATATTTACATTACGAATTGGGTACCCTCTTCCTTTATTTGAAGCCGTTTAAAAAAAATAACGAAAATACGAAATTCTTCAATGTGCGTGGACCGACAGGCACTTGTCCAATTTTTCGTCCAAAAATATGAATGAGAAAGTTTCTGAAATAGTATAGTTTTGGGATTTATTTGACGGAAATGGGCAGTTTTTTTACGGATATGGGGAGTTTTGTTTACGGAAATTGGGTTTTTCGTAAATTCAATCTGGAGACCCTGATCTTTTAGTGCACGTAGTGTCCATAGATAATACTGTGTAGTGTCATTTGGACGGCCATTCGCAGCAGTTCTGTGCGCTGTGAACAAGCATGGAAAATTTAGAAATTGCTGACAATGACGACTGGGATGAAATTCAATTCTCCACCAACGAGAGGGTCTGCGATCTATTTTTGTGCACTGGTTTAATAAAGTAACTGAAACACCAATAATAGTCATGAACACTTCAAAATCGGGCGTCTTCATGGCGTGCCCGCTAAAGTCTGCCGGGAATCGTTCTGTTGCAACCCTATTTTATTATGCATTTATTGCTGAGTTGACAAAATGTCGATCAGCAATATAAATACTAAATATTTTCAACAAAGTCGAATTTTCCGGTAACTAGCCAAAGCAAGCTACGGACCTGATTTCTGCCTGCCGGCTAGGATTCACTTGCCTTACCGTCATCGGTTTAATTTTGACATCTATACAGATAAATAAAATTGAATTGTTTGTTTGTAATGTCAAAATAACAACTTTTTACTGAAAGCATATGAAAGTATATACGGTACTTGTATAAAAAAACAGTGCGTTTCGGGACGCCCGACAGAAGTGATAACTTATAACAGACTGGCGTCGTAACGCGTTACGTAACGAAGCGGTTTACCCTCTCATAAGAAGTTATCACAGCAAACAATTTTTAAAATTTTTTGTCCGTCTGTATGGATGTTCCGGCTAATCTTTGAAACGGCTGGGCCGATTTTGACGGAACTTTCACTGGCGGATAGCTGATGTTATGACGAGTAAATTAGGCTACTTCCTTTTTTAGGGTTCCGCGAAAAAAA
Source organism: Dendrolimus kikuchii (assembly GCA_019925095.2). Lineage (NCBI taxonomy): Eukaryota > Metazoa > Arthropoda > Insecta > Lepidoptera > Lasiocampidae > Dendrolimus > Dendrolimus kikuchii. The sequence goes on along the minus strand of CM034397.1, from coordinate 3,129,821 downwards.
ATTCCACGCGGACAAAGTCGGCATAGCTAGTTAGCTTATATGAAGATTATGTCAAATTTCAACCGATAGTAAGGCAAATGAACGTTTGGTAGACCCGGCAATAAATAAAGCTGCTCTGACACCTATTGATTTTAATAACCAAAACTAACCATCGTAATCACTGATTGAGAAATACATACATACATACATAACTTCACGCCAGTTCCCTTGTGGGGTAGGCACGAACAACAGAGCGCCATTCAGGCTTATTCTTACACACCTCACTTGCTTCTTTGACATTCATAACTCTTGTCATGCACGCTCGTCTGTTCTTAAGGCTCCTGACATCACCTTCTGCTAGTACACAATTAATTTGATTGAGAAATGTTTTCAATAAACCTAAAAATAGTATTGCGTATAACAATTAAATCCAATAATGAGGCGTAATGACGTTATTAAGGTCAAGTGCACACTGGTGAAATAGTAAATATGTTAACAAGGGGCTAAAGCATAAACTTCATTTATTTAACCGTGTGAAAATGGAGAATCGGAACGAATGTGAATAGATGTTAATATTATTATATTTAAATAAATGAGATTGATATTCAATTGTATTTTATTTTTTTCTTTTCACTGACAAATATGTAACATAGCAACTTTTGGCGTTTTGGCCAATGTTAAAAAAACGCAGGTGAAGCAGGGGCATAACAGAGACCATTGGCGAGTTTCATGCGATATCTCTAAGTCATCAATTTTAAATGGCACTTGGCCCATGGGGGCCAAGTGCCCACAAATTATTTAAAATAATTAAAAAACGCCTAGTCGACAAAACAGGAGACTGGAAGGCTGGAGCTTACCTCGCTCAAAGGATTAGCCTTTGTATCCAGCGAGGTAATGCTGCCAGCCTTCTAGGTACAATGCCCAGTGGTCTGGTGGGGCTTTAATATAGGATTTATTGTAATTTTAGTTTTTTTACTATTTTAAATTATTTATTGATATCATCATTTTACGACGTTATACCATTACGTTCCCATATGCGAGTCTCCTGCAGTCTATGTTATCAACAGTAAGCATCTTCATATACATTGTTTCTTGATTATATTTATCTGTTTTCCGTCATCAGTTTTAATTTGTGATAAAAATATGTAATAAGGAGTTTATCAGTAAATAAAACAAATAAATACACCTCTATGTAAAATATATAAATTATATAATAACAGCTCATAAATGTCCCACTGGTGGGCTCGGGCCTCCATCGGTCATCTCGATGTGCAGGTTGCATCACGATGTTTTCCTTCACCGTTGTTAGCACGTGGTGATTGTAACAATATGCACATTACGTCAGTAAAACTACGCAAGTGGTGCATGCGTTCCGGCCAGGATCGAACCCGCGCCCTTTGACTTTGGGTCCTTTATGTATATATAAAGATTTGTCGATTTTTTTTTTGTCATAACGCTGAGGTCCCGGCAAACGTTGTCCTGCCCTGAACAACATCGTGATGTAACCTGCACATCGAGACAATTGATGTGTCAAACCTGCCAAGCCGCCTTGGACAAGCGTGGCGGGTATACTGTCCGTTCCCCCTATAATGGGAGGCCCGAGCCCAGCAGTGGGACATTTATGGGCTAATATTATATATATTATACAATTATATAATACAAGTTTATCTTATTTCTTACGCTTAAATATTTGGTTAAACATTTTGGTTAAGAAAAATATATAATTTTTTTATACAATTTAAAAAAAGAATATAGGGATATAATGGGAGGCCTGAGCCCGGCAGTGGAATATTTATGGGCTGTTATTATCTAAATAATTAATCTAAAGTAGATTATGTAGCAGACTTAGATCATATATATCTTTATGGTAGCAGATCACTGCCAGCAGGGAGCGTGCCTAGAAGGCTGGCTGCATTACCATGTTGCATGGTAATGCTTATTTTGCCAGGTGGTAGGGCATTTGCCCGACTGGATGGCTACCACCCATCGTCTAAAGTATGTCGCCATAACAACCTTGAGTTGTGTTCCGGCATTAATGACCAGGTTCCAGTCCCTTTTAAGAGAGCAGCAGCGCATCTGTAGCACCTTCGGTGTTGTAAATGTCCATAGGCGATGGTAACCCCTTTCAATCAAGTGGGCCGTCTGCCTGTCTGCTGAACTCCTGCAATAAAAAAAAAATGTCGGGCGAAATAAGAGCCAGCCTTTTGATCACAGGTAGTCTCAAAGAGTTCTTTTATAATGTTAAATAAATATTTCACATCCTCACTATCGAAATCCGATTAAATTAAACAATTCGAGAGTGTCTGACAATTTATTGGATAAACTTTTTGTATCGAGATTCTAGCTTCTACATATTACTAGCTTCGTCTTAATTGAATGTTACATGACTTCTATCGAGAGCGAAGTCCTTTCTGTAAGAAACTGAAACAAAAATGATTCATGAAATTCTTTAAAAAATGCTAAGACATTCAAAGTACACCCCGTTTTAAACTTTTAGGCTTGAGGCTAAATATGTACTTTTAAATATATACCCGTAGTAGTAATAAGTAAAACAATGTATCATCTAGCAAGAAAAACCCTGTAATAGAAAGAAGTAAAAATTTGTATATTTTTTTTGGTATAAAATAAATAAAAGTAGTAGACTCGGGCATATCTAGTTCGCCAGAGCCAAAACTGAAAAAAGGACCCATATGTGTTGACCAGGATTACGAAGTTAATGACTTATTATGTTATTACCTGGTGACGTTTTTGAAGAAATGTATGAAAACTTTAGCGAGAGTGCCTACGAAACTGACGAATTGCGGCACTTCGGCTTCGTGCCGCGGCGGCGTGTAGACCGAGCGTTCGCTGAGCTTCTGCAAGCTTCTGAAATTGTACCTTTCTGATCCAACTTTACTAAAAAGGCGATACTGAAATTAAATTTAAAGATTTTAATTATTTAAGACTATTATTCGCATCCCAAGGCCACTGAATATAATTTTGTCTTCAGCCTGCCTATATCTATCTGAGTTTTTGGTAGGAATTTGCAAGGGTGATAATCTGCTTCGCAGTTAATAAAAAGTGTCATAGGAATTAGTTTATGTGCGGGTAGTTTCTCTGTGCGCATATTATATAAGGCGCAGGTGAAGTCAGCACACGGTCAGTTAATATCCAACTGCCATGGTAGTAACAAGGCATAGAACGCTGGCGAGCCGCTCCAAGGATAGAGACATACAAGTTGGGTGATTGAAACATGTTGGTTGTTTTCAACGAAGAATTGTGTTTGTTGGAAATCTTAATATTTTTTTTTATTTTTTTTTATTGGAGGAGTTCAGCAGGCAGCAGACGGCCCACTTGATGGAAATCGGTTACCATTGCCTACGGACATTCGCAACATCAAAGGTGCTACAAATGCGCTGCTGCTCTCTTAAGGGAGACTGGAACCTGGTCACTAATGGCGGAACACAACTCAAGGTTGTTATGGCGACAGTTTAGACTAGGGGTGGTAGCCATCCAGCCGGGCAAATTCCCTACCACCTGGCTGTGCGTTGTTTTGTCGCCTCTTACGACAGGCCGCCCGGCCGCAGGAAATTGTATTCTTTCTCCGTTCCTGCACGGATAAAATAGTTTAGAGAAACGTGAATTTTAGAGTAACCATAGGAAAGTGTCAGTTTAGTTCAGCTGAAGGCTTTTGCCTTTTGCTTGAATAGTATGCTAAAACTTAAATATTAATGGATGCTTGACACTGGCTAAATCCTCACATCCTGGACAGCTATAAGCGTTATGTACCATAAATTTTAATAATTAGTAATAAATATAATGGTAAGATATAAAAATAATACTATTCATAATAAAGTTAAATAAAAGAGAAAAATAATAACAAAGAAATGTAATTTATTTGATTTTTATTATTCCGACGTTTCGGCCACACGAGACAAAGATGTCAAGTGTCAATGAGTATTGTTAAAGTTTTATTTAGCCTACCGCCAACTTGTTCATTTTAATTATTTAGTTTTAATTTTGTTTGTGGTTATTATTTACTCTATGGGAGCCTAATCTAATTTACCACCGCTTTGCAACATGTTATGGCTTCAAAAGAGGAAGCGGCGAAAGAAACTCTTCAGCCAACATGCCTAGCTCTAATAATTTTATATAATAATAAAATGGATGCAAGGAAAAATAAAAGTAATTATCAGTCAAGTTGGTTTGTGTTCCGGTGCACGCAGAAAGAACTTAGTGTCTTGAGGTCTGGCAGTTGGTTTTTGCTGGGTTTGGGTCTTAGTAGTTTTGATGATCGGATCCCAAACAGGAGGTTACTTTTTTGTAACAGGTGGTTATGTTTAGTTTTATTATGTATACAAGTCGCGAAAACTAAAAGAAATAAATCCTGACTATATAAATAGTCAGGAGAATTATTGAAAAAAATCGTCTCCAGTGCGATATTAAGAAGTGTACCTGTTCATCACTCAAGAATATGGGACGATCGAATATAATCCATATAACAGCTTCGTTGCACTCGGGAGACGTTAGAGAGCCAGCATAGGTGTAGTACGTCTTCATGTTCGGACCCAGCAACTTCCTGTCAATCGATTAAAATTTTTCAAACTTTTATTGCTGAGGTTCAGCAGACAGACACACGGGTCATTTGATGGAAAGTGGTTACTATCCACCTATAAACATTTGAAATACCAAAGGTACTAATAATGTGCTGGTAGCATCAAAGGAATTTTATGACATCTTTAGAAAAAAAACCGTGTCGCAGCTCTGTGGGAGCAGTTGTCTTCTTCAGTCAATCGATGCCCACTGCTGTATGTAGGTCTTCTTAAATTTAAGTCACAAATGTTTTTTTTTTTTTATTGCAGGAGATCAGCAGACAGGCAGGCGGCCCACTTGATGGAAAGCGGTTACCATCGCCTATGGACATTTGCAACACCAAAGTTGCTACAAATGCGCTGCTGCTCTCTTATGGGAGACTGGAACCTGGTCACTAATGCCGGAATACAACTCAAGGTAGTTATGGCGACATGCTTTAGACCAGGGGTGGTAGCCATCCAGTCGAGCAAATACTCTACCACCTGGCTGTGGGTTGTTAAGTCGCCTCTTACGACAGGCCGCCCGGCCGCAGGAAATTGTATTCTTTCTCCGTTCCTGCACGGATTAAACGGCTGTTCCAGTTTTTCCCTCTCCTAATCAAGCAACTACCGGCCACTACTACTACCTTGCGCATGTAGTCGCTCCATTGGAGGGCGTCCTACGCTACAATTACACCGTGCTACGCGAGTCGACTATCGCATTTATTCATCGACATTTTTCTTCCAATTATTCGTCTTGCCTTCAAGGAAATTATGATCTGATAATAAAGAAATTGGAAGATCGTTTACAAATTACTAAATGTGTTTAGACCTCAATATGAAATCCAAGAAAACCTTAAACGATGAAGGATATCCACGCTTCTTCATTGTTGTGGACGTGCACTTATTTCGTTTGGTCTTTTATGTATAGTTTTAGGTGTCCTTGTCAATATCTGTGACTTGAAGAGTATTCAGACACAATACGCCTTTTGGATAGTTGCCTTCGACAACAACAACCACACAATATACGTAAACGTCATACGTCACATTAGCAGTGACAGATAAAACGTCACGAACTTCAAGTCACTTCATACTTGATTACTTCATTAATATACGTTTAAAATTTACCAGCGTAACGAATTTGTAAAAAAAAAACGAATTATACGAAATTTATACGAGAAAAAACTCTCATCATTTTGGATATCCTCCGTTCCTGTGTCTATAAAGAGTGTGCTATGATATTATAGTTGTGATGTAAGGCTCTTGAATAATATAACTTCACTCTTAAACTGACTTTTTATTTTCACCTTTGTAAGTATCTTTTTGTCGTACAAAATGGTCTCTCTTAACTGAATTCAAAAACCGTGTCTCTTTTTACATTTTTGAATTCCCACCAATGAGAGCGAGTTTTATACCCATCTCTCATTGGTTAGTCGTATCCTTACGTCCTGGCTAACAGAGGCATATAGGCATTGAATAACAATAACAAAAGTAGATCATTATGTAATTGGTAAATTAAATTTAATTAAATAAATAAGAAAATTGAAATAGATATTTATATATAATTTATTTTATGATTAGAAATTATGATTTAAACATGAATGGAAAACATAGCGTAGATCAATAATTATGAAGCAAAAAAAAGAATCACGTAAATCGGATCATAAATCTCGGAGTAATCGGTGAACATACATAAAAAAAAGATCCCTACGAATTGAGAACCTCCTCCTTTTTTTGAAGTCTGTTAAAAATACTCCTTTCTGCTGTAATATGTCACCGATTAGGTGAGCCGCGAGTATGAAATTCTAGCGAGTAAAATTGCATTTAAATATTTTAGTTTAAAATAACTCAAGTAGTCTTGATTTATTTAAAATTTTAAGTAGTCTGTAAGTATAAGACATGCACGATATTTGAATTTTTAATTTTTTTTAAATGGATGCTTCTGGTTTTTCTTTAACATGCTTTGGACCTTTCCTTAATTAATGATAGATCTAAGTTCAAAACAAGTAGGTAAGGTAGGTATTAGTACTTATTTTTCGTATTCTATCTTATCTAAATCGTTTATTTTCAATATAATAAGATTATTATTTAAAGTAAATTATTGCAGATAGCAATTTATTTATAACTGAAATACACAATTTATTACAATACCGCAATGATATTAATGCATTTGGCATATTTTTCAATAAAGCCGCCTTCACACGTCAAAAGTAGGTACTGTAATACTTGCAACAACTCGGAAGGGTTTATGGTAATAAAAGAACAGCAACTGGTCACAACACTTATAATCAGAGAACCTTACCGCTTACGTACATCTCATCCACTGACTCTTAACACTCGACTAGCATTTTTAGAACACCTCGCCCTACCTCCAACAATCCGGTTTCATCACGATGTTTTCCTTCATAGTCAGCCCGTGGTAATTGTAACAATAGGCATATTAGGTCAAAAATCTAACCACTAGGCTTTAATCGCTTCTTAACTAATGTAAATAAAGCTTAAATAAGTTCAGAAGAGTGTAAACTGGCTATTGGAGTGTACTCGGATCGTGTTGTTATACCGGTCTCCAGTACCTAGAACCCCGCTCACCTCATACCTTATCCGCTACATCAGCATTTTCGGTCTTTAGATACTATTTCGATTGCCAAACACAAATCAGTTCCATCCATTTCTTAAAAAGACTCCACTGTCTCCTTATAAGAGTGTCAACACAGCTTTATAAATATAATGAATTGAAAGGTATGTTATTATCAACACTCATTATCCCTTGCAAATCATGCATAGCAGATAAATTATCTATGGTGTTATTAAAAGATGTTCAACTAGATAAGGATTGAAGTTTACCTACAAATAATAATAAGGTGATTTGACTGAAAAGATTTGAATGATTTATAGCCTGTGCGAAAGTTAATACTGTGATAACAGTATTAAGGCATTTGACCTAGTTTCCACCAAAGCAGGGAGGAGAGGAGATGCTTTATATATATACATACAGTGTAAACTCCTTGTAACGTCACTCGATTTAACGACAAACTCCCTTAAGCGTCGAAATCACTTGGCTTTGGTTGGTTTAGTTTGTCTTCCATATAATGATACACTCTATATAGCATTACATCCACTCTCAATAACGACAACGATTAATAAAAAGTACCTTTTAAGAGTTTTAAGTTGCCAAAATTTAAAAAAACTGCACATTTGTGTACGTTCTGTCGCTTTATTATCCTAACCCGTAATAAACTCGACTGTTGGCATAATTCATACCAAAATTTCTAAGAAATTCCGAAATTTCTAAATAGTTCCTTTAACACCAAGATGCGTTAATATCGCAAAATATGAATAAAACAGAAAAAAAATACAACAAAATTACTGTTGCAGCAAAAGACGTCAGACAAATATATCAGATTTCTCTCCATTTAACGATAACTCTATAACGCGATAAAATGCACAGTCCTTTCAGTGTCGTTATATAGAGTTTACACTGTATATATAATACATCGCATTGGATCGGAACGGTTTTCACAATCTTTAACGATATTAGGCAATATAGACTTTAAATACTGTGTAAATCGTGTACACAGTATTTAAAGTCTATATTACCAAGCACAGCAGCTTGACTGCGGGCGTCTTCCGCGACACGCGATCGTATCGAATGTCGACTCATGTCGGGTCCCAAACAAGCGGCCGTCCTATCTTCCAAGGAATAAGTGACATACCATACATACATTTTCAAACTAAACTTTTGTTTTAAAATTTCAGTTTTGATGCAGTAGGATCTAGTCTAATTAAAATAAAATAATAGATTAAAATATCTCTTACAACAACAAATATAATAGGTCCAAACATTGCTTACGATAAAATGGCACTAAAGGCTCGCTATACAACGTGTCTTTGTCCGAGTTTAAAAAAAAATTGATTCAACAATGTGAGCGTGGACGCGGTCTTACGTAACGATTGCTCTGTTAATAGGATGTCCAAATTTATAAAGGCAATTGTTTCTTGCGTCAATCAAGACTGGTTCGTTTCTCATTAAGATTAATTAGCAATATCCTTGTCGGCATCTTTGGAAATTTAGGTAATTTTTGTCACCGACTTTCCACTTCCTTAGTCGTTATATGATGTTATGTTGATGGGGTTGTTGACATATTTCACAACAAATTCTGACACGATGTTTATTTATTTATTTACTAGGACATGCCTGTGACTTTGTCCACGCTTGACTTGAATTTTTTTTTAATTTTTATTGCGGGAGTTCAGCAGACAGGCTGACGGTCCACTTGATGGTAAGCGGTTACCATGGCCTATGGATATTTGCAACACCAAAGGTGCTACAAATGCGCTGCTGCTCTCTTAAGGGAGACTGGAACTTGGTCGCTGATGTCGGAACACAACTCAAGATTGTTATAGCGACATACTTTAGATCAGGGGTGGTAGCCATCCAGTCCCATCCAGTGCCCACCAGAAAAGATGAAGCGAAACGCTTGGTTCTGACTGGTGGTGTTTTCACCATGTAACGGTGGTGCAAACCGGTGCGTCTGGTTCTCCGATGGTAACCGCTGGTAAACCTAGTGGCTGTGTCATTCGATACCTTTCTGTACAAGGTAAGAAAGGTATGGTAAAGGTACCATATGATTAAATCAAACCATTTAGGAAAGGGTAGGAATTGTACCACGAGAGATATTTATTAAACTCGCGAATATTACTTGGTGTTGATTTATACGAGGAAGGCATGTCGAGTAGCGAATTAGTAGGTCTTATAGTTTTAAATAATAGGTGTAACAAACTAACGACTTACGTTAAGTCTAGTAGAATCCCGCTTATCCTCTGTCCGGACACAAGCAATCGAGGAATGTATTGCATGATCTCCTCTGATGCTTCTTGTAAGTAATCATCCAACTCTGCTTCTACCTGTTCAATATCATACATATAATAATAGAGTTTGCGCCGCGGCTAGGCCGCGTGTCAAACCCTAAGCTAAGTAGCTTTATTTTAGTGACATAAAAACTGAATTCGGTTTTACATACAATAATAACAAAGAAGCTAGGTCCATATAATGTAGACTACTGCCCAGCAAAACATAAAGGCGAGTCGAAGCCAACCTGATTTACAGTAATATAATAAATAACACTCCCGGGAAAATTCTCGAAATATAAAGAATCGCATCACTTAAAAAAGGACTTAGCTATCCTTTTAGCGAAATCATATGGAAATCAGCTGATATTTATGCAATGTAACTATTTTGTCCGGGAATTTTCCCGGGATAAAAAGTAGCGCAGATTTTAAGTCTAGAAATTCGCTGCCGACCTGTGATAACCGCATCGAAATTGGCCTAACAACTTTTACGTCAATGCCGAACAAACAGACAAGACATCTAAAAAATGCATCGTATTCTCCATTATTTATGTTTATATAGTCTATTCCAGTTGTTTTTCTTTTAAGTAGCTTCAATGTACAGACACGGCTAGTGGAATTTTATAATATTATTATAGATAGATTTTAAAATGCAATTAAATGTGGTTTGTCAATTCTACGCAAGTTTTTAAATTATTATTTACATACTCTCACTGAACAGTCGTTGATAGAACTTTAACTACTTAAATCAGTTTAACTTATACTAAATATATAATTTTATTTTTGCCACGTGGTAGGGTATTTGCCCGACTGGATGGCTACCACCCCTGGTCTACAGTATGCCGCCATAACAGCCTTGAGTTGTGTTCCGGCATTAGTGACCAGGTTCCAGTCTCCCTTAAGAGAGCAGCAGCGCATTTGTAGCATCTTTGGTGTTGCAAATTCCATAGGCGTAACCGCTTTCCATCAAGTGGGCCGTCTGCCTGTCTGCTGAACTCCCCCAATAAAATAAAATAAAAAATATTATTATGTAGGTGCTTATCTAAACAGATAAATAAAATTGAACTGTCTGTTTGTAATGTTAAAATAACTTTTTAATAAATGCATAGCACATTTTTTAAAACCCGTGCCAAAAATGAATGATCTGCACTCATTTTTGTCTATTACATGACTGATTTTACTACATTTTTTATTGCTAAAGCACAACAGGCGAGCTGGCCGCCTGTGATGGAAAGTGGTTAAATATTGAAACAACTTACGTGGCAGAACACTGCTACGATGGCCAATCCATCTTTTTTTCCCAGCGCTTTCATGACAGTGAGGTCAGATCTAACATGCACCAAATGGATTTCCATGGGGTATCTGAACGGTATATATAATAATGTCTTTGGTCAGAGCACGTGATATAAATTAATGCTGTCAACTTTTTTAAAATACATTTAGGAACTTACGATAATATATATACATTTACTAAAATGTCTATAGTTCCTAACTGTGTAAGAGAAATTTTTTGCTCATAAATGATTCTAATTTTTTTTTTTTATCGATGTTGTAGCAGCGGGCGGCAGAGGTTAAATTATACTCCAGATGGCAGAGAGTAGAAGTGAACTATTCTGGAAACAATAACCTTAAGTACAAATATTAACAAGTCGTACAACTAGTACAACATATAGCACGATGTGTGAGCGGGCCGGATGACGCGCGAGCGAGATAGAGGAACTATTAATATGTGCGCTCCCGCGCTGCGCTAACCAGCACCGACAGACAGACACATAAGGCGGCATCTCAGACGTCACCAATCACGATCTCTCCGCGTCCCCGCTAGGGACACCAGGAGACATAGCCCCTCCATAGGATAGACTAGGCGTGTTGCTGGAAAGTTTCTTTCGCCATTTCTTCTCTCCCAGCCATAACACGTTACGAAACGGCAGTAAGGCAGCATAGGCCGCCGCGAACCAACGATCCTGGTCCGCCAGGATCCTTTCCCTCGGGCTTTATATTACCCGTTGCCCTTTCTCAATTACTACATTGCGTCGCCGTTTAGTCATCATCATCGTTAGAATCATCCCTCTTTCATGGCATCAGTCCAGCCGATGTAAAGACCCCTAGGGAGCTCCCTCGAGCAAGTAAGCCCCCGGGCTCGTGCGCCTTCGCCTAGCGAAGGCGCTCGCCCTGAAAATCCCGATAAAGTTGTGAGGCCTTCGAACCAACAACACACAGTCAAGTCCAATACAAAAAAACGCTAGCCAGTAGTTCGTTGTCCATTGCGATGACTAGACGTATGCAGTTCCCATAATGTATTTAGGTTTGTGTTTGACTGCTATATTATGGGACAGGGCAATATGAAACAAATACTTACTTGAAACCATTTAAAGAATGCTCAGAGACCCAGTGAAAGTGCAGTTGTTCCAATCTGTAGACGTGTTTTAAAGGACCGCCTGTAAGGGTGGGGTGAATGGATTCGTCTCCTTCTGTACTGAATTGTACTGAAAACATTAATATAAAAAGTATCTCACAGATTGATATAGAGACAACATATGCGTTTATAAACAACATAGGTACATCCTATAGGCAAGTAGGGCATTCAGCTGTCTGGATTTCACCTCTGGTTTAGAGCATGCCGCCGTAACGATCTTGAGCTGTGTTCCGGCATTAGTGGTCAAGTTCCTCCTTCGAGACCGGCAGCATATTGCTAGCACCTTTTATTCTGTAAATGTCCCTTGACGACGGTAAACATTTTCCGTAAGGTGGTTCATCTGCCTGTCTGGGGTATTTATGTAATAAAATGTAGTAAATTTTTTGTTCCGTGTGGTTGCGTCCTCAAAACTCGAAGAGTAGTCAGTGGATTTACTAGAAAATTTTACATAATGTTTTATATTAACAGCAAAGTATTTTTATATAACAGATGTTATCGTATTATTGTTTTTTTTTTTATAAAGAATGCCTCAAAGTACAGTTCAAGTAAAAAATTTAATTTCGCAGGAATACTTTAATATTTACACTAACTTATAAATAAATGAAAATAATGAAACCAACAAACAATATATGAGTCCTAAATTACCGTGACTTGAGAACGTTCCCAAAACGCTGGCCGCATTTCCTCGCTGTATGGAAACGCTAATACCACTGCCCCAAATGCAGGCCAGCCCTTTGGTCACGTGAGACCACTATTAAACGAGTTATTAGGTCTCGATAGACTCGATGAGCTTAGTTAATACTTTAATTTACTTCCATTAAAGACAAGAATTTAATAAATTATTGTTTGGAAATTTTAGATATTTATTTAAGGTGATTTATAATGAAGAAATGTTAATTTTCATTTATAAATTTCTTCATTAAATATAATTAAGAAATTTATACTATTATATTTTTATACAATAAAAAAAACTTAACTTATTTGTAACTCAAAACTATAAGTAGAATACTGAGCCTAGATCACCGTCTTTTATGGGTAAGGTGCCCAAAAGGCGGGCTACCTTTCCTCGCTGGATCGCCATAGAACCGTTGCCCGAGGTAAACACCAGCCTTCTGATCACCTGAAGAGTCAATAAGTCGCTTTTATAAATTTTGGTAGAGGCTCATGGCCTCAGGACCCCACGGTCCAAGCGTCTCAACAGCAAGATTCTTCCCTTAATTAATTTATATGACTCTGAAGTATAGCTAACCGCGACCTCGGCCCGCGGGAGTCTCTCAGAGAACGCTTTAAGGAAGCGGAATTATGGCAGTCGCCTGCCAATATATTTTTAATAATATAATTTACATTCGTAATAATATGAGGTGTTGTTTGAGGACATACAACTTGTATATTTAGATAAATATGTATGTTTACAATATAATTTAGTAACATTTTACTTTATATTTACATATATATTAGTATATTATATCTATTGCATACCTACCCCCATCCATACCGAGTTTCTGTCCATCCAAAGGTTGTCTGGAAGAAATCGCTCCCAGCGCTAAGACCGCCTATTGTACTTCTCATTACGATTGTGTGTGCGAATTTATTTTGTAACATTGTGTGCAATAAAGTATATTCTATTCTATTCTAATATAAGTGCCTACAAACAATATAGGGATGTTCACAATTTCAACACGACGCATAATAATAGACTGATGATATCCAATTCGACTGTGTACACGAATAAAGATTTCAACCCATTTTCTGACTAAACATCCATATTGGTCTAGTAGTAGAATATGACACGAAACAGACGGACAGACGGATAATAAAACCCTAAAAACTGGTTATATATGCAACCTTCTTACTTGTGTGTCCATTATTCAGGCCAGTGACCAAAACTTTCTGGTATCCCGAAAATTTTAAGGGGCCGTACTTGATGAATAGCTCGTTAAAGTCCTTGACTACGTGCGATGTGCTGATGTCAATCGGTGACTGACGTTCTCCGCCTTCTTTGCAACGTATTCCTGGCCATTGTAACTGATCTGAAATATTTTTTATATTTATTCACTTTCAATAATGATTTGCGTTTTTGGCGGGAACTTATTTAAAAATATATGAAAAATCTTAAAAAATATTTAATACATAGTATCGGAAACCTCTTTTTAACAGCGTCGAAGCATTTAACAATTTGAAATTACTCGTCACGATAAAAAGTACATTTTTTTTTTATATTTTTAGGCATAATACTGTTGCTAAACCTCTTCAAGAATCAGGTTAATAATTACTTATTAATATGTTCATGTCTCACACGATGTGAAGCTTGGACCCTAACAGTTAAGAAGGAGAACAAGCTGTTGGTGGCTGAAAGAAAGGTCCTAAGAAGGATCCTGGGTCCGATACGGCGAAGCGATGGCAACTGGTGGATCCGAAGAAAAATCCGAAATCGAAGAGCTGGTGGATGAGCCCAATATAATAGCCAAGAGCAAGGCACATCGCTTCCGCTGGTTTGGCCACCTGCATAGAATGGGGGAGGACCGCGCGGTGATAAGAGCCTATCTGGGCAGACCAACGGGAGGGCGACCAGTTGGTCGGCCCAGATATCGCTAGAGTGAGTGGAGGCTGATCTGCGCGAGCTTCATGCCTATGACTGGCAGCAGACAGTGCTGAACAGAAAGGAGTGGACTACTCTAAATTTTTTTCCTTCTTTTGAATTATTGTTAGAGAATTTCTCCTTATCTTACGAGCACATTATCATTATGGGTGATTTCAACACGTGTCTATTAAAACGTGACTCTCGTTCTTTACATTTTGAAAATATTATTAATTCCTGCAATTTTACAATTCTTCCACTATCTGCGACTCATCATTTTCCCAACTCTACCCCATCTCTTCTTGACCTAATTTTAGTGTCTTCTCCTTCTTTTGTTTCCACTTTCGGTCAATGCTCGGCGGACGCCTTTTCTTATCATGACTTGATTTACATCTCTTATAAATTGCGTCCACCGAAGTGTAAAGCCAAAGTCATCATGCAGCGTAACTTTAGTAAGATAGTAGTGGAAAATCTCACTAGAGATGCCAAGGAAATCAATTGGTCCAAGGTCTACAATGCAGTTTCTGTCGACGAAAAGGTGTATGTGTTTAATACAGCTTTAATTGAGTTGTATGACTCTCATGCACCTATACGTCCGATAAAGATTAAGCATCTACCTGCTCCGTGGCTTACTGAAGACATAAAGTCATTGCAAAAAAAGAAATGTTCAGCCCGGACTAAATATAAACGTAAGCCTACAGAAGAAAACCGTACTAAATTCATAAAAATTCGTAATCTCTGCAATAGAGTGTGTAGGGACGCACAACGCCGTTATATCCACAAATCTCTTGATATTGATGATTCCGCTAAGATCTGGAAGTTTCTTAAATGTCTAGGAGTTGGTAAACCTTTGAATAATTTCCTTCCTAAAGACTTAAACATCGAACTGTTAAATCAGCACTTCTCATCTTCTGCCAGATTTGATAGGCAATCAAAGTTGAACACTTTACGTTATCTTTCAATTTTATCAACTCCTGTTTATCCCTCATTTGTTTTTAGTCAATTCTCTGATTGTGATGTTAGAAAGAGCATTCTGTCCATCAGTTCCAATGCGGTGGGTTGCGATAGTATCAGTCGCAATATGATAGTTCCCATATTGGACGTTATCATTCCAGTGATCTCACACATTTTTAATTATTCTATAACCTCAAGTACATTTCCTGAGATCTGGAAACAAGCCCAAGTGATTCCATTACCAAAAAAAGCAAATCCTGTCTCATTTTCCGAATATCGTCCCATTTCCATTCTTCCTTTCCTATCCAAGGTATTCGAACGACTTGTTTATCAGCAGTTCAGCATCTTCCTCAACACAAACTCCCTAATCAATCCTCTCCAATCCGGTTTTCGTCCTGGTTATAGTACTACCTCTGCATTGGTAAAGATCACTGATGATATTCGTTACGGTATGGGAAACGGTCTGCTAACGATATTATCGCTTCTCGACTTTAGCAGCGCCTTTAATAATGTTGATTTTGACATTCTACTCGGGATTTTATGCTCTCTTAACATATCTCCAACGTCTATTGACTGGTTTCGTAGTTACCTGTTTGGACGACGGCAGCGCATTCGCTACGATGATGTTTACTCGTCGTGGTGCGACTTGTCTGCTGGTGTCCCTCAGGGCGGCGTGTTATCACCTCTTTTATTTGCCATCTTCATTAATTCGATCTCCAGTAACCTTTCTTCGTCCTATCACCTCTATGCAGATGATCTACAAATCTACACACAGGCTAATTTAGACGGACTGCACAAAGCAATTGAAACTTGTAATCGAGATTTCACTAAAATAGTTGAATGGAGCAAAGCCTACGGTCTATCCATAAACCCAAAAAAGACACAAGTTATTATAGTTGGTAGTTCCAGGCAAATCTCCAAGATAGATTGGTGTTCTCTTCCTGAATTTAAATTTGACGGTGTAAAAATCGATATCAGTGAAACAGTAAAAAATCTTGGGATTGTTATTGACAGAGAACTGTCTTGGAGACCTCAACTGACCAATCTTAGTCGAAGACTCTTTGCGTCGTCAGCGTCGCTTAGAAGGCTTAAAAATTTCCTCCCTACTGCTACAAAAGTTATGCTTGCCCAATCTCTGTTACTACCCATACTTGATTATGCTGACGCCAGTTATCTCGACTTAACACAAGAACAACTGAATAAGCTCGATCGACTTCAAAATGTCTGTATTCGGTTTATATTTGGGTTGCGCAAATATGACCACGTTTCCGAATATCGTAAGAAGCTTAAATGGTTACCTATTCGCCTTCGCCGGAATGCTCACTTGCTCTCTCTTTTGTACAACATCCTTTTTGATCCTCGTACTCCTCCTTATTTAAAGGAACGTTTTGACTTCCTACATCTTTCTCATTCCCGTTATTTGCGCTCTAGTAATAATCTCTCCTTAATGACACCTGTACACACTTCTTCCTTCGTTGACAACTCCTTCACAGTACAGGCTGTCCGTTTATGGAACTCACTGCCACTCAACATCAGACAAGCTAAGTCAGTATCCTCTTTTAAAATCATGGTTTTTAATTATTTTTGGTCCTCTCAGGTATAATAATGCTGTATGTATTGTGATATGTAGTGTGTTTATATAGTATATAATAAAGATTTTTATTTATTTTATATATTTTGAACATTTTATATTATTTATTGTCTACACCGCCACTGTCATGTTTTAATATTTTCCTTAGTTTAAGGGGTTGCCTGGAAGAGATCGCTTTAAGCGATAAGGCCGCCCTTTGTTCAACATTTATTGTATCTAGTTTTTAAGTTTAAATTTTTGGTGAACAATTTGAAACAATTTTTGTTTCATAATTCAAACGCTAGAAGGGATATAGACCTCTCTCTCGCTTTTGGTTTTATAGTATTAAAAGTACTCACCATCATACTTCCATATTAATCCTGAAGAAACTGTGAGACTTAGTGTAGTAATATCTAAAGAAAAAATTATGGAGTTTAAAGAAATTATATTTACAATGAACTTAACTAAACTTCAAAAACTAAAAAGTATAAAATAACTAGTAGTTTACATTTAACCGACTTCTAAAAACTAAAATAAACTAAGTAGTATAAAGTATAAACGGTTATGGACTGTGTAACAAATCGCTGCCAGATGGCAGCGTGCCCAGAAGGCTGGCTGCATTGGCGCGCTGTATACTAAACTTTAGAAGCGGGATTAATGTCAGTCCGTCAACATACATACATTGGGCACGAGCCTCCCCATTTTAGAGAAATGTACTGTAGGTAGTATACTTTACCATTCTTGTCCAAGACGGATTGGCGGGTTACATACACCGATTGATCTTAATGGTTTTTAGTGAGTTTTTCCACGATGTTTTACACCAACACTTGACGTTATAGTTGTAAAAATAATATGCACGTTAGGGCTGAAAAAACTGCTTAAGCGGCATATAATTCCCCCCATTCAACCCCCATTCAAATGAGTTTCTATTAGCAAATAGCATTACGCTACGACTTATACAGCCGGCATTGTGACTTTAGTAAGTTTAACTCCAGGATGCTAATTGTTTCTGCAGCCACCTAGCCCCGGATCTTGATCTTTCGAGGGGGGGCAAAAGCTGATAAATGCCACCTCCGCTCGCCTATATTTTTACCTGAATCATTATCATCATTTCAGCCTTCAGCCGCCCACTGATGGACACGCGTGCGTCTGTGTTTTTCAACTTAGGAGGCGTCCATTCATTACGTGAGGTTTTTTTGAGAATTTTCGACCCCCCCCCCCTCCCCCCTTGCTGAGATTTCGTAAGATTTTCCTCAACTTCTTTTCTCGCCTCCCCTAATTTCACGCGAGATTTTTCAAAATGTATGTTTTGGCTGTAAACGTGTTGGATTATTGAGAAAAAAATTAAATTTTATTCTAAAAATAATTTTTCACGCAATTTTACACCGTTTTCTGCTAGAAAAAAATTACGTGATATTTGCTAAGACCCTCCTCCCCCCTAAGTGGGATTTGGAAAGATTTAGTTTGATCCCCTCCCCCCTAGAACACCTCACCTAATTAATGGACGCTCCCTTATGTCTATGCGCCCCGCGAAAAATTATTTATGTGTTTAAAGTACTGGATGTATCAGTGGCCAAAGTTGTGTTAATGATGAGTTGTGTATTTGTCTAAGAAGTTTGAATTTGCCGCCTGCTGAATTGGCTGCCCGGGGGATGGGACCGGCTTGCCCTCCCCCTAAATCCGGCCCTGCAGCCACTTATAATGACACTGTACCAGGGATCAATTCAATATAGTTGGTTTTTTTTTAATTGCAAGAGTTCAGCAGACAGGCAGACGGCCCACTGGATGGAAAGTGGTTACCATCGCCTATGGACATTTGCAATACCAAAGGTGCTACAAATGCGCTGCTGCTCTCTTAAGTGAGTCTGTAACCTGGTCACTAATGCCGGAACACAACTCAAAGTTGTTATGGCGGCATGCTCTAGACCAGGGGTGGTAGCCATCCAGTCGGGCAAATGCCCTACCACCTGGCTATGATTTGTTAAGTCGCCTCTTACGACAGGCCGCCCGGCCGCAGGAAATTGAATTCTTTCTCCGTTCCTGCACGGATATGGTGTTATCGACAACCCCATATGCTAAATCTGCCTGGAGGTTGTAGAAACAGCCACTCATGCCTTGTTATCGGCTCGGCAAACCATAAAGCGAAGAATCTAGACGCACGCAGTACCCTTCGGAAATTATTTGAAACCTTTAAGAAGCTAGTGGATTTTCTGAAAGACCTGAGCTGGATGGATTGCCAAACTAATCCAAAGCCAAAGAACTCATTGCCGGAATCTGTCTTTCCCGATACTTACCACCAGGGCGTCTTTAAGTCCAGTGTGAATAGGTCCCTTCTATGTATGCGTGCACTATCTTAGACCATATTTTCGCTCCAAAAAAAAATATCTACTGGCCAACGTGCTTTCTTATCATCTTCAGAGTCGATTAAGTATTGCATACATTTTTATTGTACTACATTTTTTCATTACTGCAGTACAGCAGACACCTGATGGAAAGTGGACCTTTGAGAAGACCCTTGCTTATGGACATTCGCAACACCAAAGATGCAACCAGCCTCGAAGGGACGATTGGAAACTGGCCACTGGTACTGGAACACAACGTAAGGTTGTCATGACGGCTTACTCAGGGATAGAAGCCTAGATAGAAGTTGTTTTTTAGTCTCTTACAACAGGCCGTCTTACTGCAGGAATTAATATGTTCTCTCCGTTCGTCCACGGATCAAACTACAAGCCCAATGCTGTAATAATATTTTAGAATTACCCAATAATATAATCCACACAAAATAACACTGGTACATTTTTACACCATTGCACAACACCACAACAGAATTATGAGTGAGACATTAAGTTTCATCATTATGATGAATCTAGTTTATAATATTTGTTTATTAAATAACAACATTCCTTAAAATATCATACTTGACAGATTGTTGTAGAAAACGCGGCGGTTATTTAACCGCCTGTATTTGATAAAAAAAAATCTCATTGTTAATACTGGAGAAAAACAGACAGGATAACGGGCCCAAGTGGTTACCGTCTCTTATGGATATTTGCAGACGTGCTACCAATGTACTGCTGACCTCGAAGGGGGGAGTGGAACCAGGCCATTGATGCTGGAAGATAACTCAAGGTTGTTATGCTGGTATACTCTAAATCAGTGTGGTGGCTATCCGGACGGGCATATGCCAGGGCTGTGGGGTCTTTTGTTGTTTCTGACTTACCTTCCCCGTTAAAGCGAAGACTTTTGATTCGAGGTTTTTTATTAATTGCTATCATACTACACTTAACTTTGTTTAAAGTACTATTTTAAAACAAAGAATTTAGGTATTGTTTATTACGACTAAATGGGATAAATGGATGAGTCTTGTGAAATGGCTTATAATTCGGCCGCTGTAAGAATGTGTATGTGTTTTGTAATAAACTAATTTAGTTTACCCTAAATTGACGCGGTAATATGAATTGTAACTAAATCTAGAATCAGTAATAAATACAGTAACCAAGAAAAAGGGTTTATAGTAAATTGCTCGTCACTACATTATTATGCGTCCAATTGTTAACGAATTAGGAAAAAAGCGCGCAAAGCGTTTAAAAACCGCTGCGTTTTAAAATAAACCGCTCAGTCCTAATCATTCCATGTTATGTGCTTCTCTTTATGCTTTGAAAAATAATGGTTATTTTTTAAATAAACAGTAAGTTTCTATAAATATTAAATGACTGGAAGGAATTTCAAAATGCTATATTAAATGGGTGTGTGAAAACAC
Organism: Dendrolimus kikuchii; assembly: GCA_019925095.2. Taxonomy (NCBI): domain Eukaryota; kingdom Metazoa; phylum Arthropoda; class Insecta; order Lepidoptera; family Lasiocampidae; genus Dendrolimus; species Dendrolimus kikuchii. Next base: position 3,109,166 of record CM034397.1, on the reverse strand, counting down.
AATGTAACAATGATTTAGTGTTTATAAAGTAATTTTTACAATATATTTAACTACTCATAATGTCTTATTTATGATAAATGCATACTTTTACGAAATCTTAAATTAATGTACACGCTGTTATTGTTTATGTTATTAATGACCTGCTAAAGACATTGCTAGTAAAGGCAACGTAAATCGTGAGAAAATTTGCATATCGAGGTAGTCAAAGCGAATGCTTGTTGTGTAAAACAAAACATGCAGTAGAAAACTGCCCCACATTTTATGAAGAAACATAGTATTTCGTCAATCAGTTTATTCTTGAATAAAAATTGTTTTCCCTACTATTTATAATTTTGGAGAGATTTGTGTAAATATGGTTAAAGTTTACAACTGCCTTAAAGCAAGTAAAGAATCATCATACATATTTACGTAATTTTCTATAAAGTTAATATTTAGAAAATCAATTTTAATCTTTCATTATAATACTTTTTTAGTTTCTCGAACTATAATTATTCAGCTTTAAAAAAAATATATTTTTATTTTTTTTTATTTTTTTTATTGCATAAGTTCAGCAGACAGGCAGTCGGCCCACTTGATGAAAAGCGGTTACTATCGCCTATAGACATTTGCAACACCAAAGGTGCTACAAATGCGCTACTGCTCTCTTAAGGGAGACTGGAACCTGGTCGCTAATGCCGGAACACAACTCAACGTTGTTATGGCGACATACTCTAGACCAGGGGTGGTAGCCATTCAGTCGGGCCAATGCCCTACCACCTGGCTGTGGGTTGTTAAGTCGCCTCTTACGACAGGCCGCCCGGCCGCAGGAAATTGTATTCTTTCTCCGTTCCTGCACGGATTCTATGCTTGTTCTATAACATTGAATTCACACACTTGTTACTAATCTAGGAAATCCTGTCTTTCATTCAAAGTAGATTTATAAATAGATAAACTAGACAAGTCTAGATTATCTCCGGTTGTCACTGAGTTTATCTCAACAGCGGATGCAGTGATATCATTTATCTACTTGTGGCCATCCTGATACGGGCTGGGACACTTGGGCACGATCGCTTTAAAAAAGAATATCAATGCTGTGTAAGTACTCAACTTGGCACGTATCCAAGAATACTAGTCTGGAACTCCATAGACGAGTAGATAAGGGCTTTTGATAATGTTATATTTATAATATTATCAAGTTTTATTTTAAAAATAAATAAACTAAACTATACTAAGTATAAATAAAGCGATAATTACAAAATAACATAAATCTATATATAAAAACAGATATACAATGCAAAAGTGGATGGATGCAGAAGTCGTGGAAGGCCACGACACACCTTCCATGATCAAAATGATCGTATAGTAGCAGAAGGTGATGTCAGGAGCCTTAAGAACAGACGAGCGTGCATGACAAGAGCTATGAATGTCAAAGAAGCAAGTGAGGTGTGTAAGAATAAGCCTGAATGGCGCTCTGTTGTTCGTGCCTACCCGGCAAGGGAACTGGCGTGAAGTTATTGTCCAAAGGTGTCAAAGCCAGGGTTTGCAAATAAAACACCCGAAAGATCGTAGACAATTTATTAAATTAATAGTACAAGTATCATCATGCAAAAAATGTGAACCATACCGCGATGCAATTCGACGGTGGCGACATCTAGTCTTGTGAAGACAAAACTGGCACTAAATAAATGTAATTATAAACTGAACATACCACCGGCCAAGGACTAGTATAGTCCTTCAAATTACATTAACTTCTAAACCAACGATAAAGCTCATACAATTTAGAAATCGTGGACTGTATACCGATAACTGAAGTGAATTGTGCACAGAATTACATGTTAAGCTTTTGACGCAGTAGCATTCATAACAAAGATAAGATTTAAAAAAAATAATAATTTAATGTAGTCTCTAATAACTAGTTGACCATATGATAAGTACATAAATAAAAGTACAAAACAAAAAATAGTAATTAAAAAAATCGAACACATGTTTAATAACCTATAAAAAAAAATATATAACCTTCAGACGGCAGTAAAGAAATCACAAAGCTTTCATAGTGACTAATATCTTAAAACTTAAATGATAAGTAAAAAACATGAAATTATAAAAAATGAATATTAACAAAAAATACCATAACATATTCACAAAGTAAAATAAAACATAGCCGCCAATAGACTACCGGGTGTGTACGATTTTTAATATTGGGCACTGCATTAAAGAGTTTTTATAGCGCAAAATAATTACTTGCTCTGTCTTTCTTTTTCTAACTCTATAGTTCCAACCAAATTTTGAAATAAAAAAAATTGTCATAGCGAGTCGTGAAGCTATCTTCCTTAAGAAATTATAAAGACAGCGAATTATCGAAAATGTTTTAGGTTTTGTATTTTTTACGGAAGAATTGGATGATAACTTGACAATACAATCAGATGCGTCTCTCCGGAGATTCCAGGGCAGGCCTTGAACTTTAACAATGTGATCTATTCCAGTTTCCTTATACATGTTACTTAGACCGCCTGTCGTTAAATTGTTAATACACACATTTTCGTATTTGTTCTTAGCACTTATATCCCCCAGATCTTTCATCGCTACAGCTTGTGTTTGTATATGTAACAAAACATTATCATGTACCTGAGCATGCAGGTTTAAAATGACATTATGAGCCGTTTGATCCTTGTCATGGTAATCATTTACTTGACCGGACAATACCCATCCGAGGTGAGTATCCTGCGCAATAATCATACCTGTAAGACTTTTAACGAGCCCCACCTTTAGAATACTACAATATACCTCGGCTCCTAATAAGATATCTATCTTGTTGGGTGCATTGTATTGTGGATCGGCAAGATTAAGATGTCGTAATTCTGTCCACGAAGGAAGTCTAAATTTCCTCTCTGGAAGAACGGAGGTAACTGTATTCAACACGTGAGCAGTTACTTGCAATTTAAAGGTTGGATCACATAGTGACTGCATATTAACCTTAACCATAGAATTTGTGGTTAAGCCACTTTGAATTCCACCTAAGCCTGAAATAGTACTACTAGCGACACTTTTTTTCAATTTCAACAATTGAACTGCCGCCTCAGATATAAAGGATGCCTGAGACCCTTGGTCAATCAAAGCTCTTAATATCTGGGAATCTCCATTCTGTGACTGTACTCGAATTAAAGCAGTAGGTAACAAAGTTTGTGAGTTACCAGTCACAAAATGGTTTGTAATGTATGTGGTCTCATCCGTAAGTAAAGACGGTTCCGGGTGTTGCTCGTTATCCGTAGAGTTGGTAGCAACGGCTACGGTTAACGCGCTGGCTGGACCATGGAGAAGAGTATGGTGTTTGGATTTACATATCCGGCATCTTGTTGGTACTCTACAAAAATTATTGGTGTGATTATTACCAAGACAATTAAAACAAAGTTTTAGAGATTTGACTATCTCTCTACGACTTGGTACATTTTCTTTAGTGAAATCTTGACATGAAAATAATCTATGGTTTTCAGTGCAGTGAGGACATATTAATTCCGATTCGGTGTCGTGTAATACATTAAGATTATTATTTGGGTAAGATTTTGGAACATTAAATTTAATTTTACTCGGCTCTACAAACTCTAACGCGCGATATCGAGGCTCTAAAAACTCTTTAAATTGTGTAAACGATGGTAACTCTTCGGACAATGTATTTACATGTAGTTCCCATTGTTTACGCGTTTGGGCATCCAATTTTAGACTAACAATATAAACAATAATCAAATCGCCATAATCCTTGACACCCAAATTAGATAATTCTTGAATACAATCGGATGTGGTATCTAAGAGGTCTTTGAGAGACTGAGAAGATTCACTATTCATGTTACGCTGACTAAACAAACGTTTGAGGGTACAATTTAACATATATCGTTTGTTGTCATATCGCTTTTGCAACAATTCCCAACATTTATTGTAATTAGCCTGAGTAGTTGGAACATGTCGAAGTAATTGTTCAGCTTCTCCCTTTAGCTGTGTCTTCAGGTAGTGCAAGCGTTGAACATCATCCAGAGCAGCGTTATTGTGTACTAAGGAGACGAATAAATCCTTAAAAGTCGACCATTCTGTGTAACCTCCAGAAAAGATAGGTATAGATATCCTAGGTAATCTCGCGACTGATTCCGTATGGACTTTTAAACAACTAGAATCTGTACTAAATGATGTAGCAGGTTTCATGGACTGTAAGGTAGCTTTCAATTCTCCTTTATAAAGCAAATAATTTTCATAGCCATTTTCAAATGTTTCCCTTTTTGTATAATTCTCTAAAAATTCTGTTTCGTATGTACTAATAATACTTTCATGTCTTTTAGAAAATCTGGCTATTAATTCTTCTAAACCTTCTAATCTCGCAATGACGTATGACTCCGTAAGTCTATCTTTTGGCGATTTATTAAAATTATATCTCCCTTTTTCTATTTGATTTTTCAAGTCATCCATTACTCTTAACTCTGCTTCCATTTTTGCCATTTAATACCAAGTAATACCTTCTCCAAGTTCGAATTAATTCAAATTTTCAAAGTCACAATCAATCAAAAATTTTCTAAGTCCAAATCGATCGATATTTGTAAGGTCCAATTTACGCAATCGTTTTTTGTAAGTATAAATCAATTTAAAATTTTCAAAGTTCAAAATTATTTGAAATTTTCAAGTCCCAAGTGATGCCAATTTTTCTAAGTCCAATTGAGGGTGAAATTTTTCTAAGTGTTTGAGAACAAGTACACAGTTCTAAAATTGGGCATAGGTTCCCCGTCTCGTCGTTTTTTCGCGAATTATTCTAAGTCCTAATCTACACTTTAAAATTTCACAAGTCTATTTCTGCACTAAAAATTAAAGAGTACTCACAGTTTCAGTTCTGTATACTACCGATTAGTTCCTTAATTGTCCGCCAGATGGTGCTGCTGTCACATCACTACACAACACTTAATATTTCAATACAATAGGTACCAACAATTTGCTTCAAAAAGCGATCCGGCTCGAAGGACCCTGTCCAAAGGTGTCAAAGCCAGGGTTTGCAAATAAAACACCCGAAAGATCGTAGACAATTTATTAAATTAATAGTACAAGTATCATCATGCAAAAAATGTAAACCATACCGCGATGCAATTCGACGGTGGCGACATCTAGTCTTGTGAAGACAAAACTGGCACTAAATAAATGTAATTATAAACTGAACACACGTTTATAAGTGAAAAAAAAGATATTCATTGGTTAGGGTATGATTCTGATTCTCTTACTTAAGAGATAGCTTATCGTTTCTTAGCGAGATTATTATAAGTAAGACCGTATATATCTTTCCTCATTTATATACATGGCATTTTCATCAATGGCTACTAACTGAAAGTTAGTTTCATTACTGTCTTTGTTAAATGACCTTGTTGATTTCCTGTTCTTGCTCTTCTAGTTCGTCCTCTAAAGTTACCTCTGCCTCTATATCCTCTAGTTCTATACACACATTGGCTGGCGATGTGACAATTTTTATGGCATTGATAACTCTATAGTAGTCCTCTTAGGTAAACAACAGGTAATACACGTTTATAAGTGAAAAAAAAAGATATTCATTGGTTAGGGTTTGGTTCTGATTCTCTTACTTAAGAGATGGCTAATCGTTTCTTAGCGTGATTATTATAAGTAAGACCGTATATATCTTTCCTCATTTATATAAATGGCATCTTCATCTAACTGAAAGTTAGTTTCATTTACTGTCTTTGTTAAATGACCTTGTTGATTTCCTGTTCTTCCTCTTCTAGTTCGTCCTCTAAAGTTACCTCTGACTCTATATCCTCTAGTTCTATACACACATTAGCTGGCGATGTGACAATTTTTATGGCATTGATAACTCTATAGTAGTCCTCTTAGGTAAACAACAGGTAATACACGTTTATAAGTGAAAAGAAAGATATTAATTGATTAGGGTCTGATTTTGATTGTCTAACTTAAGAGATGCCTAATCGTTTCTTAACGGGATTATTATAAGTAAGGCCGATAGTATATATTATCTATGGCACGCAGTGCAAGCGAACAACAACGACGGAATATATATATATATTTATTTATTTATGGGCAATATATTTCGATGGCCGTTACTATTCAATAATCAATAAATCATCATTGATATTATATAATAGACAATATTCATAGACAAATCTAACATGGGTATATAATAATATCAATCTATAAACATCTCTTTGGCGTGGGATCTATAGATCCCATCCCATATGAATTTCTTTAGATATATATAATCTAAAGAAATTTGCAATAACCAAGAGAGGTAGTTTATACTTCTAACCAGTACCTGGTGTGGCAACACAGCGCGCCCTCTGGGCATTCTACACTGATGCAGTAATCTGATAGCTGCTTTTATGACATTTGATTATACTCAGATCTATATTATATCAGATTATTATATTTGATTATAGAAATACTTTTAATATATCACTTAAATAAAGTTATGAATTCTAAAGAGGAATAAGCTTTATTCACAACATATTTCTACCGTTTTTTTGCATTAAATAATATTTAAAAAAAAACAAAATAATCTATATAATAGTCTATTTTATTTATTTATTACAATTCAACAATCATTTACACAACAACTGAAGGCAACAAAATTATACTATTATCTTAAGCGGTTTCGTGTGTACATCCGGGGTTTTTTCCACTTCGATCCGCGCACACACCCAGAAAGAAGCATAATTAATAAACTACGTACTTATTAGTAACTATTTACGTGAAGAAAAAAACCTATAGATTTCAATTGCAAACCCCGGATGTTGTTTATATTTCCAGCAGTCGAGGACATTGTATTTAAAAACACCAATATATTAATCTCTCGTAAAATGTCGCTTTAAGCAATTATTCATTCATCCCTCTAGTAGGTACCAGGTAGGTGGCGGGGGGTGGAAATTCGGCTAGGGGATGAAACTTATATTTCTAAATAAAAATGCCTAACTAGCGATGTATTTTCTTATTACAATTTGAATCAAAAGCCGGTGCCCGATCGGGTTATGAGTAACTGTTTCATCCAACACTGTGGAAAGACGCTAAGCGTAAGTAATAGTAATACGGCAATAATATATGCACGAGTACTAGCAGAAGGTGATGTCAGGAGCCTTAAGAACAGACGAGCTTGCATGACAAGAGTTATGAATGTCAAAGAGGCAAGTGAGGTGTGTAAGAATAAGCCTAAATGGCACTCTGTTGTTCGTGCCTACCCCGCAAGGGAACTGGCGTGAAGTTATGTATGTATGTATGTAATATATGCACGAATAAAAGCGTAAGTGCCAACATATTCATGGCGCTTTCGACCTTTTGGTCGCTAGTTGCTAGTTTCTTAAATGTAGGCTGTGGGCAATCGAGTTGGTTAAAGTCCACGCCACTGGTAAGTACAAAGATGCATAAACATTAGATTCGGTAAAGCTATCCGCTAGGAAGCGGTAAGGCCGGTCGCTAAAATAAAAAATGCTTTCGTCAAATATTTTATTTCTTAAAAAGATAAACACACAGCAGGTATAACAATTTAAAGTACTGTACAAAATAAAATTAACAAATATTTACAACTTAACTTTCGTTTAATTTTGTATAAATTTCAACTTAATTACTATAATGATATGGTACAGAGCTTACATGATATATTATTGTATGTACAACCTATATATACGTATAATGTGTGAAGTGAAATTGTATTTAACATACTAAATATATTGAATAATATAAATAGAAGCGTCCAAAGAATATTTACGCATCGTGTCTGGTTTACATATGTATTGGCTACCTAAGTATACATTTAGGTTTTAAATCAATTTTAAATGCAACTTATTACTAAAACCACAGTTTACGTATGTAAGGTAAGTAAATTTTGAGTGACTTGATGTATATCAAGTCATTTAAAATTTACTTACGAGAGTGTCGGGGTGAAGGTAAGGAAAGGAATGCTCCGGTGGTTCGGGCATGTGGAAAGAATGCATGATAGAATGACTAAACAGATATACAATGCAAAAGTGGATGGATGCAGAAGTCGCGGAAGACCACGACACACCTTCCATGATCAAATTGATCGTGTACTAGCAGAAGGTGATGTCAGGAGCCTTAAGAACAGACGAGCGTGCATGACAAGAGTTATGAATGTCAAAGAGGCAAGTGAGGTGTGTAAGAATAAGCCTAAATGGCACTCTGTTGTCCGTGCCTACCCCGCAAGGGAACTGGCGTGAAGTTATGTATGTATGTATATAATTTTTACATTTTAACTATACGTAAGTATGGAACATTATTTAGTTTACAAAAATAATAAAATGTAAAATAATAAACTTTATTAATTCATCTTATAATAATCATCTCTAAAGGTTAAATAATAATAAACTTTTGTCGTTAAGGAGTTTTGATGGTAAAAGTGAAACAAAACCGAAAAGGTTAGCTCCATTATAATAAGGCCTTAAGCGACTCAAATGGTTTCTCGTATCCAAATCCTTTGCAACTTTTAGTTTATACGTATTTTTAAATTGAGATTCGTTTAAAGTAGCTTGTGGTCTGCTTTCAGGATTTGAATCTATACCATTGGAATGAGACTAAGGTGTCCTAGTCTCAAAGTCGTTACGACTTGTACAATCACCTATGGACATTTGCAACACCAAAGGTGCTACGAATCCGCTGCTCTCTTAAGGGAGACTGGAACCTGGTCACTAATGCCGGAACACAACTCAAGGTTGTTATGGCGGCATACTCTAGACCAGGGGTGGTAGCCATCCAGACTGATGATGATGATTTGCTGCCGCGCTCACTTTCATAACGTATGGAAGATTATTTGAAAAGTAATCCTTAACTTATCAACGTATTATGTATTAATTTTAAGAGGGCTATAAAAATATAAACAAAACTTATTTTTGAACAGTTAGGTGACTGATAAAAAAATTGATTTACGTAACTGACATAATTTGAATTGTATAATGTGATAACTAGAAAATTTACGATATACGCATCTAACGCCTATCATACATGTACAATGCGTCATCATACAAATGCATTTCATTTGTACAAGTCGTAACGACTTTGAGACTAGAACACGTTCGTCTAATTCCGTGCAGGAACGAAGAAAGAATACAATTTCCTGCGGCCGGGCGGCCTGTCGTAAGAGGCGACAAAACAACCCACAGCCAGGTGGTAGGGCATTTGCCCGACTGGATGGCTACCGCCCCTGGTCTAAAGTATGTCGCCATAGCAACCTTGAGTTGTGTTCCGGCATTAGTGACCAGGTTCCAGTCTCCCTTAAGAGAGCAGCAGCGCATTTGTAGCAACTTTGCTGTTGCAAATGTCCATAGGCGATGGTAACCGCTTTCCATCAAGTGGGCCGTTTGCCTGTCTGCTGAACTCATACAATAAATAAAAAAAAATAACATCCATGATTTCCCAAATCCCAAAATAGATAAAAGAGAAAAATTAGTGTTCATGGCTCATATGATAACACAAATCAATTAATGTCGCGGAGAAAACTAAAATTGGATCGTAATTGTATTTACAATGAGCTTCAGCCCATTGAAAATCGATCAGCAATGGATTGGAAATTAAAAGCGGAATATCCAAGAATAGTCTTATATTATTTTACAGGATGATGATATAGTCATTTTAGCAAAAACGGAATGTAATACCCATTTTTGATGCATAACGAAACTGATTTTATAATACGCACTATTTGAGTAATTATTAATTGAAAATTGCTAACGTAACAAACTATTCCTATACAGCCTGATCACGAACTTGTCGCTGTGACGCCACAGGCGACAAAAGTAGTAGGCATTGTAGCAAGTTACGAGCATACGAGCTGCACACATGTTGGTCGTTTGAGCCGGATATGAACTAGCGACCTATGGATGTATAATGAATATAGGAGAAGGTTAATTTATAATACTTTGGTTTTAACATAAATATTGTACTTGTATTACTAGTAACATCTTGCATAACATAAATGTTCTTTAGATATATTTATCTGTAGCTTAAGCATATGCATGCAAATTTCATTCTATTGTATAAAAATGTTAGCTTAACATCGTTAAAATTGTATGTTTTTAAGGCCTTTTTCTAGAGCCGCAGCATGGCAACACCAACATAAGATTTATTTTTTATTTTTGAATTTGCAACATTGTCGTTGCTATTCTCTTTGGTTGTAGCCGAGTGCACACGTATTTGCATTTTAAAGTGATTTTTGATACGTTTCCATCACTAATTTTGTTTAACTTTTATACCGACAACGACCAGAGTCTCGCCCACACCAGCAGCGTAAAATAAATATTATAAGTGCGACGAGCTGCGCATAGTATATCTTACTAACCGTATTTATTTTACCACTGGTTATAATTTGATATACGCTCCACACAAGTAATGTCAAACTACTAATGTCAGGAGGCTGAAGAACAGACGAGCGTGCATGACAAGAGTTATGAATGTCAAAGAAGCAAGTGAGGTGTGTAAGAATAAGCCTAAATGGCGCTCAGTTGTTCGTGCCTACCCCGCAAGGGAACTGGCGTGAAGTTATGTATGTATGTATGTACTATAATGGTAAGGCAATTGAATTAATAATAAGATACCGGAATATGATATGATTGTTAACTACTATCGTGTCGCTCGTTCGTCCCATCGCCCATCGCTAATACCCAAGGTCGTGACCAGGCAGTTAGTAAATACTCAGCTTTTCATAAAAAATCATTTATAGCCTAGCTTCCTGTATCTGTTGAGGCCGTTAAGTTGCGTGAACTTTACCTTGCTTTACTTAACGTCGCTGTGACTCACCTATTTATTTATTTTCATAACCAAATCCTATCAGATATCAGACTAATAAACTTTATCAGATGAAAGTTAATGTTTAATCGAATTAAGTAGGTATTAATTGTAACACCTTTTATTGTTTTTAAGAACATAATGCCGATCATGATAATAGTTTTATTGCAGTCTCGTTTGACCTTAACGTGACGTGTTTAAGGATATCTTTACTCTGGCTGGCTCTTTTACTTATCCGTAGAATTGTAAACGTCAAATCTTTCATGAAAATGGCAAAGGACTTACACAGAAAGTGGAATATTGTAGAAATGGAAGTAGTAATTGAAGAACGCAATATAATTATACATACATACATACATACATACATACATACATACATACATACATAACTTCACGCCAGTTCCCTTGCGGGGTAGGCACGAACAACAGAGCGCCATTTAGGCTTATTCTTACACACCTCACTTGCTTCTTTGACATTCATAACTCTTGTCATGCACGCTCGTCTGTTCTTAAGGCAATATAATTATGATTATTTATATGTTGCCGGTGGTAAGCTATTTTGCCTGTCTGGATGGGTACCACGCCTAGACTAAAGTATGTCGCCATAACAACCTTGAATTGTGTTCCAGCTTTAGTGGCTAGACCGGGGGGGCAACTTGCTCGAGGGAGCTCCCTAAGGAGTTTTACCTCGGCGGGACTGTTGCCATGAGAGGGAAATGAATTCAATGATGCCCACCATAGGGCGACACAAAGCACTAATTGAGAACGGGCGACGGGTAATATAAAGCCCGAGGGGAAGGATCACGGCGGACCGGGATCGGTGGTTCGCGGTGGCCTACGCTATCTTACTGCCGTTTCGCAACGTGTTATGGCTGGGAGGGAAGAAACGGCGAAAGAAACTTCCCAGCAACACGCCTAGTCTATCCTGTGGGGGGAGCTATGTTTCCTAGCGTCCCTCGCGGGGACGTGGAGAGATCTTGATTGGCGGCGCCTGAGACGCCGCCGTCTGTGTCTGTCTGTCGGTGTCTGCCAGCCTACCGTCCTAACCGTGGGCGGACTGATCCGAGCCAGCCGTTTCGTAATAACGTCGACTCTGCCCGTCAGGACGTTACGCGGTCGTCGCACAAGAGCCTTTCGACGAGGCTTATAATCGGACGCGAGGAGGGCAGAATGCTAATGTTTTTTTAAATTATATATAAAAATACATTCGATCAATAAAAAAACATCACACACACTACCATGTACTTGACACACACACGCATATATACTATTTTGTTTATTGTTAAAATCAAATGTAACAGTGTAACCTTGGCGAAATTTGTGATTATAGAAGTTATAGACTTTGACTGAACTGACTTTGATATAACCTTAATAATGTTCAAACTTATAATTTAAATTAATTATTTTGGTCGAATTTCGACCACTAGTGAGTATATATCTAATTTACGTAAATTAAATATTAAAGTAATAATCACTTATTCTATTTGTACTAATGGTATTAAAATTAAAGAATGGTGGGGTATATAAGAATAGAATTAACGGTAAGGATGAATAATAAATACATAAACTAAATTACCTAACCAAAACAGATTTTATATCAATAACCTAATTTCCATATTTCCATTATAACTAAGAATTAAAATTAAATCACTGGTCTTATAATAATTATTTGTATTTAAATAACTTTATACTAATAGAAAATCTGTACCTACTACCCGTGCGCAGAAGGTTTGCCGATAGCCTCATGATGTCACGCATCGATGGTCAGTAGGGTTGACAAAAAAGTTTACATAAATAGCTGTTGCAAGAAATTTATTATTTTAATTTATTATTGCATATAACTTATATACAATAATAGTAAGTAGTCATCGGCAAACCTTCTGCGCACGGCTTATATTGAATAGCATAACACTCCTATTCACTAATATACTATTGTATAAAAGGATGATGATTATGCTGACTAACGCATTATTGGTGTAGGAACTACTATTTTCGTTGTCCCTCGTTTCTTGTTACTAGATCTTACTTTCCCTATTCTTAAATATAATTTGTAATGGAAGCTTTAAATTAGAAAGAGGATGGTAGCTGGAGGATCTGAACCAACCTTCAAATTGAGCAACTCGCGGCCGAGCACAACATAATAGGAGAAATAAGATCACCACCTCCGCTGGCTCGGTCACATAGAACAGATGGGAGAGGATCGCAGGGTGAGGAAAGCAAATGTAGGTCGGCGTCCTTTCGACCGTATCAAATATCGCTGGAAAGACAGAGTGGAGGCTGACCTGTCGGAGCTTCGAACCGATATTTGGTAAGAAATTGCGTAGGTCAGGGAAAAATGGCATGTTCTCGTTGTGGTGGCCAAGACTCACTTTGGATCCCTGAGCCAACGGAGTATATTCCAAGCATTTTCCTTTCTCTAATTGTCTATTTTAATACCTTTGAAGGAGTTGATTGTAATCCATTTTGGCACATATTTCATACCTACAGCAGTTTCACTGTGTAGATTTCTAAGATACCTATTGAAATTTAGAGCAATCAGGCAGGTCATATCTTAGAAACTTCTTCTTGAAACTAGTAATTATGCAGATTCCCTTTTTCACTCCAGCTGATATTGTTGAAGATAGGCAAACCATCAAACTTATTAGCGTGCTTGCAAGGCTTGGCATGATGATAGCAGAACATGAAGCTACTGAACGGTACACTACTCTATTAGTTGCTTGTAGACTTCTGTAGTTGTTACGAGCACCGACGTTGACTTCCAATAACATTTTGTACTGGTAAAAGAAAATAAATCATTTTTAAACAGTTTTTGTTATACAAACTGATAGTCTGATAACGTGTTAAATTATACTAATACAAGTTGATAGCGAAGATACTGGTATAAGAAAGGATGAATACACGTATATATGTCAGAAATGTTGTATAAGTAAATACAATAAAACCACTGAAGAAGAGAAGGTTCTACATACAGAGTCATAGAATGGGTATAACGAGTAATGATTAAAGCAGGAACGCATATAAAATTGTTTAAGTTCCAGAAGTAGAACATAAACTTTTACCAAAAAAACTTGGATACAGACAATAACTACGACGTTGTTTAATAATGTGTTCTTACCTGTGAGTCAGATATCATAAGTGGTTTGTCCATGACAATCCACGTGACAACTTCCTGACAATTCGGGGTTGTAAGGGAGCCGTGGTACGTATAATATGACTGAGGATCTGGACTAAAGAGCCTCCTGTAGACAAAAACAGAAATATGTCTATATCAATTCTAATTTATGTACAGGTAATGGGCTCTACATTGGGTATATGTATACAGCAACATAAGAGCAAATTAACTTTTCAAACTGTTTTGTAGATGATTGGTCTGTTTAGTCCCATCTGAGGTTTTGCGTTCTTATTCTCTTATTATAGTAATGTAAGCACTCTGTGGTTTTCATAAAGAGCTTTCTGCGCTCTATCAACTCTCTTTTATTTCACCTTATCCCAATTATTTAGGGCCGACACAATATGTCTTTTCCTTCCACACTCCTGTACTCTGACATACATCTTCTGTCTTATCACAGATCATACATATCATCCTTCACACAATCCGTCCATCTCTTTTTTGGTATACCTTTACATTTGTACCCATCCATCTTGAAGTTTAACATTCTTTTTATCACGTGATTTACATCTCTCCTCATTACATGTCCATACCACCTTAATCTTCTTCCTCTCAATTTTTCAGTCACTGGTACAACTTTCAAAAATCACTTTATGTACTCATTTCTTATCTTATCCATTCTTCATTCATATCTAAACCATTCTTCAACATCCTCATCTCAGCTGAGTGGAGACGTTTAACGTGATCTTATAGCTGGTGTACCATAGACTATTAATACGATAACTAAACTGAATATAACGTGACCTGTATTTTATGAAATGTTCTATTGAAGACGATCAACGCTTGATATTAGTTGATTAAAATTTTCCCCCAATCTTTTATGAATGCTGACTCAACTCCTTGTTTCATTTGGGTGAAATAGCATGGCATAATTTTATTAATGAAGAGGTTATTCAACTAAAATTTCATTGGCAATTCCTGTGAAAATATCTCTAGGTCAATACTTACGTCATATCAATAGTCTTTTCTTCAATATCCTTTTCAGTTCGATCCATTAGATCGGGTATCACCGGCATGATTTGGTCCAAAGCATATTCACTATTTCCACCACTATGTACCTAAGAACAAAAATCATTCAAAGTAAAACCTTGTCGCTTTAAACTAATGTTAATGAAAGGATACAGAGTTTGACCGATCATAAACTAACCATGCCCATTACACCCATCACTGCCAAACCGTCGGGTCTTTTCAATGCTTCTTCAACACTCAAGCCAGTTTTGATATGCACCATATGAATTTCCAATGGGTACCTTAAACAAAATAACAATGTGATAAAGGATCACAATTTTTTTATTTTTTTTATTGCAGGAGTTCAGCAGACAGGCAGAAGGCCCACTGGATGGAAAACGGTTACCATCGCCTATGGACACAAAGGTGCTACAAATGCGCTGCTGCTCTCTTTAATGAGTCTGGAACGTGGTCACTAATGCTGGAACACAACTCAAAGTTGTTATGGCGGCATGCTCTAGACCAGGGGTGGTAGCCATCCAGTCGGCCGAATGCCCTACCACCTGGCTGTGAGTTGTTTAGTCGCCTCTTACGACAGGCCGCCCGGCCGCAGGAAATTGTATTCTTTCTCCGTTCCTGCACGGATATTATATATGATATATAACGGATAAGGACCGTGATATAAGGATAGTTCCGGTTTAGAAAACTGCTGAACCAAAATTTGAACAACGACAAATTTACATTTCCATCCACATCAAGACATAAATGTGAAAGTACCTGTGTTGGTTTGTTACCTGTTACGATTTTTTAAACAAGTAAGCAGCTTTGAATGAAATTTGGCTAGCAGATAGATTGTATCTAGGGGAAGACATTACTACATCTTGTCCAAAAAACAATCTTGAAGCAGATGAAATAGAGGATTAAATTTTGTATCGACAACGCATAATTATTTCTTATCACATTACGTAGGGTCTTTTAGAAAGAAATATGTATATGACTAGGTGATCTTATCAATATTGCAGCAATTTCTTTAATATTTACGACTTGTAGATACCTAGATTACAAAAGAATTCACACAAGGTATGACCAAATATGTTCAGTGATAAATTATGTAATTAACTTTAAAAGTTAAACTTTAGTTAGGATTAGTATGACATACAGGCGACGGGACACCGCTGTAATTTCGAGATAGCCACGCGTCAGACTCTAATTCCTGATAAGATTTTATCAATGGAATATTTTACAACTACAATTATATAGCGACGCTCGCGGACCGCGTTCGTAATACCTAAGTAAGAAAGAGAGTTGGTCTGAAAGAGAGTGTCGGGGTGAAGGTAAGGAAAGGAATGCTCCGGTGGTTCGGGCATGTGGAAAGAATGCATGATGAAAGAATGACTAAACAGATATACAATGCAAAAGTGGATGGATGCAGAAGTCGTGGAAGGCCACGACACACCTTCCATGATCAAATTGATCGTGTACTAGCAGAAGGTGATGTCAGGAGCCTTAAGAACAGACGAGCTTGCATGACAAGAGTTATGAATGTCCAAGAGGCAAGTGAGGTGTGTAAGAATAAGCCTAAATGGCACTCTGTTGTTCGTGCCTACCCCGCAAGGGAACTGGCGTGAAGTTATGTATGTATGTATGTACAATTATATACCGTAAACATACATATATCATACTAGGATATGCACGCGACTTTGTCCACGCTTGACTTAAATTCCCGCGCGATTCTCGGGACATAAAGCATCGCAGCATTTAAAAAAGAATGTCAGCTGTCGTTTTAGTGAAATCATATCGAAATCAGCTGATATTTATGCAATATAACTATTTATACCATACCCGTAAAAATTCCCGGGGATTTCCGGGATAAAAAGTAGCGCAGATTTTAAGTCTAGAAATTTTCTGTCGACGAGCAAAAACCGCATCGAAATTGGCTTAGTCGTTTTTATGTGAATCCCGACAAACAGACAAGAAATATAAAAAAAATTGCATCGTGTTCTCCATCGTTTATATAGTTTAATCTAGTTGTTTTTTTAATAGGTTCAATGTACAGACACGGCATGTTTAGAATATTATAATATCATAGACATTATGGGCTGATTTATACTAGACCGTGTGGAAGCAAGTCGTGCTTAAGACAATATTATATGGATTATTTCATATCTGCTCTACTGGGACCGATCAATTATCACAGACAGGACTATTGTTGCCAACAAGCCTGATATTGTGATAGTTGATCGGTCTGCGAGACGTGCTATAATTGTAGATGTCGCGATTCCCCATGATGGTAACCTCGTGAATGCCGAGAAAGATAAACAAATAAAGTATATTGATCTTGCTCACGAGGTTACCGCTATGTGGAACCTGTACTCTACAATCATAGTACCGATAGTGGTGTCAGTGAATGGACTAATAGCGAAGAGCCTTGACCGCCACCTTGAAAGGCTCTCGCTTGGTATGTGGTTGAAGGGTCGGATGCTGAAGGCAGGTCTGTTGGACACGGCCCGTATTGTGAGGAGATTCCTGTGTCTGGGGCTTTAACCACCGGTAGCCTGGACCCTAGGCCCCACTGCCGGCGAAGATCAGCAGATATGACAAGAGTTATGAATGTCAAAGAAGCAAGTGAGGTGTGTAAAAATAAGCCTAAATGGCGCTCTGTTGTTCGTGCCTACCCCGCAAGGGAACTGTCGTGAAGTTATGTATGTATGTATGTATGTATTTCTGTCTGGTTGAATCAACCAAAGTGATCCCTGTAAATATAATATTGAATCATTCAATGTCATGGATTACCGTCGTATCCTTTCATTTTTGTGCCTTTTCAATCTAATTGATTCGATTTGACCTTATAGTTAACATCAGCATTACTCTCATTTTTGTTTTAGACCGTCATTTGATTTTTTCCATCTATTAGTCTGTGCGTCTGTCATATATGTCACAAATGAAGTGTGTGAGGAATCTGTAGGTAAAAAAACCCCGGATATTCCGTAAACACGAAGCCGCTGAAGATAATAGTATAATTTTGTTGCCTTCAGTTGTTGTGTAAAGTAGATTTATAATGGCCCCACGTTGGGCGCCATTATGATAGTTTAAATATTTTAAGCTATGACAATTAACTGTAAATGATGTAAAGGATAAATTTGGATTTGTTTAATTATCAGAAAAGTTTTATAATATCGCAGATATAATTTTTTTTTTTGGATTTTATGACTTGGCAGCTAGGCCTTTAAGCCAGATCTTAGATTCAATGTAGTTTCTTCATTTTCTTAAATCTATGTGTAGCACAGCTGAACTGTAGGTTATCAGCTCCCCCTTCCCCCTGGACTGCGACCGAGAGTGGACGTGTGCACATACTTAAATAATTGTTGTAAAATTAATTGTTATTTGTTATACGAAAATAAACTCTATGACTAGCAATTGTGAATATAAAATCAGTGAAGTTCGTGTATAGCCGCATTAGGTGAGAAACTTATAACTACCCGGTTATAAAGACATTATTTTCGATGAATAGTCCACGCAAGTAAATTGTCCACTATAAACTGACACCTTTGTATACGCAACAACTCGCAAAAGGGAGGTCATCACATACTGGTTAATACTGTCCATCATAAATTGATACCTGTGTTTAACTTTAATTTTGGTACAAGGCAGCTCATCGAATAGTGGTTAAAATACTTCGTTCCTTTGGTAATAAATATTTCGTTTCGAATATTGCAAATATGTCTAGAATACCGAGATCACCACCACAAAAATATGATACGAATATGCAACATACTTTATCAGATTCGGATGTGGCTAAGATAGCACCATGCACCAGCATACAACTTCCTGTGGCAAAGCGTCCGAGAAAACAAGCAAAAAATAACAGTGACGAGGAGTTTGCTGTCTTCAAAGACGATATTAAGTGCATGTTGGAAGATTGGAAGAATACACAAAACTCGTTACTAAATAAAGTCATACATGAAGTCGCCGATATTAAAGACCAAAATAACCAGATTAAGCAATCAAATGAAGAAATAGAAAAGTCTTTAGACTTTTTGAATCTTCAATACGAAGATATCAAATTGAAGGTGCAAGGATTAGAAACCGAACGAAAAGAATATTTGCAACATATTACTTTTCTTGAAACAAAAATAGAAGATATGGAAAGAAATGCAAAATTATCTTCTATTGAAATAAGGAATGTCCCGCTGATCAACAAAGCTGAAACTAAAACTGATTTGTGCAATATTGTTCAAAATACATGCAAAGCCCTCAATGTCATTGTGCCACAAGTTGCTATACGAGACGTATATAGATTAAATAAGAAAAATACAAAAAGTTCCACTATTATTGCCGATTTTACTTCAGTTATATTGAAGAATGAAGTGATTCAAGGTATTAAGAACTATAACAATCAACATCCCGGTCACCGTTTAAGTTCAGCTGCTATAGGATTTACAGAACAAGACACTCCGATCTATGTTTCTGAAGCCCTGACTGGAAAAGGACGCAGACTATTCTTTTTAGCTAGAGATCTTGCCAAAACTCTAAACTACAAGTTTTGCTGGACTAGCAAAGGCAGAATATTCTTACGTAAAACGTCCGATTCTTCGCATATAGAAGTCAAAGATGAGAACCAACTTGCGCTGATTAGGATTGAAAATTGACTATTTACAGTCTGTAACAGAATTATGTTAAGGGTTTATCTTTTTAAGCGTGTAATAACTGTCTCTTGCCTTTTATATTACACTGCTCAAATAATTTTTCCTTTGTCAAATAATCTACTCCAAAATATGTATTTTATGATTGAAATATTCTACTATCTTGCTTTCGTAAATAAACAAATATTAACTGTTCTTAAAAATATATTAAGTACAACAAAACGAATATCACATGTTAATAACTTTAAAATTCGATTTAATTAACAACAATAATATACTGAATAGTTTAGATTCCGTAAAGCCTGGAACTTCCTTTGTTTGTGCACCGGAATTATATAAATCCCTTTTAACGAAACAAGTCTCTGATAATAGCTTCAAAATTCTCACACAAAATATAAGAAGTGTCAATAAAATTTTTCCTGAATTTGAAGTACTATTAACTAGATTAACCTCGCCATGTGACATATATTTACTTACAGAAACTTGGAATAGTAAAGCTCTTAATTTTCCTACATTAAATAATTATGACACTCATCACACTAAAAATAATAACAACCAAAATGACGGTATTATAGCTTATGTGCGACACGACCTCAAATACAAGGTGAAAGAAGTATTTATTACAGACGCCACATGTCTTGTAATTGAGATTAATAAAGACATTGTAGTTGTTGGCATTTACAGATCTCCTTCCTATAGAAATATCAAGCCTTTTATTAATTCGTTAGATATTCTACTAAATAACTACAAACATTTTAGAACTATTGTCTTGATTGGTGACTTAAATATTGATATAAAGTCAAATAGTGATAATACTACCTCAAATGACTATCTCAATCTACTTTCTAGTCATGGTCTTTTACCAGGCCATGAATTACCAACTAGAGCTAATAACTGTTTAGACCATTCTATGATTAAGTCTCACAAACCTACTGTAACAACAGTAATAGAAGCTCCACTGACTGATCACTGTGCAGTCATTACTGCTATTAATGTACAAAATAATATAAATAACTATGACAAACAAGTCAAAACCCTGAAATTAAACTACGATGCAATTGTTACAGATCTTAATAGGAGAAATTTCGATAGTATATTAAAATCAGACGATCCTAACTGGTGCACAGAACAATTAGTTAATCATATCAAAGATTCTATTACCAAAAACTCGCAAGTAATTCTTCCAAAAAATCGAACTCGTTGCTTAAAGCCATGGATTACTCCTGGTCTAGTTCGCTGCATTAAAAATAGAGATAGAATGCATTTAAAATGTAAAAGGGATCCAACAAATACAATTTTGAACTTAACTTATAATCGATACAAAAAATTTTGCAATGATTTATTGAAACGGCTTAAACAAAATTTTGAAAGAGAACAACTAAAAACTTATGCCAAAAATCCGAAAATGAAATGGAAAATAATTGATAAAATAACCAATAGAAATAACAAACATAAAAAAGCAGCATTAGATTTACTAAATTTAGATAGAACACCTGAAGAATCATTGCAAAAAGTAAATCTCTACTTTAGTAACATAGCAAAGGAATTAGCTGAAAAAATACAAACCAATCATGATACTGCAGCTCACGATGAACTAATTCAGTCACCTAGTAACTCCATGGTCATGCTGGGTACTTGTGAAAAGGAAATAGAATCGACTATAATGAATTTAAAATCAGACAGTGCAATAGGTTGGGATGGAATTCCAACAAAAATTCTAAAGATGGCGAAAGATAAAATAATTCCACCCCAAACCCACATAGCTAATAAATGTATAGAAACAGGAGTGTTTCCCAGCCTTTTTAAAATTTCTATTATCCATCCTATTCACAAATCAGGAGATAGAGATTGTGTCAGTAACTATCGCCCAATTTCTGTATTGCCAGCACTTTCGAAAGTATTAGAAAAAATCATAAATAAACGACTCTTATCCTATTTAGAAGACGAACATCTACTTTCTAATAACCAATTTGGTTTTAGATCAGGCAAATCAACGGCTAATGCAGTATCGGAGCTTGTTGAATTTATAGCTACTTATATAGATAATAAAAATAAATGCATAGGTGTCTTTTTGGATCTGGCTAAAGCATTTGACACAGTTTCAATTCCTATATTGTTGAATAAAATGGAAAAACTTGGTATAAGAGGGGTAGTACTTAAGTTATTTGAAGATTATCTTACTAAACGAATACAGAGAGTTACTATTGATGGTAAATTTAGCTCTAATACTCCAATCACATACGGCGTGCCTCAAGGCAGCGTACTGGGCCCAACCCTATTTTTAATTTACATTAATAACCTCTGTGACTTAAAACTTGACAACTGCAAGATTTTTTCTTATGCTGATGACACAGCTCTAATTTTTTATGGTCAGTCTTGGAGTGAGACAAAGAAAATAGCTGAAGCGGGTTTGAAAATAGCAGCGAAATGGTTAAATAATAATCAACTTACCCTTAACAAAGCTAAAACTCAATATATCCTTTTCACAAATACGACAAGATCTCTACCTACTGATAACTTACAAATCAAAATTCATACATGTCATAATATAACACAAAGTTTATGTAGTTGTTACCCTATAAGTGTTACTGATACAATAAAATATTTAGGAGTTGTGTTAGATGACAAATTATCTTGGCAGCCACATCTTAGTCAGCTTGCGATATTTTTTTATAAAAAAATAGATAATATTATTCTTTTATAAAAATATATCAAAAATAAAATACATATTCAATAAAAAAATATAAAATCTTGCATCTCATCGCCAGCGGGGCCTGGGGTCCAAACTACCGATGGTTATGGCTCCAGAGACAGGAACCTCCTCACAATTCGTGCCGTGTCCAAGAGTGCTGCCTTCTGTATCTGGCCCTTCACCCAGCTTCCCAGCGAAAGCCTCTCTAGATGACGGTCGAGGCTTTTCGCTATAAGACCATTGACGGTAACAACTATCGGCACAATGCTCGTTGACTCCAGACGCCACATAGCCGTAACCTCGTGAGCAAGATCCAAGTATTTACTTAGTTTTTCTTTTTCTTTCTTCACGAGGTTATCGTCATGTGGGATACTGATGTCAACGAGTATTGCTCGCCGTGCAGATCGATCTATTATCACGATATCAGGCTTATTGGCTACAATAGTCCTGTCCGTGATAACTGATCGATCCCAGTAGAGCGTGGCACGACTGTTTTCAAGAACTGGCTCCGGCGAGTACTGGTAATAAGGCACCTCCGTTTCCACAAGACCGTAACGAAGGGCAAGTTGCTGGTGGATAATCCTGGCTACGAGGTTATGTCTGTGCAAATACTCGCCGTTAGAAAGATGTGAACAGCCGGAAACAATATGCCTGAGGGATTCACCTGGGCGATGACATGCCCGACAGATGTCTGAGGTGCCATCCTTCAGGATATATTTCCGGTAGTTATTCGTCTTAATAACTTCGTCCATAATTGCAAAGACAAAACCTTCAGTTTCTCCAAAGAGGTTACCGAACCGTAGCCAGTTTACCGACGCTGACAGATCTACATCGGGCCCTGTTAAGGCCCGATAAAACCTGCCATGCAGCTCCTTGCTCTTCCATACGTTGATGCGGTCGGAGGTGCTCAGTACTGCCAAATTGCACCAGTTCTCTTTAGCCAACGCGAGCGTGGTAAGACCTTTGTCTACTGCCACAACATCTTTATGCAAGCCCACGTTCATCTTAAGGAAATATGCCCTGAGATTGTTCACCTCGCGATTGTGCAGATCCTTGGCATTTAGAAAGCCTCGGCCGCCACATCTTCGCGAGATGTACAATCTCATTACTGATGAACGTGGGTGATGCATACGATGTTTTGTCAGTAGGCAACGGACTCTTCGATCTAGGGCGTCCAGCTCCGTTTGAGTCCACCTAAGTATGCCAAAGGAGTATGCCAACACGGGCATAACCCAGCTGTTGAAGGCTCTGACCTTATTTCCACCTGAGAGAAGGCTGGTTAAAACCTTCCTCAGGCGGCAAAAGAATCGGTCCTTCACCGTCTGTTTTACGTCCGCGTCGGCTATACCTAAAGACTCTGACATACCCAGGTACTTGTATGTCTCGGTCTCGGAGAGGGATTTGAGAGACATGTTCTCTGAGAGTTGTAAATTCGGTGAATTTACAACTTTCCCTCGCCGTACATGCATGACCGCACACTTTTCTATCCCGAATTCCATATTAATTGACTTACTGAAGTGTTCTGTTGTCTTCAGTAATTCAATCAAGTCTGGTTCGTTGGATGCGAAAAGTTTGAGGTCATCCATATACAGCAAGTGCGACACGATCTCACCCCCTCTTCGAAACCGATAGCCTAGCTTTGAAGACTCTAGCAAAGTGCTAAGAGGGTTCAATGCTAGGCAAAACCACAAGGGACTCAAGCTGTCGCCCTGGAATATTCCACGCTCGATATTTATCTCGCCCTCCGGCAAAGGAACCCCTCCTCCCCCTGGAACCCTAAGGTATGTGACCCATTGCCTCATACATGCCTGAAGAAAGGTTCTCAGAGTTGCATCGACTTTATACAACTCTAAGACTCTCATCAACCATGTATGCGGCACTGAGTCATATGCCTTTTTGTAGTCGATCCAGGCGACGGAGAGATTTCTTCTATTCCGTCGGGCTTGTTGGCTAACAGTTGTGTCAATGAGAAGCAATTCTTTCGTACCACGTGACCCAGCCTTACATCCATTTTGGGTGATTGCCAAAATGTTATTATTATAAAAATAATTTGATAATTTTTTTTCCAAAATGGATGTAAGGAGCTTGTAGATGGTGGGCAAGCATGTGATTGGTCTATAATTTTTGGGTTCAGTGGTACAGCCAGATTTGAAGAGTAAATGGGTGACGCCTGTCGTCATAAAGGTTGGAAGCGAACCACGATCAACAGCTTCTTGGAATTGATTAGCCAAGCAACCATGCGAGCTTTTGAACCACTTGATCCAAAAGTTATGCAATCCGTCCGGCCCTGGACTTTTCCAGTTATGTGCCGAACGAATTGCATTACCAACATCAAGTGGTTCAATGGTAATAGGTTCCATATCTGGCACCTGTTCGCATGATTGCTTGATCACCTCAATCCAGTCACCCTCCGTGTGACTGACAGGCACTGACCAGATGCTGCGCCAAAAAGAAGCCATGGCATCAGTATTTGGTATTTGCCTGTCAGCGACACTATCGCTAGATTTCTCCCAACCTCTATAAACCCTTTTCTCTTCACTTTGGAAGGTCCGATTCAAGAAGTATCTATCCGCTCGCTCTTTGTATCGGCGGATTCTATTTGCCCATGCATAGACTTTTTGCTTCCAGAAGTCTATACGTTCCGTGGCTCTGGCCATATGTTCACTGGGACTGATGTTAGTACCAGCGAATGCCTGAGCCACGAAGCGCATAACTCGGGGCCGGCAATTGCCAGCCCGGAAGCAGATTAATTTGGCTATGAGAACTCTCGCCCTATCGATACGCCGCTCGATCCGTATTTGCCAGGCAGGTTTGCCGCTTGCAGGTCGGGTAGGCTGTGTATTTGGAAACTTTACACCAGCCATCCGACATACAGCTACGGCCCCGCAATATAGGATCGAGTGGGTATCGGCAAGGTCCGTGCTAGACCTAAAATAAGGCGCTAGCAGGCAATCCAGAGTTCCCATAAGCAACAAATTATTTCTATGCATGGGCAGTTTTGGAACGCGTGGCCTATTTAAGATAGGCTGATCTCGGAATTCTTGAATCGAATGTTCCAAAGTCCTTCTCAACTGCTCATTAATCTGGATACTTACATCACCTACCGCTAGGCCATCTGACACGTCGTCCATGGTAAAGTTCACCGGCCTCTGCGAGTCCGCAGGCGGTGCCGGTGACGTAGGCTGCGGCGTGTCAGTAGCTTCGCGGTTGATACGTACAGCATTGCGTAGACGATCAAGTGTCGACTCGTCCAGCAGGTGTAACCGCTGGATAGCGCGCACTTGATCCGATAGTCGTTGCGCCGTCACGGTGGATGCTGGTTGAAGGGTCTGAAACAAAGACAGCAAACGGCCACGATACGAAGTGAGGTTAGTTTCTCCCTCTGTCGCCTCATAGTACGCGCGCATGACGCACTCATTCAACTCCTGAGTCCATCTCATGCGGCGCACTACACCACCGGTAGCGAGGGCCGGGCGCGGGATTCGTCCCGCAGGCCCCAAGCGTGCCGACGGTGGCCGCCCACGGCCCCGCACAGGTCTTAGCGGCGGGGCGGGCGGCGCTGGCTCCTCCTCGTCTTCGCTCGATGTCCCGGTGGTCGTTGACGTCACGATTTCTTCATACGACGCTGATGACTGAGACGTAGAACCCGGCGAGGCGGACACAGCTGATGGTGGGCGTGCGCATCTTTGTCGTGCTGCAATCTCGTTTGTCTCCTTATTGTTTTGTGTTAGCCATAATTTTGTGCTTGTCTAAATTATTTGTGTAGAATTTTTCATTTTCGTCCGGATGATTGACATTACACATGTCATAGTAATAAATTTCTCTCTATTAAATATTGATGAAGGAGATTTCTTATAAATAATCTATAAATACCGGTAAACTGTTTTTGTGAATTTGGAGGACTATTGTATCACTTAGAATCACTGTTTTATTTAAATTTATTACAAAATATACAGGACAGACGATTAGGTGACAGCGAGGCTGGCACACTATGTAAATGTTTGTCGAATAATTAATAATTAAATAAATAGAATAGACTATTGTATAGACTCATCCAAAAGAAGAGACTTTGCATCTTTCTGCGTATTTTACCGCCTGTATAACGGGGAGTGTTCCGAGGAACTGCGTGATCTGATCTGATGCCAACATCTCACTTTTACAACCGCACCGCTCGCCAGCGACGGGATATGCACCCCCATTTCCTTGAGCTCCCACGCTCAACTACGCAACGGTGCTATAGAACATTTATTCCGCGTACAACAATGATCTGGAGGGAACTTCCCGCCTAGGTTTTCCCTTTGCGCTATGACATGGGGTTCTTTAAGAAGGGCGTTATAAAATTTCTTAGGGGTTGGCAACACGTTGGCGTAAGCGTCTATAAGCGATCGGCTGGGCGTAACTATATTCTAAATCTCAGCCTTTCCAACACAAACAAAAGGATCAGGATCGACAGGGAGGAGGGGGTTTTTAGTGGGTATTGGAGTTGCTCGCTCGTGCAGCAACGCTCGGAGTCTTCCACACTAATCTGTGACGCCGATCGCGGACGGAGCACTGCCAAGAGCATACTATTGCTGCAGAGTTATCGCCCCCGACCGACGCGTGTCGTTCCCCTAGCAACGATCCAGTTTGTGCGTATCTGCCTGTTTGCCTGCTTCAGGCTTTATAAAAACCCCAATCGTCTAAGAATCCGCCTTGGCTTCAGAAGTAGATATCACACAAACACGGAAACTGAAACCACCTCAACCAATCCCTTCAAACAATAGCAATCAGTTTTCATGGCGGCCGCCATTAAGATTGTTTCAACAACTCAGCTGTGAGTTTTGCAGCAATCACTTTCCACTTGATGGGCTCTTTGCCTATTTGCTTGGCAATAAAAAAAGCAATGAATATTGGTCACCATCATGTATCCCTTTATTGTTCGTAAAGTGGTTTCCACTTGGTCGGTCTGTTAAAGATTAGTCTATAGAAAAAAAATGTGGCGTCTCGGGGCACCCGACAGAAGTGATAACATAAAGTAATCTAAGTTGACCTATTTAATATTGAAATTGTTTAACTTGAGAAAAGCTTAGGTTATTACTTTGCGAAATACGGCTAGCGCTGTGGGTTAGGGTGAGAGAGGAGGAGCCTGCCTACCGCTGCCGTATGCGTGAGAGAAATGGAAGCCAGACAGACTGGCGCCGTAACGCGTTACGTAACGAAGCGGTTTACCCTCCCATAAGAAGTTATCAGTTTCAGGGCGGCTGCAATTTCGATTGTTTCAACAACTCAGCAGTGAGTTCTACAGCAATCACTTTCCACTTGATGGGCTCTTTACCTATTTGCTTCACAATAAAAAAAAAACAATGAATATTGATTACCATCATGTAAGCCTTTATTGTCCGTAGAGTGGTTTGCACTTGGTCTGTCTGTTAAACATTAGTCTATAGAAAAAATACATTGTAAGCATATTAAACAAAACTCATATTCATGTTGTCAGATGTCCTAGCACCTACAGACATAACTCCTAAGGCATTATTATCATTATGTTGATTGATTTGTTTTATAGCTAGTACGTGCCTTAGTACTGTACTGAATCGTGGAAATGAATTAAATAATGACTATTTTTCTTAACTCAAATTTCAAACTATATTACAAAGTTTAACTATCTGTAATTAAAACTACGTTTTAACTGTTTTAACCGCGGTTTTTTATTTAATTTTTATTTCGACGTTCCGTGATCACGGCTACTGAAAAGTGGCCGAAACGTATAAATTAAAAATAAAATAAAATGTCACGATTAAAACTATTAAAACGCAGTTTTGATAATGTGCACTAGTAGCGAATACTTAAGAAAATATTATCTAACTATCTATTTAATCTTTATAATTTATAGTTTTTATCTAAATTTTGCTTGTGTATCCCGCCAAATAGTTGCGATGTGTTCCGGAAAGAAGGGCAGGATAGGCAATGATATTCTTGGTACCGAGGTTAAATCTATATATATAAAAGAAAGTCGTGTTAGTTACACTATTTATAACTCAAGAACGGCTGTACCGATTTGGCTGAAAATTGGTGGTAGCTTAGAGCCAGGACACGGACGTAGGATACTTTTCATCCCGTTGGAACTGGTAGATGGCTCTGAGACCGGGTTCTAGAATCCTCCTAATCGCCTGGACCGATTTTGGTGATTGTTTTTTTGTGTGTTTGAGTGGGTCCCCGGTTGGTTTAAATCCACAATTAGTAGTTGACCCTGGGATCGGGTCTAGATTTTTATTTTTTTCAGAGCAGGACAACGTCTGCCGGGGCCCCTAGTAACTAATAAATAAATAATAATCGGCAGACAAGTACACATATTACATATTCCCAAATTAAGCAAGTTACGCTTGTGTTACGGGTAATATACAACAGATTACTCTGGGGCCGATCCCAGAAGCTGGAGCCTCTGAGTTGCAGTGAGGTAGGCCGGCAAAGGCTTAGCTCGCTCAACCACAGAAGCTGTCTCAAGATAGGCAACATTTATATCAAAACAACTTACTTCATCCCGTCGATAGCGTGCTCGGATAACCAATGCAAATGGAACTGCAAGAACGTGTAGTTTCCGCGTAAGGGACCTCCAGAGACGATTGGCGCGGGTGTGTCAGGGATATTGCTCCATTTTACTGTGATAGAAGTATATTCATGAGTATCAGCAGCACCACAATTTGTCATACATACTAATATAATTGGTATCGCCAAGTAACCTTCTTTCGGCATATACAAACTTTTCTTTATTATTTAAATTCTTCCTTTAAATCTGACGGCGCGTTCCCCGTTTCGCACGTCACATCAATCATTCATTGTCATAAAATAAAATAATTTAATTAAATCGCCCCGCACATTGTAAATAAATAAAATACCATAAAATACACCGAGCCCGCAACTCGTAAATGTGTGTATTATACAAATAACCCGCTCCGCATCATAATTGTAAAATATAATAAACATATATTTATATATATATATATACACAATATACATATAATATACATATAAAAAAATAAAATAAAATATTTATTCTTACGATGAAAATGTTATTTCATGGCTAATGTTTAATATATATTACTTTATAATAAAACTACGTTTTAACGGTTTTAAGCGCGGTAATTTTATTTGATTTTGGTTTTTCCGACGTTTCGGCCACTTTTCAGTGGCCGTGATCACGGAAGACAAAGATGTGACATCTTAAAACGTAGTTTTATTATGTATACAAGTCGCGAAAACTTAAGAAAATATTATATATTACTTTATACAAATTTGTAACTAATTACATTATATATTATAATATATAGCTATTATGTATTTATCAATACTGCAGAAAATAGATGTATATGTGTATTATGAATATAATATATGTGTATATTTATTTTAGTAAACAAATAATGTTGCTGTCTCTGTATTCGTTACATGTACTGTCTAATTGGTAATGTACGAACTCATTTTTTGTGTGCTGACAAATTAATTCAAAGGTAGTTTGAAACAAATATCTTGTTAACTTACGGGACGTGAACTTACTCTGCCGTAACACAGTTTAAAACTAGTACGGGGAGTAATGATTGTCGCATAATGTTCAATTAAGCACTATTGTATATTGTACTTGTTTAGCTTATAACTGAAAGCAATAAATTTCATATTCATATTCATAATATAAATTACTACAAATACACACACACAAAATTAAATACGTTAAACCATATTATAATAAATAAAGTGAAGTGGACTGAGGAGCAGAGGAGCAGCTGCATTTCATTCCCATTGACCTGGTGAGTGCGTGCTCATTCTCAAATTCCCGTCCAAATTGTCCCACACTCCTTTTCCCGCAAAATTGACACAGTTCGCTTAACGCTAAACCCAGCGCCGCCGCACCAATAATAAATGTGACAGTGTCTCTGTTCTTTGTTACCTTTACACGACATACTGGCTGAAAGGATGTTTTTTATGATAAATAGTTTCGCGTTTGACCACGAACAAGCACACCTAGAAAATACCTATTCACACGAGACTTAAAGACGCACGGATTGTACCTTTCGGAAAACACACGGCAGCGCTGTAAAATACACTACCAGAGTCCGTTCCTTCTGTTCTGGACAAAAAGTACCGGGCTATTAGGGTGAACTGCTAGTGATACTAGGGTTCTGGGAATTTGGGGACTATGGCGTCTGCCCGTCGCAATGTTCATGGAACATGGAAAAATGGGCAGACGGTGACTCGCCACTCCCTGCATGGGCTCCAAAAAATGCCATAAAGACAGGGGCAACATGGGTGTGAGTGGCTAAGGGGTGTAGAGAGGTGGGCCGCAGGTTCACCGAAGCTACTTCTGACGTGATGCCATTTATCACTTCCACCCCTGGAGCTTGAGTCTTAGCTCTAGCGATCTCCACTCCGTGCCGGCCAGCTAAGGCAAGCACGGAGGAGCCTTGCCTTGGACCCCGGAGTCAGTTACGAGGTGTCGCTACTCATCTAAGGCTTCGCCACAAAGCCCCCCTGCGGGTTGTTGGTGTTTGTCTCTTATTATTACCGTGCATGGTGCGTAAGCAAAGGTGTAACTTAAATACATCTATAGTCCACGTTCCTTAAGCGCAGAAGGAACGTGGAGGCAAAGCCTATCGTAACGATGTTAATGAAATTTGGTAAAGAATAGATTGCATCTGAGCAAGGACATAATAAATTATCTTTTGTCTGAAGACAGTGTTCGTCGTCGTCAGCCATTTGCAGTCCACTGCTGGACGTAGGCCTCCCCAAGACGGCGCCACTCATCCCTGTCCTCCGATTTCCTCAGCCAGCGCCTACCGGCGACCTTGCATAGGTCGTCGGGCCATCGGGCTGGAGGGCGTCCGGCACTAAGTTTACCGAGACGCGGTCTCCACTCCAGGACTCGTCTGCTGCATCGGCCATCGGTCCTGCGGCAGATGTGACCGGCCCACTGCCACTATGGCGGTCCTTCAACACTGAATACAGTGTTGAGGTCAAATAGGACATGAAAATTTGTATGAGCAACGCGCAACTCCTCAAGACATGAAAATTTATACTTAGGGAACTGAGTAACTAATTATAACTAAATAAGAACAAACTAACTACTCACATGTATGCCCGTTATTACTGGCCGCGACTTTGACATCGCCATACCCCCTGAACCCAAGCGGACCCCGGATATGCGCTTCATGGTAATCCACCACAGCAGATCTGGTCATGATGTTAATTGGAGACTGGAGCTCTCCCGCCCTGCATACGCCCGGCCATTGGGTCTCATCTAAAATGCAAGAGTTTGGGTGTTTGTTAATTCTTGTGTTATGAGTAAATTTGGGGAATGAGAAGTTTACATGAAATTTAACTAAAACTTGAATACCGATCATTATGTAAATCTAGCAATAATGATAATTATTGTGACAGAGCTATCTGCTGGATGAGCTGGAATCATTATCTTGATGCCAGCTCTAAGCGCTTGCTCGATTAGCGGGATACCACGCTCTTACAGAATATCGGCGTGAAACGGTTAGCCTTGAGCTAATCTAATTTATAGGCTGGGAGCCTAAACTAATTTAGATTTGGCTCCTATAGAGTAAATAATAACCATAAACAAAATTAAAACTAAAAGTTTAACAATACTCATTGACACTCGACATCTTTGTCTTCTGTGATCACGGCTACTAAGAAGTGGCCGAAACGTCGGAATAATAAAAATCAAAAAAATCCCTATCCCATACCTCTCATCTCATCCCCTCGGAAGTGGAGTTTCTGTTATTTACTTTGGTCTAGGAATCTGGTATCGGTCCCAGAGTGGTATAACACAAGCGTAACTTGCTATGCAATGTGTGTGTTTGTCTGCTGATTATTTATTATTATTCATCTCCAGCGGACTACTCTGTGGCCGAACCCAGACATCCAGACCATAGTAGAAAATTCGTTTACGAAAATTACCATGCCAGGAATCGAATCCAGAGCCTCTGCGTTGCAGTGAGGTATGCCGTCTAAGGCTTAGCCCGCTCAACCACAGACGCCGTCGATAAAAAAACCACTTAACAATTTATTATACTGTATCACAAAATTACTAATTTTACTTACATTTGTATGACCACTCTGCTTGATAAGTCAAACCTGTAACAATATAAATCTTTGTTGTACTTTAGAATACAAAAAAACATAATCAGGAGACATAATTCGATATCTTATGCGTCTATCTGGGTCATTTGACACTTTAAACTCTACTCCAGATACTCAAAATGTAGTCTGACAAGAATAGCCTTTCATCCTTTTATAATGATTGGTTATTATGAAGTAAGGCTTACAACGAACAACGATTAAACGCGAGCGGTTTAGAAATAACTGAAAACGCATAAACGCTTACTACTACGCACTACCGTTGGCTTTTTGCTAAATTTTATTTAATTAACACAATGGATTTGTGGTGAGCAGCAGGTGTGGCTTTCCTCTGCACTCGACCAGTCAATAATGAATATGAAAACCGAAAGCGGTTAACCGCCACGTGTGCATCACCGTAAATATATGAAATATAAAAGTCGCGCGTTTACAAACCGTCCTCCAAATATAACAAATTACGCGTAAAAAAATCGCTCAAGCGTGCGCTCGTATTGATATATTTTATCTGTGCAGGAACGGAGACAGAAAACATTTTCCTGCGGCCAGGCGCCGTGTCTGAATGGCTACCATCTCCGGTCTAGATTATGCTGCCGTAACAACTTTGAGTTGCGTTCCGGCATTAGTAGCCAGTTTCCTATCTTCCCAATTTTTTTTTATTGCAGGAGTTCAGCAGACAGGCAGACGGCCCACTTGATGGAAAGCGGCTACCATCGCCATGGATATTTGTAACACCAAAGGTGCTACAAATGCGCTGCTGCTCTCTTAAGGGAGACTGGAACCTGGTCACTAATGCCGGAACACAACACAAGGTTGTTATGGCGGCATACTCTAGACCAAGGGTGGTCGCCATCCAGTCGGGCAAATACCCTTACCACCTGGCTGTGGGTTGTTTTGTCGCCTCTTACGACAGGCCGCCTGGCCGCAGGAAATTGTATTCTTTCTCCGTTCCTGCACGGATGAAAATTACTATTAGAGAGCGGCAGCACCTTTGGTGTCACAAATGTCCATAGGTGATGGTAAATGCATTCCATCAGGTCGGCCGTCTGTCTATCTGCTGAAGTCATTCAATAAAAAAAAGATAGCTATATGTCTACATTTTTTGCGGTTTCAATTCGTTTCATCGCAATGCGTGTTAAGCCTAATAAAATCATTAATAAATTATTTTTATTGTATGAGTTCTATAATTTTGTTATATTTAATATTTTAGATAAGGTTTTTTAGTCTGTGTTATTTGATATTTTGACGAGGTTGTGAATTTTGAAAATGTCATGTAGGTACTAAACGTTGATTATGTAATCTATGTAATAAGGTTTTATAATCTAAAAGTGAGCTTTAGTTGTTTGTAAACTATGTATAAGAACCTTTTTGACTTTATTATTTTTTAAATAAATATTTTTAACCGAATTTACTTTTTCTGCTGGCTGTACTTAGTTTACTGGGCACAAACCGGAATTGAATTTTATAATGGATCGAAAACAGGATTATTATTATTATTTTAGACTTATGGGTATAAAAAGTGGGTAGAAAACGGAAGGACTCATATAGAAGTTGTACGCAGAAAGTTTGCCGATGACCCCCCCCTGCCTCCCGCCTCCCGCTACCGCGACCCGCGGTGATCTAGTTTTTAGTACTACTTAGACAAGCCCCGGTCCCAGTCGTAGGAAGCGGGAGGGGCGACCATCGTCAAAACTTCTGCGCCGGACTTATAGCTCCGCACCGACGGGTTACCTACTGAGTTGCAGCTTAAATTCAAATTCAATTTTTTTTTATTTAAAATAAGTTCCACTGGAGAACACTTTTTGAAGGTCATACATGTAAGTAAAAATTTAATTTTTACTTCATATTCTCTCATCTCTTCATACCTCCTCAATGCTTCAAATGGATATGGAGGAAGAAGACCCTTTTTTAATTAGGGGAAATTCGATTGAAGTATAACCGCCTTGGGGAAATGCGTCAGGAGAGTGTGGGAGTCGCCATTATGTAGTGGAAGAAATACTATTGAGTTAGTGATATCCACCAAAACCTCTCGGTATTCCTTCTTTCGCCTTATGCCAGGGCCACGAGAAAAGCGGAAACTCAATTAACTTCACGTGCTCAGGCAGGCGCGCCTACAGACCATATCTACTGCCGGGGGGACAAATAGCCCCCGGCATCGTCAGAGGAAGAAGACCCTGGAACAACGCATTTCCCTGAATTTTTTGATATCTTACGATTCGAACTGAAGTTTTTATTTACGTTTACCGGCTTCCTAATTACCAAAATGTTATCTAATCTTGTGAGAAATAAGAAACTATCTTTGTAATTAATTTATTGTAGTGTAACATGTAGATAAGTAGTTAAGAATATTAATTACTTATCTACACGTTTTAATGATATAGCATGTAAACATTTTAGTTCATAAGGAAAATTGTATTTATTTGACGAGACACTAAATTCAGCCGTTATAGTTTAAACACGGTCTTATTCATTCCAAAGACAATAGCCCACATTGCATGGCGACCTGTGCCAGTGCGTGGGAAAAATTCAAGCATGACATAACTGAGGAATATTTCCACAATTATAACCAATATTAATTAAATATAAAGAAGAAGAATATTACTATAATAGAAGAAAATTATTGAAAGCTACGGTCTCAAAAATTTCAAAGGAGGATGTCATTATAGCTCATATTGCGTCTGGAGGAGAGAATCATGCCCAAGCAACAACAGAACATCTGGTTACAAGTAACCTCCTGTTGAGCATCATCGCGGCTTGCTTGCTTGCTACCATATGCGCAAAGTGCCGTAATGCAGTGAATGCGAAAGGAGTTCTAGCGCGAGGCGATGCAGCGTGTCCTGTCCCTTGTGAGCTTTTGTAGCGGTGAAGGACATCGAGGCCAGGTCCCCATAACATTATAAGAGGAAATGTTTTGTACGATATGCTTTTTTAAAGACGTCTTTAATCTTCTCTAATATTTGCAAAAGGAATTTTATAATTTGTAGATTTTTTTTATAAATTTCTTATGTTAACAAAATCAGTTTCCAATATTGATAAAAAGTTAGATTACATTCATGAGTATATTTGTAAATTAGGTCATAAAAGAAGAAGCTAAGTTATTATACAATTCGTTTAAAGGTTTTTTGATTACCTTGTCCAAAATTAGTTCTCAAGAAATATTATTATTGAGTACTTCTGAAAAAGTTACATATTGTAAAATTTTGAAATTTGTGAAGGAGTCTAATTCAATGACTAGTAGTAATTATTCATCAATTGGAATGTCAAACGAAAATTTTTGTTTATGGACGGCAGTAAGCCTATTGACAAAAATGACGGGAGACGAGGAAATTTGATGCAATTGAATTATATGAATCCATGTTAAATGATGGTGATAAGCTGTTATTAATTAATTTTGTTTTATAAATTCGATTAACTAGTGGTGCCAAAATGCATTTAGACAAGTAAGAGATATGCGAAAACATTTGATAACGCGAAATCTGACACTTCCTTACAGTCACAACTGTATAAGGCTACCTAAGGTAGTCAGTAAGTAAGTAGTATCATTAGTCAATTATAGAATATGGCGACGAGATAGAAAAGTTATTTGTTAATTTCTCAGGTAAATGGAAATGATAAGGCTTAGGAAGTTTAGTGTCCTCTACACGAAAAATGTATCATTAAGGGCTTTTTTAGTACACGGAAGCTCACGTGCATCGGCTTCACCATCATGTGAATGTTGAGGCGATCCAGCTCCTCGACAACACGAATATAATGAGAAGGCTCAAAAGGACATAACCGTTTGTACTAGTGCTATAAACAAAACTAACTAAACAAAGCGTCTTCCCTTTGATAGAGATACTAAGAAAAGTGCTAATGGACACTTTCTGAGTAAGAATACTTTTAGCTAATTTGGGTTATATATAAATTACTTATTAGTCTTTTTAGATTAGATAGTAATATTAATGTGGTATTTTTAAAAACAACTTTCGTGCAAAAGAAAACAGAATAAGCGGTTTCTGAGGGATTAAACAGCCAAAAATGTGATACTATAATCACAGCACGTAATTTAACGTCCTTGACAGATGGCTGGCAGAAGATGAGTCTAGGTCATCTTCCGATTATCTGGTAATGCAATTCTACTCTATGCGTAGATTAGGTAATTATTCGGCTAATTATGGTAAACAATGTGGGCGCGTATTTTCTAATTCTTTTTCATTCAATAATAATAGAATAAGTAAACAACAACGATCTGCTGCGTCAGGCAACTCGAGTCGCGGAGGCCGCCGCGTCACACCGAGGTACGTATCATCGTACTCTCCGTGGGAACGGTCAACGCGTTAATTACGGAAATAATTTTAATTATAGAACTGTGCATCATTTTACTGACAATAATGCACCTTTATCAAATGAGAAATATAAAAGGTATAAAAAGCCTCATGAGGAATTTTTCGCTCTGAATCAAGTTTTAGTTTGCGATAGTTCTGGATTTGCAATAGGTGGCGTTTTATGTAATTCGAATGAAAAAGCAGTAGCATATGCAAGTCGTAGTTTGAATAAAGCGGAATTAACTGACGTAACTATTGAAAAATAACTATTAACGATTGTTTGGTCAATAAAGTATGAAGTAAGTACGCCATATTTATATGGTATACAATTTTATTTTTATTGCACAGTTCAGCAGACAGGCAGAAAGCCTGAACCTGATGGAAAGCAGTTACAATCGCCTATAGATATTTGTAACAGTAAAGGTGCTATAAATGCGCTGCTGATCTCTTAAGGGAAACTGGAAACTGGCTACTGATCCCGGAACACAACTCAAGGTTGTGATAACGGCATACCCTAGACCACGGGTAGTAGCCATCGAGTCGGGTAAATTCCCTCCCACCCGGCAGTGGGTTGTTTTGTCTCCTCTTACGACAGGCCGCCCGGCCGCAGGAAATTCTATTCTTTCTCCGTTCCTGCACGGTTAAAATGTTACGGTTAATTAAGTTTCGTTTAGTGCTAGAGGATTACATAAAATAGAATATGTAAGAGGGAAAGATAATGTAGCCACGGTCGCGTTATCTAGGATTATTTTAACATTTGATGAATTAAAAGAAATGAATAAGTCGATGTCTGTTATGACTAGGGCTCAAGCCAAAAAAAGTTGGCTCAGGATATGACAAATAATATTGGGGTTTCTAACGGTAGGTCTGATCATACTAAATTTGTAGAGGTTCTCAAAAAATTGAACTCAGACCTAGAATTAGAATACCCCCCCCCATTGCAATAGGAATTTTCTAAATATACATTCAAATGTCTTTTGTTTGATTGTTTCCTTAAAAATTGTTAAGCTGTTAGTATTATGATAATGAACTTGCTCTCGTACAGTAGCTATGTTGTGATTCGCGATAAGATTATGTAGTAACATTTACACCAGTATTTTGTTTTAATGAAAGAATTTCTTATAAAGTTTGTAGTTACGATTCTTCTATTCCATCTTCAGTACCCTATCCCCTATTACATTCCTCTATTCCATCTTCTCTACCTTATCCTCTATGATATTCCTCTATCCAATCTTCCCCACCCAATCCCTATGACATTCCTGTATCCCATATTTCCTACCCTATCCTTCTATTATATTCCTCTATCAGATCTTCTTATCACACTCCTTTTGTCTATCCCATTCTTAGCACCCCATCCCCATATTCCATATTCTTTATCCTATAGGCTGGCTACGCATTGGCATCATCCTTGGTCTTAAATACGTTTGCCATATTCATTTCACGTTCGGCGAGCATATGTTACCTTTTCAATTAAGTCACAGAACAGATTGTTCCACAGAAAATTATGTTTAAGGATATGTAATTTTAATATCGAGGGTGGACAAGGGACACTTTTCATCGCGGGTAATGGGATAAGTTTGGGGATAGATTTATGTAAAGATTATCCCAGAAAGTAGGATATAGGTTTTTATTTTGTGATTTGCCATTTGCTTTGGTTAATTTGGTCGTTTTGGATGATTGGTCGATTTGTCTGATTTAGTCGATGTGGTCAATTTGGACGGTGTGGTCGATGTGGTCGAGTTGGTCGATTTGGTCAATATGGTCGATGTCATCGGTGTAGTCGATTTGGTTATTTTGGTGTACATATATGTAGTTTTAATACCGAAAATTGGCATAGATAATTTTCATACGGGAGATGGGTTAGTTTGCGATATAAAATGAAGTGAATCTTCCGGAGCAAATAACAGTAACATAAAAATTTAATACAATGTAACCTGTGTAGTAACTTCTTTGAACAAGAGCCACGCACTAGAGGTTGACCCGCGGCACAGCCAGGTAAACTCTAGTATTAAAATAAAGTGGAAGATCTCATAGAAAAATTATGTAATATTATAATAAATATGTTCAGCCTATTAACAGATGTCGGTCTAAATCTTTGATTATCTGACCTTGACATACAAAAACATCGAGTTGAAAGTACTCTAATCTCATTAGAAATTGAAATTAATTAAGATTTATTAGAATTTTAAGCAAAATACTGGCAGATCTTGATTTTGAATATGAACTTGTTTTTAAATAATAATTAGTGTGTAGCCCATCAACAAGCATTAATTTATTCTGTTGCCAACTGATTATCCTCTTTAAAACGTCTCTTTTTAGTAAGTCTTGTTATTATTATAAAGATAATAATTTTCTTCTCTCCTTTTATTATGTCTTTGTCCTAACTGAGTATGCACTGTTTGCTACAACTCCATTAATTCTTCGAAAAGTAATTCTGTAACATACTTCTGTATAAAACTTATAAAAAAGAGCTTGAGATATAAATAGAATTCGAAATATAAAGAAAAACAATGTTTAGCTAGACGTGTTGCTGGGGAGTGTCTTGCCGCTTCTTCTCCTTAACAGCATCAACACGTTGCGAAGCGGTGTACATAGACTAGGAAGTAAAATTAAATTTTAACTTACATGTATGTATACTAACTTCCAAAAGTGTTCTCCGATGGAACTTATTTTGAATAAAACTATTTTAATTTGAATACACATGCAAAAAATCGTGGTAAATGAGTAGTAGTAGGTCTCTAGATTGACGAAATATTTCACAGAAATTTTGACTTCAAGTCAAAAAATATTGAATAATTGTGATAGTTGAAAAACATTATCTCAAGGATTTACACGTTCGAGCAAGCACTAAAATGTATCCAATAATTATGACGGTCTGTATGTCATGGCACCCAGGACTAATTACTATGGACATATACAACGCCAGAGGTCGTAACTAAAGTTCTTGCAGTTGGATGCCTGCCAATGCTAACTGTAACACAGGTTTGTTCCTAGTCCGGGGTCCTGGCAACCACGTGACTTCACACTTGCGTTTCTATGGACAATTCTGTCCTTTTTGTACTTTTTACTTGTATGTAACACAATAATGTTGTTGCTAGCCACATATGACACAGGGCTTTTATAATATGTAATTTAACTGAATAGGCTCTAGAAACTCGTATATATGCATTAACCTCTAGCGTAAAATAGAACATTGTAAATGATAAAAACAAAATTATTTTACATAGATAGATAACACTTTATTGCTCGCCAAAATAAACAAATACAAAAAATAAGCATAATTACAATAAAGCGATCTCTTCCAGGCAATCTAGCTTAAAAGAAATTCTTAACTAATCTGGCGATGTAGGTGCAGGGGAAAAAAGATAGGACTGTACAATTTAAATATACAAACTT
Source organism: Dendrolimus kikuchii (assembly GCA_019925095.2). Lineage (NCBI taxonomy): Eukaryota > Metazoa > Arthropoda > Insecta > Lepidoptera > Lasiocampidae > Dendrolimus > Dendrolimus kikuchii. The sequence continues at coordinate 3,069,146 of CM034397.1, read as the reverse complement.
ACACTAATTTATAAATTTAATACATATATAAATGTAATAGTAATATATATACGTATATACAAAATAAGAACAGACGAGCGTGCATGACAAGAGTTATGAATGTCAAAGAAGCAAGTGAGGTGTGTAAGAATAAGCCTAAATGGCGCTCTGTTGTTCGTGCCTACCCCGCAAGGAAACTGGCGTGAAGTTATGCATGTATGTATGTATACAAAATAATCCAAAAGAATATATTTTTTAACATATTTTAAGAGCTTAAAAAAATCTTGTTTAATTTTGGATAATTTTATACAGTAAAGTATATTTTTATTTGCTTCTTGCATACATCTAAGTCGTGGTAGCTTAATGGTTAGCGTACGCGTCGCAAACTCAAAGGGCGTGGGTTCGAATTCTGGCCAGAAATCATGCATCACTTAGACAGTTTTCTAATGTAATGTGCGTATTGTTACAATTGCACGTGCTAACGGTGAATGAAAAACATCGTGATGAAACCTGCACATCGAGATAACCGATTTATCAAATTTGCCAAGCCGCCTTGGAAAGCCGTGGTGGGTATACTGTCCGTTCCCCTATCTATCCGTGCAGGAACGGAGAAAAAATACAATTTCCTGCGGCCGGGCGGCCTGTCGTAAGAGGTGACTTAACAACCCACAGCCAGGTGGTAGGGCATTTGCCTGACTGGATGGCTGCCACTCCTGGTCTAAAGTATGTCGCCATAACAACCTTGAGTTGTGTTTCGGCATTAGTGACCAGGTTCCAGTTTCCCTTAAGAGAGCAGCAGCGCATTTGTAGCATCTTTGCTGTTGCAAATGTCCATAGGCGATGGTAACCGCTTTCCATCAAGTAGGCCGTCTGCCTGTTTGCTGATCTCCTGCAATAAAAAAAAGTGGGATGCCTGTGCCCATCAGTGGGACGTTTATGGGCTGCTATTATTTATATGCATCTATGTATTAGTTAACATTTATTATATATATATATATATTTACGAATAGGCGAAATATCTAAGGGATAAATATCAATAGTATAGTAGATTGTAAAAAACATTTTTTTTATTTATTTAGTTAATTTATATGACTGATTAGGACTAATATAAAATATAAATTAGACTGCCCCGGACTTTTGGAGGGCCTACGTGGGGCCATGGGAAGGCCAACACGTAGAGGCCCCTTGACATATTTAATCTAAATGTGGCTTGAATGTGGCTTGACACTGACCGGCGATTATCCCTGTCTACACCATATAATAATGCACCCAAGGACAAGCCCCGGCCAGTGTAGGACTATGGTGGGAAATGAGAACAAAAAGTACCGGGTTATTGGAGTGAATTGCTAGTAGTACTAGGGGTCTGGGAATATGGGAACTATTATTATTTTCAAATTCTGTAGAGTGTAAAAAACACTTCAAGTAAACATACATACATACATAACTTCACGCCAGTTCCCTTGCGGGGTAGGCACGTACAAGCTATTTAGGCTTATTCTTACACACCTCACTTGCTTCTTTGACATTCATAACTCTTGTCATGCACGCTCGTCTGTTCTTAAGGCTCCTGACATCACCTTCTGCTAGTACACGATCAATTTGATCATGGAAGGTGTGTCGTGGCCTTCCGCGACTTCTGCATCCATCCACTTTTGCATTGTATATCTGTTTAGTCATTCTTTCATCATGCATTTTTTCCACTTGCCCCAACCACCGGAGCATTCAATGGTAATAAATATTAATAACGCCAATTCAAGTAAACAATCAAGTATAAAATGATAATTAAAGTAAATAAGAGAAACATGTATGTCAGGCTGTAAGTGGAAATCCATCGTACCTGCCTACCCCTTTGGGAAACACGTGTGATAATATGCATACATGTATTAACCGATACAATTCTTTTATTTAAATGAAATAAAATGAAATGAAATATTTATTCTTGCATAAATGTAGTTGTATACAGGTGTTATTCTTAGAAATACATGGTTCATACATTTTACCAGTTCCACTGGTGTGCAAGTAAATAGGATCTTAATAGTCATTATTTAAATAGTTAGTTCCTATTTATTTTATTAAGTACCTTTTATGGAACCTGGATATTATTTATTACCTTTATTTATTAATTATATACATACATACATACATAACTTCACGCCAGTTCCCTTGCAGGGTAGGCACGAACTACAGAGCGCCATTTAGGCTTATTCTTACACACCTCACTTGCTTCTTTGATATTCATAGCTCTTGTCACGCACGCTCGTCTGTTCTTAAGGCTCCTGACATCACCTTCTGCTAGTACACGATCAATTTGATCATGGAAGGTGTGTCGTGGCCTTCCACGACTTCTGCATCCATCCACTTTTGCATTGTATATCTGTTTAGTCATATAGATACCTGTTTTTGATTAAATTATTATTGTAATCTGTGTAGGTCAATTATTTAATGTCTAATTTATTATTCAACAAATAACTATTTTTTTGGTAATATAAATGCATTTTCTAAATCATAATTTCTACGTGCATGTGAAGATCAAACGAAACTTAACAAATTTAATTTGTTAACGAATTACAATTAAGAATATAATATAAATAAATAAATCGGCAGACATACACACCCCTATTGTATATCCCCAAATTAAGCAAGTTACGCTTGTGTTAGGGGTAATATACAACGGACTACTCTGGGGCCGATCCCAGACACCCAGACAATAGTAAATAACAGAGAAAACACGTTTCCGAAATTTACTATACCAGGAATCGAACCCAGAACCTTTGGGTTGCAGTGAGCTACGCCGGCAAAGGCTTAGCCCGCTCAACCACAGAGGCCGTCAAAACTAAACTGAAATAAATAAATAAATAAACTGGTTATGTATTTTATCTATAGCCTCCTAAGACTTTAAATAAAATTCTGAGTCTAAATCACTGTCTACTTTGGGTAAGGTATATACTGATAAAATAATTTTAAAAAATACCTGTAAAACACGCCAATAAAATCACAATAAACACTTTCATTTTAAACTTAAAATTTTATTACTAACGTCCTTTTTAATTTAAAATTAATTTAAATTTTTTTTATTTAATAATTATACTCCGCTCTCAACCACCCCTAGATCTAAACTAAAACACTAAGATTACAGCCCTGTGTTTTATACATATTTTTATTATTACTTTTTAAAATATTTTTTGCACATATGCTGTGGTCTGACATGGAGCCTAAACTAACAGAGATACTAAGCACAGCCGTGATAATAGCAACCGATGTATACGGACGTTGAGAACGGCAAATATTTTACGCGATCGCATCTTATCTTAAATCGTATTTATTTTATATTATTTGAACTTGATGATTTTCACCTGTGTTATAGATGGTAATGGAATGACCGATATAATAATTAAATGGACTTGATTTTATAATTAAGCTAATCTGGCAGTTATTGAAAGTTGTTCTTTATATACTTACTGCCTTATAGTGTTTTAGATTACTAAATGTGTTGCGGTATAAATATTACTATATTTTTTTTTGTATAATTGCTTTCTTTTCTGAGTTACAAAAGAAAGTGGCTTATATTTACTATTTGGCTTTCATTAAACCAATTCTCAATTAATAAAACTATCAATTTTTTTAAAGCATAATTTAAAAAAATCCATATATCATTTTCTTATAGTAGTATAGGTTTGCGTTTGACCATGATCTCGCCCGATGTGGAACGAAGATATGGTCTAAGATGGACCACGCTTACCTAAAAGTCTATTCACACGGGACTTAAAAACACCCAGGTTGTAATTATCGGGAAAAACACTCTGACAATGAATTTCACTACTAGAAGGTAGACGCAAAGCGCTTCGTTTTTATAGGTGGCATATCCACCATATTAAAATAATAATAAGTTAAAATTAAACTGGAAAAAACATTGCAGACAATACTTATATTATGTAATATTTATACATACATACATAAATACATAACTTCATGCCAGTTCCCTTGCGGGGTAGGCAGGAACAACGGAGCGCCATTTAGGCTTATTCTTACACTCACTCACTTGCTTCTTTAACATTCATAACTCTTGTCATGTAATATTTATGTATCCTATTTTCATTTATTTAATTTGCACTCTACCGTCATATACTTGCGAACGCGTTCATGCAATCCATAGCCGGGTTGTCTTGAAGAGAACGCTAAAAAGCAATAATTTATATTTACATGAAATTACATTGAATGATTTATTGTAAGAATATATATGTTTTTTTTTTATTGCAGGAGTTCAGCAGACAGGCAGACGGTCCACTTGATGGAAAGTGGTTACCATCGCCTATGGACATTTGTAACACCAAAGGTGCTACAAATGCGCTGCTGCTCTCTTAAGGGAGACTGGAACCTGGTCACTAATGCCGGAATACAACACAAGTTTGTTATGGCAGCATACTCTATATGAGGGGTGGTCGCCATCCAGTCGAGCAAATACCCTACCACCTGGCTGTGGGTTGTTTTGTCTCCTCTTACGACAGGCCGCCTGGCGGCAGGAAATTGTATTCTTTCTCCGTTCCTGCACGGATGAATGTGGTGAAGAATAAATAGTTTTCTGTCTATTTACTTCATTTTCTATTTTTTATTCTCTCTCTACTTTTCTCCTTGTTCATGAGAAAGAGAAAAGTACAGAGGGTTTAAAATATTTGGGAATAATTAAATTAAATATGTAAAATATTTATACTATAACATATGCATATAACAGTTACTTATTTTTTAGTTACTGTACAGAGATAAAAATAAGGCATATCGTTTCAACAGCTTACCCTTCCAAGAAATCTATAAATATATCTGTTCAATTGATTTTCCGAAATATAAATAGAAATATGTTGTTAAAATACGATAATATCTAAGCCAAGAGATCAATCAGATAAACAATCTTGGATTGAAATAATTAAAACAAATAATTTCCACCTATTATTTTTATTCTGAGTCTATGACAGAGCGTTTTTAATATTAATTCTTCTGTAGTTTTGCATATTTATTCTCGAATTATATTATAACAACAATTACAGAAGATTAGAAAACCAAAGTCGAACGTCTTTGTATATTTGTATTAGTACATATTTGGTAGCTATATAGTATTATAATACAGCTCCATTTGCCGCATCTGAATAATAAGTAATTTTGAAATGTTCGTTACTGTTAAAACTGCGAAGTATTGCGCCATTCTCCATTACCGTGTGTTCCATATGAACTCCACTTCGTGGCCTGCGTTGCGCCTGCGCGTGGGTCACCTAATTTATTAATAAAAATCACACTCGGGAACCTGATATATTGCACTGCATGTCTCGTATATGAGTATAAATAAATATTTGAGCATAGGTATTAACTGTAGGTCTTTTTTTTTTATTGCAGGTGATCAGCAGACAGGCAGACGGCCCACTCCATGGAAAGCGGTTACCATCGCCTATAGACATTTGCAACAGCAAAGTTGCTACAAATGCGCTGCTGCTCTCTTAAGGGAGACTGGAACCTGGTCACTAATGCCGGAATACAACTCAAGGTTGTTATTGCGACATACTTTAGACCAGGGGTGGTAGCCATCCAGTCGGGCAAATGCCCTACCACCTGGCTGTGGGTTGTTAAGTCGCCTCTTACGACAGGCCGCCCGGCCGCAGGAAGTTGTATTCTTTCTCCGTTCCTGCTCGGATAAAATATAAAAAGGTCTTGGATGTTTAGGCGTATCTTGGAAGTCCGTTAAGGAAGCGCAGGACGGGAGAGAGTGGATGTACTTTCTTTCCAGTTTATTTATCCGCAGAAAAAAGACTAGACGGCCTCCGGTACAGGACGCCATTTAAGTCTGACCTCCTGCCCCGTACTTGTTTTCGGGGCACAACTTCACCCGTCATGCGGACTAAGGCTGCCAAAACGGAAAGTCCATACGTTTCTCTCCTGCGAGGAAGGTAAGGGCCAATAGCTATATGGACTAGCCTTGCTTGGGGACTCGCACTTGCCTGAATTTTAGTTCTGACTAAGGTATTCTACCATGACCCTGATTTAAAATAGAAGGAGTGTATGTATATAACTTATGTGTATATTTGTATATATAGTATAGTTATATATTTATTATTAAAATGTAAGTAATCGTATAATAATTATGTATACCACCGTCGCCACTCCTAATCAGAATATTCTTGCCACGGGTTGTCTGGAAGAGATCGCTTTTTAGCGATAAGACCGCCCTTTGTACCCAACTAGACTAATACTAGTTCCTAAGTTTTTCTGTAATGGTGTACAATAAAGTGTTATCTATCTATGTATATATCTATCAAGGAATAACGGGATGGTTTTAGAGGAATGTGTGTATGGATCTAGTTGCCGCGACCTGTCCATTTGTATGACAGTGAAGAGCGACTTATGCTCTTTTTTTATGATAAATAGGTTCGCGTTTGATCATGATCACCGCTAATATTAGACGACGATGCGTTCGAAGATGCAGCGTAATCTAGAAAAAACCTATTCACAAGAGACTTGAAGACTCTCGGATTGTAATTTTCGGGAAACACGGGCTCTGGTAGCGCATTCCACAGCTCTGTTATCAGAAGGAACGTGGAGTCAAAATGTTTCGTTCGCACTGGTAGTGTTTCTACTGTGGGGCAATAGCGTAGACCAGAGGCTCCTAGTCGTCCGAAGATGGAATGGTGTAGGGAGAATTAGGTGGAACAGTTCGACCGCACATTCTCCGAAACGAATCCTGTAGAATGCCGATAGGCTAGCAACCTGGCGTCGATGTTCTAGGCTCTGAAGCCTTGTACTGTCAAGCATCGCTTCAAGCTGGTATTTAGCTGAGGCGTCCCAAAGGTGAGAACAGTACTCCAAGCAAGATCTTACTTGAGCACAGTAAATGCTTGAATGACATAGCAAGGCGTGTCACAGAAATAAATATTTTGCGATGGATGTCGATGTAAATCAAGCTGAAGGACCACGTTACAATCTTATTATCTAGTAGACAAACTACAAGAGAGTGGTTTACAATGATAGAAGGGGTAGGCTTAGGAAATGCTAGCTTGACGTTGTGAGCGAGGTGCCGAAGATCGAAGAAAACTAGGAAAGCGGAGTTCCATTCATATCGGATGTTCCGAATGCAACTGGGATTTACCGCTTGGATTAAATTTTCAAATTTAAAATTCAAGCACATCACAGTGGTGTCCATAAACATCAGATCGAGAAATAAGAAATCCAAATTTAACTGAAAGGTAGAATTACTTTCAGCATGCTAGAGTTACATCATTCGCAAAACATACATACATACATACATAACTTCACGCCAGTTCCCTTGCGGGGTAGGCACGAACAACAGAGCGCCATTTAGGCTTATTCTTACACACCTCACTTGCTTCTTTGACATTCATAACACTTGTCATGCACGCTCGTCTGTTTTTAAGGCTCCTGACATCACCTTCTGCTAGTACACGATCAATTTGATCGTGTACTAGTAGAACTACGCAAAACATAGTCCTAGTTTCATAGCTACTCTTAATAAACAACAGATGGCCCTGGAATAGACGGCATTTCATACAAAATTAGATATTCTACTGCCTTTTGCTATAAAACAAAGTCATATAACTGATATAATCAAAACAAAGGAAAAACGTCAGTAGTTCATCACATCACAGAGTGTTTTGAAATAATCAGATAATCGTAATACATCATGAATTAAATCCAAAATGGGCATTAAGTATATCGCAAATTTACAATAAGCTGTTAAAAATTACGAAAGTAATAAATTTTGTTTATGTTAGATATAGTAAAAATTTATTATAATTTACTGGAAGAGCGATACGACATTTTTATTTATTTATGACCGACTAGCGGTCTCGGCAAACGTTGTCCTGCCCTGAAGAAATATAAATCTGGAACCCGATACCAGCGCCACCTACCGGGTCTAATTGTGAATCATACCATCCTTCGTGCGTCTTCAAAATGTTTGCATAAGGTTCATATTCATCATTCGCTTGGACCGTGGGGTCCTGAGGCCATGAGCCTCTACCAAAATTTATCGAAACGACTCATTGACTCTTCGGGTGATCAGAGGGCTGGTGCTTACCTCGGCCAACGGATCAGTATGGCGATCCAGCGAGGAAACGTAGCCAGCCTTCTGGGCACCTTACCCATAGAAGACGGTGATCTAGGCCCAGTATTCTACTTATAGTCTTAAGGGACTATGAGTAGAATACAATACAAATAAGTTAAGTTTTCTTGCATTATATTCGATTATATGTCTTTTTTTTTATCTGGACATTTTAAATCATTCTCCGGAAAATTCCTGCGGGATTCCGAGTATAAGAAGTAGTGCAGATTTTAAGTGTAAGAATTTGCAGTCGATCAGCGAAGACTGCATCGGAATCGGCCCTGTAGTTTTTACGTGAAACCCGAACAAACAGACAAGAAATGTAAAAAAATGCATCGTGTTCTCCATCGTTTATATAGGTATAGTGTATTCCAGTTGTTATTTTTTAAATAGCTTCAATGTACAGACACGGCAGGTTTAGAATTTTATAATATGTTTATTTTTAATCTTAAATAATTTCACTTTAAGTTTATTGAAAGGTATGAATTATGTGAACCTGGAAATCTATACTAACAAAAAAGATCAAAGCTGATCAATCTACAGGGTATGTTTCGTATTTATAATCCAAATAGAAACCGGGTGAAATCACAGCGGGTGAAACCACAGGGCACAGCTAGTATGCCGAGCCTTTACCGCCATTTTATCGTAAGCGACATTGAGACCTAAGGGCCGCTTGCATAAGGTTGCTTAAATTTATTTAAGAAAGACAAAACGTATTTAACACCCTTAAATATAATTAGCGTCTTGCACAACGCAAAATTTGCCGCTAAATATGTTTAAAGAACTGTCAATACGTTCTGTGTAAAACGTATTTAGGCAGTTTAATATGATTAACTAATTTTATTTAAAGGCGATCGTTATGCAAGCGGCCCTTAGTATATATTTTTGTTGTAAAAGGCATTTTAAACTATTATTTTGTTATAATTAGATTTAATCCTACTGAATCAAAAACTGAATGTATTTTAAACAAAATAATAATTAAAATACCCTTTGCAACAAAAAATATACTTCGGTCCAAATATGCTTATGATAAAATGGGTAAAGATCTTGACATATATGTGTAAGTATTACTATGTGTTACAAGTGTATCTATAGTATTAAGCTGCTATAAGCCGCGAAATACGGCTTCTGTGAGGTTTTAGATGGGTTTTGGCGGCATCATGTTACTTTAATTAGCATTTAATTTTGTAGGAAGAAGACCTAAACATTCGTATATCTTTTTTATGCGTTGTTAAAATATTCTAATAAGCAATTAACCGAACACGAGGCAGAATAACCATCACTATAGTAACGGTAAATCCCGGTCGCTTTCAAAGTGTCTGCATCGGAGCCCGAAGTCAACTTTCCTACTTTCCGTTCAAGATGTCAAGTCGAAGTGTCTTGGCCTACTCCTTCTAACGGGACTTTAAAAATGAAATCTGTGGTTGAATAGGCTAGGCCTTTGCTGGTTTAGAGCAATGGTCCCTAAACTATTTTTATCAAGTATTGTAACAGACAAAAAGATTAAACATGTAAAAGAAAATAAACAAAATAGACATATAGTAGTTACAATAGAAAGTAAATTTGGGGAATAGTATGAATGGAGCGTTAGGTAAACTTCTAGGCGCTAAGAACCTCAACCAGGAGGTCCACCTTGTCATACACAATGCGGTGCTGGTACCTACGCTCACGTATGGAAGCGAGAGTTGGGTATGGAAGAGAGAGCATGAAATTACAGTAAACGCGGTCGAGATGCGAGCACTGCGCAAAATCTGCGGAGTGACGCTCGCGGACCGCGTTCGTAATACCGAAGTAAGAAAGAGAGTTGGTCTGAAAGAGAGTGTCGGGGTGAAGGTAAGGAAAGGAATGCTCCGGTGGTTCGGGCATGTGGAAAGAATGACTAAACAGATATACAATGCAAAAGTGGATGGATGCAGAAGTCGTGGAAGGCCACGACACACCTTCCATGATCAAATTGATAGTGTACTAGCAGAAGGTGATGTCAGGAGCCTTAAGAACAGACGAGCGTGCATGACAAGAGTTATGAATGTGAAAGAAGCAAGTGAGGTGTGTAAGAATAAGCCTAAATGGCGCTCTGTTGTTCGTGCCTACCCCGCAAGGGAACTGGCGTGAAGTTATGTATGCATGTATGTATGTATGTACAATAGAAAATAAGGTAAAAATTGTAATTGAATTAAGAGTTTTTTCTAAATAAATAAAGTAACAAAAGACAAAATAGAATAGATAAAAAGAAATATAAAGATATAAAAAAGATAGAAAAGACCCTGACAAATCTAGTTCGTCAGGATGGAAGAGAAATAAAAAAAACTATTTTATCTAGTAGATCCCTCACGAATTATTACTGCATTCAGTGGACCTCCTGACTTCTTAACCGACTACAAGAATGGACGAGGTTCTCAATTCATCGTGTAAATATATCAAGCCTTTACCATCATTTTATCGTAAGCGACATTTGGACCTAAATATATTTTATGCTGCAAAAGGTATTTTTAACTATTATTTCGTTATAAAGTGGATGGATGCAGAAGTCGTGGAAGGCCACGACACACCTTCCATGATCAAATTGATCGTGTACTAGCAGAAGGTGATGTCAGGAGCCTTAAGAACAGACGAGCTTGCATGACAAGAGTTATGAATGTCAAAGAGGCAAGTGAGGTGTGTAAGAATAAGCCTAAATGGCACTCTGTTGTTCGTGCCTACCCCGCAAGGGAACTGGCGTGAAGTTATGTATGTATGTATGTATGTATTTCGTTATAAAACTTTCAGTTTTTGTTAGATTAGACCCTACTGAATCGAACACTGAAAGACTTAAGACAAAATTATAGTTTATAATACTTTTTGCAACAAAAATTATACTTAGGTCCAAATGTCGCTTACGATAAAATGGCGGTAAAGGTTCGTAATATATATTTTTTGTATTATGCTCTATAACTTGTTTGTTTCTCAACCGATTTTGAAAATTCTTTCTGCGTTGGACTCAGTGTAGTTTCTAGTTGGTTCCATATAAATTTTATAGGTTGTAAGTACAAACTTGCTTAAATTCACTAATGTTTTCCCTGACGTGGACCCCTCGAAGTTCGATATGGACTCCCAGGGGTCTATATCTATCACTTTGGGGACCTATGGTTTAGAGCTTTGAAACAGAGAGGTTTCAGGTTGGATTCCTGGTATGGTAAATTTGTAAACGACCTTAGAATTATTTACTGTGATCTAGATGTCAAGGATCGGCCCCAGAGTGGACTGTTGTATATTATGCATAACACAAGCGTAACTTACTTAACTTGAGGGTATACAATATGTGCAGTAGCGGTTTTTGATTAGCTTAAAGCTAATAGTTAGCGATTCTTGCCACTATGCGAATTGTAGAAGAAAATAAAAATATCTAAGTGTTGAAACATATTATATTTCAGGAGCTACTGGTCTGTTTTGAAAAAATCTTTCAGTGTCAGCACATTTATCAAGGAAGGCTATAGGTTATATATCATCACGCTAAGACCAATAGGAGTGGAGCACAAATTAAGAATCTTTCAAAATCGGGGCTTTTTTAAAATTTACTTTTCTTTTACGACAAAGTCGCGGACAGACGCTAGTTTAGACAAAAAGTTATGCCTAACTATAATATTGTTACAACCTAGGCGCCGACAAAGACATAAATTCCACGTACAGATCTGTAAAAGCACATTTTATTACCTGTCGGCATTTGAATTAATTGTAATCCTTTTATGATCGTCTTCTTTTCGTCACTTATTTATTGGCATACGTTTCTAGTTATTTTGAAGAACAGTTTATTGTTCTATTGTAATCGCCTACGGTCGCTTGCAGGCTGCATAATTAGCCAGGTGTTACGAATTATACATACAAGCTAATTCTAGGAAATTATGTCGACGGGGGAAATTATGCATATTTGCATTTGTGCAGTATAAAACGTTGGCTTGATGGAGAGAGGAGGCAGTTGATCGAGAACCACGACCAAGGCGAGACGTGTGTACATTCGGGAATCTAATAGTGACGGACTTTGCGCGTTTTATTGAATTACGACCTTCTGCATTATATGGATTTGTTGTGTTCGGTTATATTTGTACCTGTGTTATACATGTTTGCATAGTTCTAATAAACTCTATAATAATTTTAACGGCATTTTAATTTGAGTCCCGCAACTCGTAACAATATGTACGAATCTCTTAATTTCTTAAGACATAAAACTAGGCTCCAGCCTACTCCCAATCAGTTTGGGGGTAAATTTTCCGTAGAACATGACTATGACTATGCCAGAGCAGCATGGCTTAGACACAAGTATGGACCTTCTAGTAACAGTAAAATGTTTAACTAAATGTTTAACGGCTTTTATGCGAACTGTCTAGCCAAGGTTGTTTAGAAGAAATGACTCTTAGCGATTAGCTTATTACAAACACCAGGATTTCTATGCGTCCGCCGGTTACCTTGTGTACCGAAGGATTTATATTGCTTAAAATATTTGTAGTACTACAATATACACATCACTAATTCTGTAAATATAAAGTGATGTAATGCGATTAATTCTATCTATCCGGCCATCCACTTTACAGAGACCATGTTTCCTTAATAAATTAGACAGTGTTCTACTTCAATTACGTTTTCAAACTGCTCGTGCTGTCGTGTAGCCAGAGGAAACATTATATTCTACTGTGACATAGAAGAGCAGATACATACTCGCACAGAGTACAAAGCTTTACGACGCATCTTGCTCAACGAGTAAATCGACACGTACGTTTAAAACATATTTCTGTATAAAATTTATTTAAAAAAATGTTAGAGTTAATCAATTTTTAGCTAGATGTCTTGCTGGGAAGTTTCTTGTCGCTTCTTCTCCTTAATAGCAATAACACGAGCGAAGCGGTATATATAGACTAGGATATAAAATTAAATTTTAACATATATGTATGACCTTCAAAAAGTGTTCTCTAGTGGAACTTATTTTGAATAAAAAATGTTGAATTTGAATATGAAAAAATATTAATTTTAAGTTTTTCAATCAATCAACCAAATTTATATATAAATAAATTTAAGAAAAATGAATTGACGCAAACTTAAAACAAGTGTGACTAGCTAGCTATACACTAATATTTTCTTAAGTTTTCGCGACTAGTATACATAATTAAACTACGTTTTAAGCGCGGTAATTTATTTGATATATTATTCCGACATTTCGGCCACTTTTCAGTAGCCGTGATCACGGAAGACAAAGATGTAAAAGTGTCAAAAATTAAGAATAGCCTTCAAGCCACAACATGTTGCGAAACGGTGTTGAATTAGATTAGGCTCCCATAGAGTAAATAATAACCATAAACAAAATTAAAACTAAATAATTAAAATGAACAAGTTGGCCGTAGGCTAAATAAAAACTTTAACAATACTCATTGACACTTAAAAAAATAAAAATAAAAATCATAATAATTAAACGAATAAAAAATAAAAGTTAAAACGTTGCTTTGTTTGCTATATACTATTTAAAAAAAAGTATGATTTTGAATTTTGAATTCATGGTTTTTTGACCTCTAAATTACTATTTGCGATGACATGAAGTTTCAAACGAGCTGCCAACCTCGAAGTTATTTCGACTCGTCTTTTTCAAAGTAAAATCCATATCGTACCGTAACGGGCTAAATTAAAAAAAACGATTTCAAACTAAAAACAACATCTTGAAGTCGGTGCAAGTAAAACATAAAAAAACAACAACAAATTTGCAAAATATAGTATTTCTTATGTTTCACTACACACCGACTTCAAGGTTTTGTAAAAAGAAATCGGCTAAAGATTTAAGTTTGTGCCTTTTAGTTTGAAATCGGTTTTGTTTTTGTTAAAAAAATATATGAATGAATGAAAACTCTTTATTGTTCACCACAACTTAAACCTAGATATTTATTACAAACACATTTAAATTAGAACAATGGGCGGCCTTATCGCTTATAGCGACCTCTTCCAGGCAATCCGGAATATATATGTTTTACTTTTTAGTTGGGGACCATGTCAAGAGTATACTATTTCGAATAAAAAAAAACAATTTGAAAATCGGCCCACAATTGACGGAGAAATCGCATAAGATGCTTACAAAAAAATTAAGTGCCTGTAGAAAATGTAATACTGGCACGCGTATACAAGCTTTTTTTTCGAAGAATATAGGTACTTGCCATTTTTTAATAAGGGCAAGGAAGGGGCTCTCGATTTACTTGAAATCCACTCATCAGATTCTGAAATGTTCACAATAATAATAATAATCGGCAGTTAAACACACATATTGTACATCCTCAAATTTAGCAAGTTACGCTTGTGTTATGGGTAATATACGACCGACTACTCTGGGGCCGATCCCAGTCACCCAGACAATAGTAAATAACGGAGAAAACACTTTTCCGAAATTTACTATACCAGGAATCGAACCCGGAACCTCTGCGTTGCAGTGAGGCACGCCGGTAAAGGCTTAGCCCGCTCAACCACAGAGGCCGTCAAACAATGGAACCAATACGGGAGTATACTCTTTCGATTAAAAGAAAATCTTTGAAAATCGGTTCACAATTGACGGAGAACTCGATATCTACGTTAATTGTGAATCGATTTTCAAAATAACGAACTTAGAACCTTCTCCTTTTTTAAAATAGGTGCGCAAAAAAATCTTATTGCCGTGTAATCTTTACCATAAACAAAATTGCAAACTTCTTTCATTCACTCAAATTTTGGTCATACGTATGGAGTGTGAATGATCTCTTGACTAGATTATAAAGATCCAGACGGCGCTAATTGTGGATTAATAGACGCAGCTCGACTGAATACACGGTGACATAACTGCCTATGACTAGTTTGTATTCATTTGGATCTGTATGTACTTATATCTGTATGTATTAATCCTTGCCACACATAGAGTGTGTTACTCAAATGCTACATCTCTACTTATGCTTATAAGTACGGTTTTGTAAGAAATACTGCTCTCATTTCTGGGATGACTCTGCCAAACATCTCGAGACACTTGAGCTAATTGTGAAAAGAGCTAGGAAGCTGATATGCGATAATCGGCTATTCTATAGGAGGCTTCAGTCCCTAGATCAGTGGTCGGCAACCTTTCAGCACACAGGGGCCACAAGGTGACAAAATTTATAATAGTAAAGTAAAGCTTTCATGTTAGTAATTGCAATTCGTAAAATGACTATTAAATGCTTATCTGCATATAAATGCTTATCTATTATAAATAAAGCTTTTAAAAATTTAGGCTTCGTATTACGCATTTGTAAGTGCTTTTCAGATATCTCAGTTATTAAATCGGTTTATTATTCTTTTGTTAGGAGTATTTTGGAATACGCAAGTCCCATATGGTCTACACAATATGTCATTTACAAAGAACGCTTAGAGAGAATACAAAGAATTTTTTGCAATCATATAAACTTAGATCATATAAACGTCTAGATCACGCATCAATTGCACAAAAACGGCCCAAAAACAGTGCACCAAAATTGGTGCACTGGCTTCAGTGGCTTCCCACGCCTGTTAGTGTCGTTTCGATTACTTTACTGGTTAGAGCTCTCGCAAAAAAAATAATTATGTCGGCCTGCGCTATTAAAATGTGTCGGAACTATTTTAAAACGGGAAAGGATAAGGATGAGATGTCATTTAATCGGAAAACTTAACACTTTTCTCATGATTTCTTTGTAAAAACGTGAAATTTAATTTCGACATTTTCAAGGTTATCGAATTGATTGATGTTGTCAGGTGAGAAGTGTGACTTATTTTCCAAAATTTGGGGACTTTTGTTACGATTTTTTTTATTATGAAATATGAATAATTGAAAAAATCTATAGAAAACAGACATGTAATGTTTGTGTGTCCGGTTTTCTTAAACTAGTTTATATTACGTTTTAGACTTCCTACGGATCCAATTGTAGCATATTGTTGGACAAAGCGATGGATTTTGAATCATTTTCGGAGATATTTTTACACTATGTTTTCTATATTTTCTTATCAACGGCACAATTGTATTGAAATAAAGTACCTAAAATAGTTATATATGGTCATGACCGATAAGATGTAAGTTGTGTGAACGATAATTAGAAAATTTAAGAATACTTAACCATCATGTAAAATTATTTCTAATCTAACCTTAGCGCTTTGGACAATATAAACTTTTTAATGTAACCTTATGACGTTTGACATAGAATTGACAGAATGCGTGCTGCAAATATCGTTAAAGAGGATGTAAAAAAAACTGAATATCGTTTAAAGCAGATGCTTCGGTCGGAGTTATCTGTACTAATATTATAAAGAGGTAAAGTTTGTAAGTTTGTGACGTTGTAGGGGGTAATCTCGGGATCTACTAAACCGATTTTAAAAATTATTTTACTGTTGGAAAGCTACGTTAACAGGGAGTGTCATAGGCATAACATGACGCTTTATACCACGGGAGCGGGACAGACCACGGGTGAATCCGCGCCGGGCCGCTAGTAATATTATAGATAATTCTTTATTGTCATAATTAAGATATTAATTTTGTCTATATTCTGTTAGCTGCATCTCCATTAATTCCTAATAAATAAATAATTTAATATATTAATATGATAAAAAACAAATTTTAGTTCAGAAAATAATCAAACTGAACTTGTTTGAATAAAAACTTTTGGATATGAATATTTTTATTTCTATAATAGCCCTTTTCAAGTGGTTTAGTTGCTCTTAAGTCCCTGCATTAAACTATCCCGTGTACCTATCCCGTAATTCCTATTACTGATATAAAATTTGGATTATACATAAAGCCTACTACCCAATATGAACAAAATCTACTATTACAAATGATTTCACTGACTTTTAGCGCAGGATAATCTTTGGGTTATAAATAGTCATCTAATAACCTTCGTGAACATGATGTGTAACACAAAAATAATTTGCCATTATGAATAGTTTTCTTTTAATTATTATATTAGTATTGGTAATTAACAGACTTATAAATATGTACTAATATCTGTACAGACATTTTATTGCGAATTAAAATTACTACATGTGCTATGAATGTGTTATGAATTTATTTGTGCATGTATTTTTTTATGGTTCGTTCCAAGACACACAACTTTTGTTGCTAATACTTTATTTAAAAAAAACTGAAACCTCGGAGTAATATTAAATTATAACACATAAAGCGATTAAAACATAACGATCATTTAAACTTTTCACTTACATAAAAAATATTTAATTATAAAAAATGGGGTAATATTTTTTTCCTGATATCCCGAAAACACAGAGTGAACTTAGCAACGCTTCGCGTTTTTGATGCCGTTATGCTTCCCTTGTACTTTTATAATACTATTTTGTATGATCTTTTTGCGTCCTCCACACTGGTAACATAATTAATGACTCTTTACCTTTACTTTACTTTATTTGTTTAAATTCAACATTTGCCTGTTTTTTCAGGTGTCTATCATGTCTCGCAATTAACTATAAAGTGTAGCCTACATTTTTACCTGTCATCAGGTACAATTTTGGTCAAATGCCAACCTATATTATATGTTAAAAAAACATTGCCCAGTTTAAGGAAAATGAAATAAAATATTGTTATTTAATCGAAGATCATCGAGTCATAAGTGTTTATACTTGCTCGCATCTCTATCATTTTATCCGTGCAGGAACGGGGAAAGAATACAATTTCCTCCGGCCGGACAGCCTGTCGTAAGAGGCGACAAAACAACCCACAGCCAGGTGGTAGGGTATTTGCTCGACTGGATGGCGACCACCCTTGCTCCAGAGTATGCCGCCATAACAACTTTGAGTTGTGTTCCAGCATCAGTTGCAAAGTTCCAGTCTCCTTTAAGAGAACAGCAGCGTCCATAGGCGATCGTAATTTTCTGCCTGTCTGCTGAACTACTGAAATAAAAAAATATCAACAGCTTTAGACTTTTGATAAGAAATAAAAAAGATTCAAGAAGTAAAAAAAATATTGATTACGCCCTAAATTGAGTACTTCCTCCTACTTTTAGTCTGTTAAAAATGCGGATGATGTCGCGGGTTACAGTTAGCTTATTACAAACAATATTATTGTATCTAATAATAGACTGATCTTGACATTGAAGACCTTAAGCACCCTTCCTGCTTTCTAAAGTAGGTCACATGCTTCATAATACGGAAATCGTTGATTTATAATGTAGGTACAATGTGCCATTATTGGCGTCGGACCCAGACCTTCACGGAGATCGTATGGACGTCATTGCTTCACGTCCGCTCTAGTATTGTATTGAGACCATAGATTAAACATGGCAGAAAATGATATTATCTGTTTAATTTTTTTCAATATTATTTTTTAACCCAACGTTCTTTTACTTTAATTTCATACATAGATAACTTCACACCAGTTCCCTTGCGGGGTAGGCACGAACAACAGATAGCTACCTTATTAATGGGTGTGTTCTTCAGAAAATAGCGCTCGATAGCTTTCGTAAGCAAAATGGTGACCGCTAAATATTAGGTACATTCTGCAGTACTGGCCATTTAAAATAAATATTTTTGTTTGGCTAAGATATATAATTTCAAATTAATTTTACTTTGAAAACACGAAAGTCTTTTTTAAAAATTAGTCATTTATTTATTGTGTTACTAGCTGTCCCGGCAGACGTTGTTCTGCCCTGAAGAAATAAAACTTAGAACCCGATTGCAGCGCCACCTACCGGGTCCAAATGTAACCTATCCTATCTTTCAAGTTGTATCAAACTGCACACGGTGTGAAAATTTGATTAAAATCGGTCAAGTAGTTTAGGAGTCCATTGAGGACAAACATTGTGACACGAGATTTATATATATTAAGATGTTTTCTTCGCATTTGAATCTTTTTCGTCATCATGGATAGTTAAAAAAATCGAGTAATTATGGAATAAGAGTACCGTCGTGGCAGCAACGCGGCAAGAGCGACAAGCAACATCAACGACCTTTATGAGCGAACACTACAATGAACGCACCACTTGTTATTGGTTTGCCCGCTTCCATTCTGGAAATTTCGATCTTTTTTATAGCTAGAGTACAGCAGACAGGCTGAGGGCCCACCTGATGGAAAGCGGTTACTGTCGCTTATGAACATTTGCAACACCAGAGATTTCATCAACCCGCTGCCAGCCTCGAAGAAATTTTATGACACCCTTTTTGAAAAAGGTTCTACAGAACCGTTGCGTAGATGAGCGAAGCGGCTTAAAGAAGTGGAGGTGAAATCCCAACACATGGCGAGCGGTTCGATGGTAGAAAGAGGACGAATACACCATTCTATACAGTTCTTCCGAATACTCCTCGTTATACAGTCAGTACAATACGTAGAGAGAAGCGAAGTCTCTCATAAGGCCAAGCCTATCTAGACCATATGTGAGTGTGGGATCATCAACAACGTGAATGGCTCGACGTTGAATACAGTCTAGGGGATCGAGTTGGTAGCCAGATGCTCCAGCCCATAAGTGTGAGCAGTACTCCACATGCGGGCTCACCTGGGTCTTACAAAGCACAAAGCGTTGCCGCGGTGTGAAAAATACTGCTTGGACGGGATTAACATTCCCAGCTTCTTAGAGGCAAGTTTTGACTTGCCTTCAAGATGGCCCCTGAACATCGTTCGCGATGTCAACACTGAGGATCCCAATACTCTTGGTGGTGGTAAGGGGAGTTCCTTGGAACAGAAGCGATTGCTCGAATGGAGTTTTTTTGGCAGAGAATACGTAGACCTATGTCTTCTTGGGGTTGAAATGGACAAGGTTTTGTCTCCCCCATTCAGAGACTCACTCTAAGGAATACTCTACTTCAGATACAAATCTAACCCAACTATCCTCCATAAATGATCGAGGGAAGTTTGCACGACCAGAGTACTGCGCATCGCCTGTGCTGTTATCCGCATTGGAATGAATGTTGCGAATAGACAACATATCATTGATTTGTAAGATGAACAACGTTGGCGATAGCACACAACCCTGGGACACACCAGCGTTGATGGGCTTGAAACTTGAGCAACAACCGTCGACAACGACTTGAATGCTGCTCTCATCAAAAAGCTGGATATCCAGGTGCAAGGCCCTTCGGGTACCCCAAACGATGGCCGCTCCGATAGAAGAGCCCTGTACCAGACCCGGTCGAAGGCCTTAGCAATATCTAGAATTCTAGACTAACTGAAAGTGCTTCCCCTTTGCTCTCAATGGCTTCAGCCCAACGGTGGGTTAGGTAAACTAAGAGATCCCGAACTGAGCGACCGTGGCGGAAGCCGTATTGCCGATCGTTTAGCAGCTGGGAATCTTCGAGGTAACACAAGAGCTGCGCGTTGATAATACGCTCCATCACCATTGAGAGCAAAAAGGTTATTGCTATAGGCCTATTCAACGTGTCTGTTACGTACCCTTTTTTGGGGACAAGGTGCACATGGGCAATCTTACACGAAGCGAGGACACAACCCTTGTAGTAAGAGAGACTGAAAAGTTGGGCAAGGACTGGCTAGGGACAGATCAGCTAAACACGTCTGCAGCACAATGGCAGGAATGCTATCAGGGCCAGAAGACTTTTTGACGTCGAGGGAGAGGAGAGTACATCGGACTGCTTTTTGAGTAAAGCGCACCTCCGACATTCTAGACTCACACTCAGGGATTGTAGGTGGAGTTTCTCCTATGTCTCAAGAGTTGAATTGGCCGCAAAGATTTCATCCAGAAGATTGACTTTATCTTTGGCGGCGTGTACCAGACGGTCGTGCATTGTGCGCAGAGGTGGAAGAGACGCCCGACAAAAGTTTCCTTGGACAGCTTTGGTGAGGGCCCAAAAAGCTCTAGTCCCAGAAGAGTAGCTAGAGAGGCGCTCACCAATTCTGTCAATGTGATCGAATTTTGCTCTTGCGAACTGTTTTTTGAGGGACCTGGGGGCGGCATTGTTTCACTTTTTCAGGTCAGAGGAACTTGGAGCCTGACGAGCCCGCGCTGCAGTCCAGGCTGAATAAGCCTGTTTCTTTAGCTTTACAGCTTCATTGCTGTACTTATTGAACCATTGTGGTTTACTCGTACCACCGATAAGTACAGTTGAGTTTGGAATTAAACATGCTATTCGCTGCTGTACTACATCGGCGATCCAGTCTGTGCTCGGATCAGAAGCGTCCGACGAGAAACATAACTGCCTCCATGGGTAGGATGCATAGAATTCACGGAGTCCATCCCAATCTGCTGACCTGTATCACCACACTTTCCGTCGTCCAGCGGGACGAGTCCGATCGGGAATAGAAAGTGGCACCACCAAAGATACCAGACAATGATCAGAGGTTCCCAGTGGAGCACTGAAGGAGATCTGGCAGTTCTCCGGGTGTGTTGTCAGCAGAAGATCCAGCAAAGAAGACTCATGATCCACTCTATCCGGTATTCGGGTAAACTCCGTAATCACCTGAGTGACTCCATTGGCGAGAGCAAATTCGTAGGCAGTAGTCCCTGACAGATCAGTTCTCGGGGAACCCAACCACTCAGCGTAATGAGCATTAAGATTCTCGAGTATGACTACCTCTGCAAAAGGATACTGCCCAAAAACTTTGTCGGTCACCTCATGAACGAGTTCAAAAAAGCGAGCTGTTTCAGTCCTTGTGCATTGCCTGCCATGGGACCGATATAATCACGCATAGATCCGGGTGGAACCACCAAAATCTACGCGTACCTACAAGATGGAAATGGCGACGAATTGTGAAGCTTGCCACCACCTCTGTCATGAGGACCACGACCACTCTGCCAAGAGTGTGACGACGGAGAAGAAGAAGAACGAGATGGAAATATCCCTATCTTCAAGGCCGTGGAGATTAGAATAAAAAAAATATAATAAAATTAGGTTAACTTATTTCAGAAAAAACGGCAGTTACATAGGCAAGGACCTAATAATAATTATTATTTGATTTTTTGTGAGTATTTTATTTACATAAACTAACACCTGATGGTATTTTGTAATTTGTATTTTGTATTTGTATTTTAAATACATATAGTTGAAACGCTGTATTTTGTATTTTATATTTCAAATACCCGACTTAAAAGTATTTTGTATTTCGTATTTTAAATACATGCGAGACAGTATTTTGTAATTTGTATTTCAATTAAAGGAAACCATGTATTTTGCCCAGCCCTGTATACGTTAACGTAATAGGGAAAAGTATTTAATGCAAAAATAAGCTTATTTATTTCAAAGTGCATTGTAATATATAATCGGCAGATAAACACACATATTGCATATCCCCAAATTAAGCAAGTTACGCTTGTGTTATGGGTGATATACAACGGACTGCTCTGGGTCCAATCTCAGATACCCAATAGTAAATAATTTAGAAAAATCGTTTCCGAAATATACCATGCCAGAAGTAGAACCCAGAGCCTCTGCGTTGCAGTGAGGTAGGCCGGCAAAGGCTTAGCCTACTCAACTAGCGAGGCCATCAGCCGTCATTGTACTAGTTAGTTGCTTTTATTT
Source organism: Dendrolimus kikuchii (assembly GCA_019925095.2). Taxonomy (NCBI): domain Eukaryota; kingdom Metazoa; phylum Arthropoda; class Insecta; order Lepidoptera; family Lasiocampidae; genus Dendrolimus; species Dendrolimus kikuchii. The sequence continues at coordinate 3,046,621 of CM034397.1, read as the reverse complement.
GATATGTGTAACGACGATTACTGGTCGACTAAACAGGACAATGTTGTGCACCGCGAAAGTCACGTACTGCACTGAAATGTTGAATGTTCGATAGGTAACTTGAAAGATTCGCACGCGTTGCGTTACATTGTAATTTTCCATCTACCTAATATATAAAATTCTCGTGTCACAGTGTTTGTAACTAAACTCCTCCAAAACGGCTTGACCAATTTTTATGAAATTATTTGTGTATATTCTATAGGTCTGAGAATAAGTCGCAAACTATTTTTTATATCCCAAGTGATAAGGGTGGCCTACCCCAAATTATAATGTTTGTATTTTTGGACAAAAAATATTTTTAATTTTTTATGATTTGGCATTACAAAAATATATATATATAACCCTTAATTATCACTATTCTACCGTCAACCCCCATTTTTTAATAGCGATATTAGTACTGTAATAATCTTCAACTCTCAGTGGTCGATAACTGATCAATTATCAATCGATCAGTTATCCCCGTCAGGCGTCTAACGGTGTCACTTCTCGCCCAGCAAACAGCATGGAGTAGGGATGAGAACAATAAATTAGTTATTTTTTATTAAACTACCAAAATATTCACTAGAAATCATTTATATGGCAAAACAACGTTTGCCGGGTCAGCTAGTATCTTTATAATATTTGGCGAAACACGCCAGTAAACTTTTAAAGTCACAATGAGATGGCCCACGAATCGGAGGGCGTCGGAATGACCATCAGATGAAACGGCTTCTAGTTTACTTACTTGTAAACATCATCATTTATCTGTGCAGGAACGGAGAAATAATACAATTTCCTGCGGCCGGGCGGCCTGCCGTAAGAGGCGACTTAACAACCCACAGCCAGGTGGTAGGGCATTTGCCCGACTGGATGGCTACCACCCCTGGTCTAGAGCATGCCGCCATAACAACTTTGAGTTGTGTTCCGGCATTAGTGACCAGGTTCCAGACTCACTTAAGAGAGCAGCAGCGCATTTGTAGCACCTTTGGTGTAGCAAATATCCATAGGCGATGATAACCGCTTTCCATCCATTGGGCCGTATGCCTGTCTGCTGAACTCCTGCAATAAAAAAATAAAAATCATCCGGTAACATACTTAATTTATAGTCTACTAAAGCGCATATCCTGTCTCTTCTTCAGGACATTTTGTTTAATCCCAAGTCCCCTGATTATCTCAAGGAACGCTTTCAAATCCCTAATTACAGTGATTCAAGATTCTTTAGATTGTCAGAGAATTTGAAACTGAAAATGCCTGTCAACAGAATAAGTTTGTACAAGTCTTTTATCGTCCAGGCCATTCAACTCTGGAATGCACTACCACCAAACATCAAGCAGACACGATCATTACCTTCTTTTAGCGGATTAGTTAAAGATTACTATCTCAAGCTATAGTGTTATTGTTTACTTTTGTATGTATACCTATATAATCTTAATTTATACATAAATTACGTGTCACGTTGTTTGTCCGCGATGGACTCCTAAACTAATTGACCGATTTTAATCAAATTTGCACACCGTGTGCATTTTGATCCGACTTGAAAGATAGGATAGCTTACATTTGGACCCGGTAGGCGGCGCTGGAATTTGGTTCCAGAATCCTCCTAATTACCTGGAGCGATTTTGGTGATTTTGTTTTTGTGCGTTTGAGTGGGTTTCCGGGGGTTTAAATCCACAATTAGAACCGGTAGGTGGCGCTGGGATCGGGTTCCAGAATCCTCCTAATCACGTGGAGTGATTTTGGTGATTTTGCTTTTGTGGTGTGTTTGAGTGGGTCCCCGGGTGGTTTAAATTCACAATTGGAACCGGTAGGTGGCGCTGGGATCGGGTCCTAGATTTTTATTTTTTCAGAGCAAGATAACGTCTGCCCGGGCTGCTAGTATAATATGTGTATTTATGTATGTATATATATTATCTTATATATTAGTATTTATTAATTAATAAACTAAATTATTTTACGAGTGCTGGTTTAGCAACTACCAACTTTTGTTGCCCTTCCTAAACACCATCGAAAGGTTTTTTTTTTTTTTTTATAGCTGGAGTACAGCAGACAGGCAGGCGGCCCACCTGGTGGAAAGCGGTTACCGTCGCCTATGGACGTTTACAACACCAGAGGTGTCATCAACGCGCTGCCGGCCTCGAAGAAATTTTACGACGCCCTTTTTAAAAAAACCCATATCGTAGCGCTGTGGGAAAACCACGGCTGGGAGCTCATTCCAAATCCCCACGGTGCGCAAGAGAAACGTTCTAGAGAACCGTTGCGTACAAGAGCGAAGCGGCTCTAGGAAGTGGGGGTGAACGCCCAGCCGATGGCGTGCGGTGCGGTGGTAAAAAGAAGACGAAGGCACCATTCTAAACAGTTCCTCGGAACACTCCCGGTTGTCTGGAAGAAATCGCCATGGGCGATGAGACCGCCGATTGTACTTGCATATTAATGTTCTTGATTTTATGTATCATTTTTGTGCAATAAAGTATATTCTATTCTGTTCTAAGGCTTTTATATACCTACATTGATGAAAGTTTAATTCTGTATTAATTGGGAACTGTCCTAATCAATCCACTGCAACAATTAGAAATAAAGCGATACGCTATCCATGTTTGACTCAATCTATTGGATAATCTTTATGTATATTCCATTAACAGAACAATAAACATCAAAATAGTATTTTTACGAGCTACAGGACTTGAATTAAAATGCCGTTGGAATTACTATAGAATTTATTAGAAGTATACAAACACGTCGTGGAAGGCCACGACACACCTTCCATGATCAAATTGATCGTGTACTAGCAGAAGGTGATGTCAGGAGCCTTAAGAACAGACGAGCGTGCATGACAAGAGTTATGAATGTCAAAGAAGCAAGTGAGGTGTGTAAGAATAAGCCTAAATGGCGCTCTGTTGTTCGTGCCTACCCCGCAAGGGAACTGGCGTGAAGTTATGTATGTATGTATGTATGTATACAAACACGAATAACACAGGTACAAATATAAATAAGTGGTCACAACCAGTACAAACTTCACGATCCAATAACACACGCAAAGTCCGTCACTATATTGCTTATCGAATGTACTACACTCGTCTTGCTCGTATCGCAATCGTCGCTTAACTATGGTTCTCGCTAGACTGCCTCCCGCGTGGACTGAAGTTTCCGAGAAACCGTAATCAGCACACCTGCGGCCATAAACAAGTACAATAACAATATAATGTTTTTCTTAATTACAAATTTTAAACACAAAGTTAACAAAAGGAGTCCAAATGCGGGGAAGGTAATAAATCAGGTGTGCATTTACTTTGTCGGCGTGTACCAATGTGTATAACAATGTTTACAGTGTATTAGAACAATGTCTGGGATTTGTTTTAATCTAAGCATGCCCATTAAATCTTTAAAAACGTATTTTATATTTTATGATTTATTTATGATCGTGTTTACTCTATGCATCGCCCTAGGAGTGGCCGATACCTATTGTAAAGATGTAGGTCAAACTCGCCGCCTATCTGTCTGACAAATTCTCCAAATAGCAATATTAGATATTTCAGTGAAATAGAATTTATGTATGGTCTCATTATTCGATTGTTTAGTTGTTTAGTGAAAAAATCGTACTTCTAAAAATTTCATTTGTAATTTCATAGGTTCCCCCCTGGGCAAATTTTTATTTTTGGTCCTACACATATATAGTTTCTTATATCATTGGATAGGTCTCTTCAAGACCTTTCCAAGGATACCTCGTTGGCCCGAATCGTCCGTGGTATACCGGTTTTCTGGTGATTTTTACCCAGAAAATTCGGTTTTCATCGACAAATTCGACTTTTTTCTATTGTCATCCCCCTCTTTTTTGGCATCGTCGGATAGTGCTCGTCGAGGGCTATCCGCCGACACCACTCTCGTCTCCGTGCGCCTAATAGCGCCTTCAATAATCGCATCCCAAATTTCATAAATTCCCGTTTTTCCCCCTTAATTCCCGTTTTTCCAAGGGCGACCCCTGGTCCGCGACCACTGTACTATAGGCCTCCTCAAGACCTACAGTTTGGTGTGCGCCACGTCTCGATCCGACCCAAATTCGGCCTGTTATCACTTGAAAACAGACCGATTTGGGGTAAAGGTAAAGGGGTCTGTGTGATATAGCTTATTATGATTGAAACTGTTCATCGCATACTTTTGACTGTGTATCGTCAGTTATGAAAATTACATAAAAAAATAGTGCGTTTGGCTCTTTGGGATATATATATATATATATATATGATCAAAGGTTTGACTTTACTAAAGTACCGACGCGTCCACTTGCGGAGCGTTCCTTTGGTAGCTCACAACGCCCAAAATGCTCCATCAGCCGTTCCACCTGGTGATTGCGGTCGTTATGATCGTGGCGAAAACGTTACTAATGAAGTCATAATTTTTGATCACGCAACGACCCATGTCAAGATGTGGGTCGAATAACCGTTACACTAGAGTTTATCATTGTAACGCCCGCAAGCAAGTGGAACGGTAAAAACCGCGGTCGTGAACGTGGTCGTTGTGAGCTACTAGTGGAGCGTAGCCGTGGTCGACACTTCGACAGTTGTCCAAACCGATTCTTTATTGTTGTATTAATCAATACATAATTTTTTCTTCAAAGCTAATGTTGAAGGCAAAGAATGTTTTATTATTTCTAGTATAGTTTCTAGGTTAGACCTCCATACGCGTGTTGACTAGCACATGTTCAATTGTTCATTGGTTTTTTCATTCGGCAGACAACATTTTGTAATTTGCTCAAGAAATGTAACATACGTCAATGCTATGAGTCATATAACAAGCAACTTAAGAGTTGATCCCAATAACACCCAGACTAGTCTATACTTTAAACAACTTGGGCAGTATTCTGACCTAGTGCATATTGTTACAATTACCACATGCTAACAGTGATGGAAAACATCGTGTTGAAACCGGCACATCGAGATAACCGATGTGTCAAATTTGCTAAGCCGCCTTGGATATACTGTCCTTTCTCCTATAATGATAGGCTCCAGCTCAGCAGTGGGACGTTTATGGGCTGCTATTATTAATTTATATCATTATATTAATACGTGAAGCAAAAACTTTGTACCCCTTTTTACGAAAATTGCGCGGACGGAGGAATATGAAATTTCGCACACTTATAGTTTATATAGAGAAGGAGTGCAGATGCTAATATTTTTTTTTACTATGCATAAAAATACATTAAATCAATAAAAAAAAACATTACACACACTACCATGTATTTGACACACACACGCATATATACTCTTTTGTTTAATGTTATAGTCAAGTCAAGCCTTGGCGAAATTTGTGATTATAGAAGTTGTTGCGGACAGAGAACACCCTCCTGACCCGCCCGCCGGAGCACATCTACTCTCCGCGCCCCGCATACCGCCGACGCCCATAGCTGGCGCAATTAGCAACTAGGCGTCGGACGGGATGCGGGATGTAGGAGACAAAAATTGCCCATTTAAACTCCTGAACCTGAACAATAATTAATTCAGACATTCTTCAGCCAGTCATATATTGTACTCAACTCTCTTGCATATTTTGTTGTACTCATTCTACGTACATTTATAATTTAATAATAACAATACAGTCCATTATTACATCGGGTTTTAATTTCCAAAAGCAAGAAGCAACTGCCACCAATAGAAGTATAGTCTTTAATAACATAACCTTATGTTCAAATTTATAATTTCAATTAATTATGGTCGAATTTCGACCACTGGCGACGACTAGTATATATACTATGCAAAGTGTGTGATTCCAATATGTGCGTCGAACATATGAAGGCATCAAATTGAAACTCATTTTATTTCCTTGTTAAAGATTGAATCATAAACGTAATTATAAAAGCTTATCTTTACAAGTTTATTAGATTTTCATTAATTTTAATCTGGACATATATAATTTTCGCCAAGTAAGCTACAGTTTATGACTTATATTATCAACAAGTTATCAGACACGTGCTAAGAAGATGATTTAAGGATTATTATGTCTGTAATGCGTTGATAGAATGCAAATAGATTAATTTTTTTTTGGAACACCGCCACGTTTATCAAAGATAAGTAACATTTGGAACTATATTTATTTACAGATATATACCTATTTTGGCAAAATGAAACGTTTTAAAAATCGTTATTTCTGTTTTTTTTTTTATTATTTCTCTCGGACTCTATTGAGTTTATTCTTTTATTATATTGTGTAGGTTTGCCGTTGACTGACAATGCACCTGATGTTATGTGGAAATGCAGTCTAATTGTAAGATGGAGCACAAGCGTGCACCAGCTGCTGTGTATTGAACTTTAAGGACCACACAGTTCAGTAGAATACAGTATATTTCAAAATTATTATAAACTAGTGTTCCCGGAAGACGATTTTTTTTAATTGCAGGAGATCAGCAGACAGGCAGACGGCCCACTTGATGAAAAGCGGTTACCATCGCCTATGGACATTTGCGACAGCAAAGGTGCTACAAATGCGCTGCTGCTCTCTTAAGGGAGACTGGAACCTGGTCACTAATGCCGGAACACAACTCAAAGTTGTTATGGCGGCATGCTCTAGACCAGGGGTGGTAGCTATCCAGTCGGGCAAATGCCCTACCACCTGGCTGTGGATTGTTAAGTCGCCTCTTACGACAGGCCGCCCGGCCGCAGGAAATTGTATTGTTTCTCCGTTCCTGCACGGATAATAACGTTGTTCTGCCCTAGAAAATATAAATCTAGGACCCGATTCTAGTCCCTTCTACTGGTTCCAATTGTGAATCTAAACCATCCGGGGATCCACTCAGACATATAGAATCATCAAAATTGGTCCAGTAGATTAGGAGGTTCCTAGCACCCGATCACAGGGACACCAGCTACCGGTTCCAATTGTAAATCCAAACTATCCGGAGACCCACTTAAACACACACAAAAAATTATCAAAGTCGGTAAAGTCGTTCACAAGTTATGCGCGTACATACATTTCTATGAATCATTTTTATTTATATATAAATAGATATATGCTAAAGAAGGAAAAGACATATTGTGCCGACCCCAAATAATTGGGAGAAGGTAAATGAAAAAACATATACAGTGTAAACTCCATGTAACGTCACTCGATTTAACAACAGACTCCCTTAAGCGTCGAAATCACATGGCTGTGGTTGGTTTAGTTTGTCTACCATTGCGCATGCGTCTCGCGGGTACCGACGTCAGTTGGGGTCCCGAAGGCGCAGGTATGCGCAAGATCTCCTCCCGTAATACCGCTGCAGGGGCCCTCTAGCATCTAGGGAGCAGAGGAGTCTTCACCCGTGTTGACGAAGTGAGTTTGCCTATCCCGGGGCATTCTCGAGCACTGATGCGCTAGGATCAGCGTGGGCGTAACTACGTTCTAAGTCTCACGCTCTTCCTGACATAAGCGCGGGGCACATGGGAGGAGGGTGGTTTTACTGGAATATTTTCGAGTCTGCACCCAAGCCGGCGATTTGACTCTGGTGCCTATTCATGGTGTCACCTCTCGTCGCTTTGGTCTAATTCCTAGTAAAGGACCCGGTAGTGTGCGAAACGCATTTCCCCTGCCTCAAAAAAAAAAGGTTGTCTTCCATACAATGATACACTCTATATAGCATTACACCCACTCTGAATAACGATAACAATTAAGTAATAAAAAGTACCGTTTAAGTTGCCAAAATTGGTAACAATTGCGCAGCTGTTAACGTTCTTTTATCTCTTTATTATCCTAGTCCGTAATAAACTTGACTCTCGGCATCATGCGAACCGAAACTTCTAAGTATTTCCTTTTTTTTTATTGCAGGAGTTCAGCAGACAGGTAGACGGCCCACTTGGGGGAAAGCGGTTACCATCGCCTATGGACATTTGCAATATCAAAGGCGCTACAAATGCGCTGCTGCTCTCTTAAAGGAGACTGGAACCTGGACACTAATGCCGGAACACAACACAAGGTTGTTATGGCGGCATACTCTAGACCAGGGGTGGTCGCCATCCAGTCAAGCAAATACTCTACCACTTGGCTGTGGGTTGTTTAGTCGCCTGTTACGACAGGCCGCCAGGCCGCAGGAAATTGTATTCTTTCTCCGTTCCTGCACGGATAAAAACTCCGTTTCTTTATCACCAAGTTGCCTCAATATCGCAAGATATGAATAAAATACAACAAAATTACTGGTGCAGCAAAAGACGTCAGACAGAAATAACAGACTACTCTCCATTTAACGAAAATTCTCTATAACGCCATAAAATGCATAATCCCTTCAGTGTCGTTATATAGAGTTTACACTGTATACCCTAAAAATGTGGTTTATGGAAAATTTCATGGTAGACGGCCAGGTGCTAGAATGAAGTACCTCTAATTAATTCTAATATAAACACACATTTCTCACAAACTAGTTAGGGATGATAAGATAGGGACGAAGGCAAAGGAGTACCTTTCTATATTAAACTTGTAGTTAATCATTGAGACTGGTCGTTTAGTATGCACATTTAAATACCATGGTGCTTAATAATTTTAAAAGTGACAATATTAAAAAAGAAACGTCTCATAACTATGACGAGGCTGTTGAATTTACGGGTAAGAAATTGTTCTTCTATTTGTTGCCAAGCTAAATTTATGGCGGCTAGATTTTTTTTTATTGCCTGAAGTAGGCAAACAGGCAGACGGCCCACCTGATGGAAAGTGGTTACCGTCGCCTATAGACGTTTGCAACACCAGGGGCGTCGCCAACGCGTTGCCGTCCTCTAAGAGATTTTATAATGCCCTTATTAAAAAGTCGGATAACATAACGCGAGGGGAACACCGTGACCGGCTAGATTTCAAGATGTTTATATCATGATAAAGGTGATTTACATTATTCTACATTTTTTTATTTTACATTATTTTATTTTGTAAAATATACTACATTTATATAGAGCTTAACATAAAAAAAGAACTCTTTATTGCGGTCTTGGTCTTGTACAAATCCACTGTAAAGCGTGAAGTATCCAGTAATTGGCAACATTCATATTAATCAGAGTTGATTGTTTTAAGTTATAAATATAGCTGGATATGTAATAAATAAATAAATAGATAAATAAATAAAATCAATTGTACATATTTAGTGTGATTATATATTACTTTTTTTTTCTTAGGATTGGTAATATTTCAGTATAGTGTCATTGTTTCATTTAAAAAAGAAAATGTATTTATTTTATTAAGTCCATACTTACTGGGAAGCCCCGGGAACTTGGGCTTCTCAGAAAGTAATCAGATGATACTTGTGTTGGGAAACCTCGCTCTTCCTGTCTCATACATTTTAAGACTATCAATTCGCTGAATTACAGAGAGTACTTTTACAAATATTTAAAGAAAATAAAGAAAGAGATAAATATATGGGTTTCGAGTGGTTGTGTCCGCAGTGGGCAAGTAGCAAGCAAGTGTGAGGTGCGTGTGTGTGTATATGCGTGCGTGCGTGCCTGCGTGTGCGTGTGTGTGTGTGTAGTTTGAATGGAACACAAATCCCTACTAATTTGTTTTAGGTCTTATTGAATACATTAAGCATGTATCAGATTCAAGCTGATGTAACCATGATGTCTTCCATTTCATCATAATTAAGGGTTAGGAGCCTGTCAGACAGATTTTTCTTACACTCATATGGATAGATGGGGTAAATGTTAAGAATGCGATTTATTTTATTATAAACGCGGGGGGCTTGAGCTATATTTTGCCGACTAGCAAAGACTGAACGTGCGGAATGTGCATATGCATTTTTATTATTACAACTTACATTTTTCTGTTTACTGTTCATTATATTTTAATATTTAGTACTTATGCGTTTAATTTTTTTTTAATGTTTAATACGGGTCGCATGTCATATGTGATTGAGGAGGTGGGCACTGAAAATCAACTCTGTGTCGGATTACGATTCGGCACAGCAAAATGCCTCATTTCCAAATTGCGGCATACAATTTCTGTATCGGTATAATTTTATATATACTTTGTAATAGACTTAACTAATTACATTAGCAAAAGTGGATGGATGAAAGAAGTCGTGGAAGGCCACGACACACCTTCCATGATCAAATTGATCGTGTACTAGCAGAAGGTGATGTCAGGAGCCTTAAGAACAGACGAGCTTGCATGACAAGAGTTATGAATGTCAAAGAGGCAAGTGAGGTGTGTAAGAATAAGCCTAAATGGCGCTCTGTTGTTCGTGCCTACCCCGCAAGGGAACTGGCGTGAAGTTATGTATGTATGTATGTGTACATTAGTGAATCTGAATCAACTAATTGTTATGCAAATAAATATAAACTTAAAAATAAACTACAGATTATACAATATAAAAACTAAAACTAAATAAAAAAGGGGGCAATATCTAAAGATAAGTTATTGGTCCCAAACCATTGTCACTTACTGCGAACGTCCCCAGAAGGCTGGCGGCTTTGCTACGTTGTATAGCAATCTTTGAGCGAAATAGACGCCAGCCTTCTGGTCGCGTGTGACGTCTACTAGACGTTTGGCGACGTCACGGTAGACCTTTAGAGCGTTAGGACCCCACGGACCCAAAGTTTCCACCCCAAATGCCGCAAATGTGTAACCATTTCCAATGGCGGCATATTTGCGGCGCTTGAGGGCCTCCTGCTCGGCTGCAGCAGAACCGGCGATAGTGCACGTACTTGGAAGATGGGACGCCGCCAGAGTGTCAACGCACTTGTTATCTTGTACTATTTTGCGTTGTGTGTCGCTATTGGAAATAAATATTTGTCTTTCTTTCTTTCTTTCCTTAATGTAGTAGTAAACGAAGTCAGTTAAATATTTATTTTTAGCTTTTTAGCTTAAAGTTGGCTTGGTTTACTATCATTCCTGAGATTTTGCTTTCTCGAGATTTTCTTCTTCTTACCCTAAATATGCTGAAGTGATTCAGAGGACTTTTTTTTTAATTGCAGGAGTTCAGCAGACAGGCAGACGGCCCACTAGATGGAAAGCGGTTACCATCGCCTATGGACATTTACAACAACAAAGGTGCTACAAATGCGCTGCTGCTCTCTTAAAGGAGACTGGAACCTGGTCACTAATGCCGGAACACAACACAAGGTTGTTATGGCGGCATACTCTAGACCAGGGGTGGTCGCTGGGTTGTTTAGTCGCCTCCTACGACAGGCCGCCGGGCCGCAGGAAATTGTATTCTTTCTCCGTTCCTGCACGGATAAAACGGACTTACTCTTAAACGTCTTTCGTCGTTCGTTTTAGAGCTTTTTTGCTTGTTTTTTTATATATTTAAGTATCTTTTCCACTCCGTTGCCTCAGTCACGTGGAACGGATGGGAGAGGATCGAAGCGTGAAGAGGGACTATTTAGGACGATCGGATGGGAAACGTCCGGTCGGTCGTCCCAATTATCGGTGGAAGGACAGAGTGGAGGCTGACCTGTGTGAGTAACAAGCCCATAACTGGCAAGAAATCGCACAGGGCAGAAACAGGTGGCGTGTTTTCGTATAAGAGGCCCAGACACATTTTGAGACACGAAGCCAACGGAGATAGTTATGTGTTTCATCGGATTTTCCATTTATTTTTGTGTCATATAGACTACATATATTATTGTAATTTTAAAGAGATATCTCTTGTTTATTTCTTCTGTTCAAAATTTCATTGACTCTTTCGAGTCAATGAAATTTTGTTCCTGCACTTCCGTGCAGGAACCGAGAAAGAATACACTTTCCTGCGGCCGGGCGGCCTGTCGTAAGAGGCGACTTAACAACCCACAGCTAGGTGGTAGGGCATTTGCCCGACTGGATGGCTACCACCCCTGGTCTAAAGTATGTCGCCATAAGAACCTTCGAGTTGTGTTCCGGCATTAGTGACCAGGTTCCAGTTTCCCTTAAGAGAGCAGCAGCGCATTTGTTGCACCTTTGGTGTTGCAAATGTCCATAGGTGATGGTAACCGCTTTCCATCAAGTGGGCTATTTGCCTGTCTGCTGATCTCCTGCAATGAAAAAAAAAAAAAGCTGATCGGACGAAAGAGAACGACAAAAGGCGTTTGAGAATAAGGCCTCTGATGCGGTTTACTTAGTAATTCAGGACACTTTTTGAGAATTAGAATTTTAATACTAGAAAGCACTAGAACTGTCTAGAAGGAAAACGTTTAACTAACATTTTCTGAAGGTCATGGTCACTATAACTACCTGGTGCTCTTCACATGCTGCATCATTACACTTGGCTTTGGACTGGATATGTTCGGATATAGTATAATCGTGGCAAGCTCCAGCTGTGACCTGAACTTGGGACTCACGGAAGTTGGTGTGCTAGCTTCAGCGCCTTTTGCTGGTAATCTTCTTTTTTTATATAGACTGTTGCAAAGTTTTAATATTTTTACCATTATACATACATACTTTGTTGCTTCTACAAACATTTGTGCGCTCCGAAGGGTGAAAAACATGGACAACAAATTGGATCAATTCGGTTGAATGATTCAGAACCGAAAGAACACGATGATGATATTCAATGCCTTTGAATTATTAAAGATTGTGTTTGTTTGTTTTTTTTTTCTTTTTTTATTGCAGGAGTTCAGCAGACAGGCAGACGGCCCACTTGGTGGAAAGCGGTTACCATCGCCTATGGACATTTGCAACACCAAAGGTGCTACAACTGCGCTGCTGCTCTCTTAAAGGAGACTGGAACCTGGTCATTAATGCCGGAACACAACACAAGGTTGTTATGGCGGCATACTCTAGACCAGGGGTGGTCGCTATCCAGTCGAGCAAATACTCTACCACCTGGCTGTGGGTTGTTTAGTCGCCTCTTACGACAGGCCGCCGGGCCGCAGGAAATTGTATTCTTTCTTCGTTCCTGCACGGATTAAAATGTGTATCACTTGTTTAATTTCCCCATAATTGAGGGCAGATGTAAACCGTTTAATATAGGCTTAAGTAAGCAATCCGCTCGGTCCTCTGGCTGGCCGCAGGTCGCAGGCAAACAATAATTGTTATAGGATATGCATTTTTTTAAGGCGTGGTGTTGGCATTCCCTTGGGGCTACTATGCAGACACACGTGGAAGGAAGAGAGCATTGCTAATATGCACAGCCTTCGGATTCTTCTTCGCAGCTCTCACGAGTATAGCATCTAATTGGCAGTTCATGTTGGCTGTGAAAATAATAGCATCTTGTTTGTAAGTAGCTTTTTTTATTGGCTCACCTGATAGTAGTTACGGTCGCTTATGGAGGTACACAACACCAGCGGCGTTGCCAACGTGTTGCATGCCTCGAAGACATTTTATCCTCCCTTGAGGTAATTTACAAACCGTTCTAAGAATGTAAAAGAGAGCGAAGATACCGGGGAGTTGGTTCCCCCAGGCAGTAGAAAAGGCCGATTGGGCTCTGTCTGCCAGTGCCGCCGATTTGTCACTCCGTTCACCCGTGGTCCTTGTATAAGGGGAAGAAAGGAATACCAGAGGGTTTTACTGGGTATCCTCAACACGGGTGGACGTAGTATTCCTTCGTAGGTGCTATTACCACCCCACCATGCTGAATCCTATATTCTCTCATCGCGTTTTCTCCCAGTAGTTAGTCCTCAAACAGATGTCGCCTTGTCGGAAAAAAAAATGATAAATCAAGGGATTTTTTTATTACAGGAGTTCAGCAGACAGGTAAACGGCCCACTTGATGGAAAGCAGTTACCATCGCCTATGGACATTTGCAACACCAAAGATGCTACAAATGCGCTGCTGCTCTCTTAAGGGAGACTGGAACCTGATCACTAATGTCAGAACACAACTCAAGGTTGTTATGGCGACATACTTTAGACCAGGAGTGGTAGCCATCCAGTCAGGCAAATGCCCTACCACCTGGCTGTGGGTTGTTTTGTCGCCTCCTACGAGAGGCCGCCCGGCCGCAAGAAATTGTTTTCTTTCTCCGTTCCTGCACGGATGAAACGGAAAGGGGGTGAATAGTCGATGGTGAGCGGTGCGGTTGTAAGAATAAAACGTTGGTATCAGATGAAACAATTCCTCAAAACACTCCCTGTGGTACTGCTGGTAGAATACTCATAGAGACTCAAAATCTTCCCGAAGACTAAGAGATTCTAAGCTGCTTGTTAGCGTGGGATCATTAACCATACCACGATGCTGGATGGAGTCGAGAGTTTTACTGTGCAGTTTTATTTTCAAAATTGTTATAATGTTGGTTAAGAATGAACAGCAATAGTTTAATATATACTAGTTTTATATCAGACTTGTGTTTGTGTGGAAAATATAGTGTTTTGTGAAACGTAATTTTTTGATTTGACACAAGGTCTCCTGATATTTGGCGTCCAAAGACCTACTTTAGACACTGATATTGGACAAGGCTATATAGGCTTAGTTCCTTACCTTCAATTCTGTCGGACTATAAACAACAATGAGCAATTACATAAATATAATAAATTCTCTTGTTTGCTTAATTCCAGTTCATCAGCATGCATGATGCTTACCATGACATTTTTGGGGGAATGCATCGGGGTTGAGCACAGAAGCAACTATCTTTTCATCATGAATAGTATTAATTTAGGATCAGAATTAGTTATCTTTGGTAAGAATTTCTTAAAATTTTCATGGTATATCCATGCTGGAATCATTGAATAAAAGATAAAAGTTCCACTACTATAGCGAATTATCTCCCTCTCTCCATCGATTTCTTTTAGAAGTTTCATATTTTACCACTTAAGGATCAACTTTTATCTATTTTCTCTCTACATGACCAAACCACCTTAAGATTCCTTTTCAACTCTTGTTATTGCATCTTATTTCGATCCAGAATATTCTCTTATCACACTGTTCCTTATCATTAAAAGTAGTTTAAAACCTTATTAAAAGTAAAATCACAAAACAAGTGTATAGTAGAGTTGGTGTCGGTAGACCGAGACGTATACACCCTAATCAAATAGCAGAAATGTTAAAGTTAGTTCAGGTAAAAAGCATCTCAAATAAACGTGCATGTATGAAGAGGTTAATGAAAGTAGATGAAGCGAAATTTGTTTGTCAGGATCGTCAGAAGTGGAGATCTATAGTATCTGTCTACCCCCATGGGAAACAGACGTGATAATATGTATGTAAGGATCTAGGGTATATAGCCAACTCTATACTTCTATTAAAATGATTTCTTCATATATACTGTCCAGATCACCTTTTTTTAATCGGAGGGAAATCCAATTGACCATGGTGGCGATATGTGGTATTTGCCACGTTGGGGTGGCACTAGCACCCCTATGGAGCACTATTGCCACACGAGTTTGGGTTTTTCACTAAAACCGCTCGGTGCATCGTCGTTCGCCTTTATGTCCAGATCCACAAGTATTAGGCCTAGACATTTCGCAGGCCCTGGTAGGCGTCGGCACATTAGGTCTCTTTTAATGCCAGGTATCCAGATATCCTAAGTAAACTCAACTTTAACATTCCAACCAGGTCTGTACGAATCAATTTACTCGTACCAATAAATACATTTTGAGTTCTATCAACTAAATGCATTCCTAATGCGAGCAAGCAATTATTTCGATAATTTGATAAGCAGCATAATATTTGGGATCAGTATTTTGGGAGTCAACCCGTGAAAGAATAAATATTTTCTGTGACTAGTTTTACTTAAAATTTAGTACACTAATGATAATTATTACTGTATGTCTGCGTGTTACACTTATTCACGAAAACCTGTAATTGGCTGTCTGATAATAATCATAAATATTTATTCATGTATATTAATTACCTGTAACTTTTCCAACTTTAAATAAATATATTTCAACATTTTTCATTTAAATTTTGGCCGTTTTGGGAGCAATTTTTAGTTGATACGCAAGTAAAATCTTATGCCGAAAATACCAGTCATGTCTCATTTCTCTCAGAAATTGAAATATAGATATGAATCCTTATAATTTCGGAGAGTTTCTGGTGGGAACGGATAGGGTATAGAGAATGTTGAGATAGATGTTACAAGAAAGGATAAGGTAAGAAATGAATACACAAGGGGACCTTTGAAAGTTGCACCCGTCATTGAATAATTGAGAGGAAGAAGACTAACGTGACATGGGCATGTAATTAAGGAGGGCTGAAAATCATGTCACAAAAACAATGTTAAACTAGAAGGTTGATGAGTAGAAATGTTAAAGTAAACCAAAAAAAGAGATGATGGACCGTGTGAAGGATGACATGGTGATTTGTAATATGACAGAGAACGTGTACTATAATAGAGGAATACGCAAGGAAAAGCCACATTGCGCCGAACCTAAATAATTGGGAGATGGTTAAAAGAAAAGAGGGGGAGATAGGAGGTAGCACAGTGCATTTACTTATTTTGTAACAAATATATAAAATGATTATGAACAATTATAGGATATTGATACTTTTTGAGTAGTAAATATGTTTTTGTGAGATATGTGAACTGTGTGGTCACATATAGTATTTCGAGCAGTCACAAGAATTTCATTGATTAGCGTCAGAAGAAGACTTACAATTGGACTGAGCTATATCTAAGACATAATAGATCAGAGAAGGCTGTACAGATTAACTACCATTGCTTGTGGCGAATTGTACTACTACTACTACTTGTAATTTTGGCCAAGATGGAACGAAGTGGCGAGTATAGTTAAGTAGTTATAATTATCTCAAAAATAAGTTTATTATTATTATGTCAGCTGCAAATATCAAGTACCTTATCTAAAACAATCAATATCAATTTTGAAAGCAAAGTAATTATACACACTGATTGAATGGTTCCTTATTAAGATAATTGTGGTATAATGCACATTTTAATCAGTTTATTTCGATGATAATATTTAAAAAAATCGGGCTCTATTGTTTTGATTAAAAATATTTCGAAATTTACTTAGCAGCTAACAGTCATTAAAAAATAATGTCTCGCTGCTGGCCGTTTAAAGGAACGGAAGGATACTCGGCCTTTTGTTGTGTTTTACACATCAGCTATCCCGATATGCATGTTTCATCATGATGTTTTCCATCATTATCAATACATGGTAATTGTAACAATATGCACAAATTAATCCAGACAACTGCTTAAATGGCATACTCTCCGCGTAGGATGCAGAACCAAAGGAGTCACCAAGGGGGAGCAGGAAGAGATCACTGCCCCCCTGGAATAAAAACAAAATTAGCCAAATTCGAATAAATTACAATTCTAAGAGTTTTTACACTTTTGACTTGTACCAATCTTATTTTATTATTATTATTATTTACATTATATTTTATTTCCAAATTTTTTACATTTTTCTTGATAAAAATACAAATTTATTTATAAAAAAAAAATATAAAAAACTGATCTTCGCCGGCAGTGGGGCCTAGGGTCCAGGCTACCGGTGGTTAAGGCTCTAGACACAGGAATCTCCTCACAATACGGGCCGTGTCCAACAGAGCTGCCTTCTGCATCCGACCCTTCAACCAGCCCCCTTTCAAGGTGGCGATCAAGGCTCTTCGCTATTAGTCCATTCACTGACACCACTATCGGTACTATGCTTGTAGAGTCCAGGTTCCACATAGCGGTAACCTCGTGAGCAAGATCAATATACTTTATTTGTTTATCTTTCTCAATTCTAAGAGTTTTTACACTTTTGACTTGTACCAATCTTATTTTTTTGAAAATTATTATTATTAACAACTCTACGGACTCGAGTTCCGTACCCTTTTTTACAACATAATTTCTAGATTTTTTTTTAAATTTAACACGCTTATTAGTTATTTTGGGTCTTGTGTGTGACATTAATTTATTGATTTTTGTGTTGAGGTGTATGTGTCTTACGAATAACTTATTATATTAATTTATTCTAGTTTTAATACTAAACTTATACTAATGTAGAGTGTATCTGTTACATGCTGGTGTCGTGAGGAAGTGCATGTGCAGTGTGGCCGTACCAATCTTATTATAATCGTACGTCAAGCGTTACATGGTGGAGTCATGCTGGGATTAACTTTCTCCTCCTCTATTCAAATCCTATATCTCAACCCCTCTATGAGGTTCCTAACACTGATTACGTGTACGAAATTTGCCATGCCAGGCATAGAAACTCAATGTTGCGGTGAGCTAGATACTCTCTTACAGAGGTCCTCCAAGATAAAATATTGTTTCCAGTACTCGCTTACCTGATCATGCCACTTGAGTTCAACACCCCTATACCATGGCTCGCCATTACTTATAGACCTTGGAGACTGTACACTTTTGCGTGTGCATTACCACTTGGTATTGGGATGGTAATGATGTTGCACCTGCACGAGAGTCCAAAGTTCATAGCGAATAAGGGAGACGAGGAGAAAGCTCTGGATGTGCTGAAGAGGATTTATAAAAGGAATGGTGGAAATATGGAAGAATATCCGGTAAGTAACTAATCTACTCCAAAGCCCTTATTCCCTATACAATGCAGAATTTTTTGCAAATACAGAATCAAAAAACTCTCTTTCTCTAGACTTAAAGGATCATTTTTCTCATTATTGAAAAAGCGATGTAGTTTTTGGACCATGAAATTCCGAGGATCTGATTTTCACATCCATATACTAGCTGCTATCCGCGACATCATCAAAATTAATTGCACTACATTCTGAATAAAGCAAAAAAGCAATTGTAACACCGAAACAGTCATTCCCCATTTTTGAGGTAAAAGTTAGCTCATGTTGTTTCTCAAGAAAAAACCTTTTTAAATCTCGTTTAGAAGTTCAATAGGGAAAAGGTAGCAAACAAAATTATTTTCGCATTTCTACATATGTGGTGTCGCTTAAGAGTGGAGCCTCTGACATGCAAAACATTCATTGTCGTGTTTCAGGTGACTTAAAATAATATAAAACCGCCTGATAATATTATAATAGCAACGTATTGTAACTTCAAAGATGTTTAGTAATTTATACCCAACTAAAACGTTTCACTTCAAAATTATTTGTAATATCATTAACATTTAATAAAGAACACGTAAAGACAGACTGTAAATACAAATAATATTAATATAAACTATCTTAAGAGAGTGTCGGGGTGAAGGTAAGGAAAGGAATGCTCCGGTGGTTCGGGCATGTGGAAAGAATGCATGATGAAAGAATGACTAAACAGATATACAATGCAAAAGTGGATAGATGCAGAAGTCGTGGAAGGCCACGACACACCTTCCATTATCAAATTGATCGTGTACTAGCAGAAGGTGATGTCAGGAGCCTTAAGAACAGACGAGCTTGCATGACAAGAGTTATGAATGTCAAAGAGGCAAGTGAGGTGTGTAAGAATAAGCCTAAATGGCACTCTGTTGCTCGTGCCTACCCCGCAAAGGAACAGGCGTGAAGTTATGTATGTATGTATGTATCTTAAAAATAAATATTACTTAATAAAACTACGTTTTAACTACTTTAAGGGCGGTAATTTATTAGATTTTTATTATTCCGACGTTTCGGCCACTTTTCAGTAGCCGTAATCACGGAAGACAAAGATGTCAAGTGTTAATGATTATTGTTAAAGTTTTATTTAGCCTATCGCCAACTTTCTCATTTTAATTTTGTTTATGGTTATTATTTTACTCTATGGGAGCCTAATCTAATTTATCACCGCTTCGCAACATGTGGCTTGAAGAGAAGAAGCGGCGCAAGAAACTCTTCAGAAAACATGCCTAGCTCTAATAATTTTATATAATATTAAAATGGGTGGGAGGAAAAATAAAAAAAAATATCAATCAGGTTGGTTTGCGTTCCGGTGCACGCAGAAAGAGCTCACAGTGTCTTGAGGTCTGGCAGTTGGTTTTTGCTGTGTTTGGGGTCTTAATTGTTTTGATGATCGAAAGTACGCTTGAAGCTGATCACAGTGATGGAAACAGTACTTTTCGTTCCTGGGAAATGATTTTCCCTGCTGTCAAAAAAAATCAAAACTATGTCCGAACTTTTTATACAGCCACTATTAAATCGCGGCATAAATTTGTAATTAAAACATATCAACAGTTTTGTAACTTGATTTTATACTTCTTTTTTTTTTAAATTGCGGGAGTTCAGCAGACAGGCAGACGGCCCACTTGATGGAAAGCGGTTACCATCGCCTATGGACATTTGCAACACCAAAGGTGCTACAAATGCGCTGCTGCTCTCTTAAGGGAGACTGGAACCTGGTCACTAATGCCGGAACACAAAACAAGTTTGTTATGGCGGCATACTCTAGACCAGGGGTGGTCGCCATCCAGTCGAGCAAATGCCCTACCACCTGGCTGTGGATTGTTTAGTCGCGTCTTACGACAGGCCGCCAGGCCGCAGGAAATTGTATTCTTTCTCCGTTCTTGCACGGATAAAACTTATAAATAACTTTTCAATAAATTATTAATTAATACATAATATTTTTTAAATAAATTTTTTATTATCATCAATGACAATACAATATACTGCCTGGTAGAATGCCACAGAAAAAGAAATTTATTCAACGTATCATAATGATGTGACGTACTAAATGAGTTTATCAAATTTACATATGGATTTAACGCCTGAAGTCATTAGAGAAATAGCTGTTTGTTTAACTAATCAGTTAATTTGAACCCTTGTGTAATAATCTACTATTAATTAAATAAGTTTAGTCAGAGAAAGAGAATCGTTTCATACCTAGAATGATGCGTGAGGCTATTGAAATCAAAAAACACCCAAATTTCAATAGAGAAGATGGTTGGCAAGTTTGGGATCCAATCATCAAAACTATTAAGACCCAAACCCAGCAAAAACCAGCTGTCAGACCTCAAGACACTGTGAGCTCTTTCTGCGTACAACGAAACACAAACCAACTTGACTGATAATTATTTTTATTTTTCCTTCCACCCATTTTAATATTATATAAAATTAATAGAGCTAGGCATGTTTGCTGAAGAGTTTCTTGCGCCGCTTCTTCTCTTCAAGCCGTAACATGTTGCGAAGCGGTAGTAAATTAGATTAGGCTCCCATAGAGTAAATAATAACCATAAACAAAATTAAAATTAACAAGTTGGCGGTAGGCTAAATAAAACTTTAACAATACTCGTTGACACTTGACATCTTTGTCTTCCGTGATCACGGCCACTGAAAAGTGGCCGAAACGTCGGAAAAACCAAAATCAAATAAAATTACCGCGCTTAAAACCGTTAAAACGTAGTTTTATTATGTATACAAGTCGCGAAAACTTAAGAAAATATTAAGTTTAGTCAGGTTTTCGTCTTAGCACGTCTTAGTATCACTTTATAATAACACATGTATTCGAATTTTTTTTTTTTGCAATACTAAATTTAATGTTTTAGGTCAAATCATTACAAATAAGAGATACAACTCATTTCCAAAAAATATCCTTCTGCGAATCAGTTATACGGCAAACGGTGCCAATATTCAAGCCACCGCTTCTTTGGAGGACTATACAACTCTTCTACCTTCTTGCTATATGCTGTGCTGGGAACAATGTCATAGTGATGTGGTACCCCACTATTTTCAACTTCTTTTTTAATTCTATATCTAACGGACTGTCATCTGATAAGACATTTTGTGAAAAGGTTTTTGGAAATATTACTGAGGAGACTACGGATGTTCAGGTAAGTACAAATACGGAAGAAGAGTTACTAGGAAAGACAATTCCAGTGCTTTAATGTTTTGCCTGGATGTTTAGTTTTAGTTTCTTCGCTAGATGTCGCTAGTATTAGGTCCGTAATTATGTAGAAAGTAACTGATTATACGAGTGTCATAAATAATCGGGATGTGAACTCATGTTACAATAAAGTCTCTGTATTGATGCAAACCGGTTCTTTTGCAGGTGTTTTATTACTTCTTTTGAATCTGAGTGATCTATTGTTTGCGCTAATCTCTTTGTTTACGCCGCCGCAAGACGTCATAAAACCTTATCCCTTTTGTTTATATTTCATGCAAATTTATGGAAGTAAGCTTATAAATTAAAAATTCAAAGAAATGGTGAGCATGTTGCAAGGAGGCCAAGTCAAATTTACAAATAGATAAGGTCGGTCAGTCGAGGAAGGAGTCAGTCGTGTTCTGACTGCGAACAAAGCGTTACTTAGTGAACTTTCGGACCGAATATGTTATAACGACAGACTTTGCACGAATTATCTGATTAAGATTATCTGCCCTACGGTTTGGACTGGTTGTATTCGGTTGTACTTGCAAGAACTTTGAATTACGTGTTTGTATTTCTAATAAACTTTGTGATACATCCAACGGCACTTCTGAATCCACATCCCACAAATTCGTAACATAATTTATATATCAATTAAAATAGCATCTTATTTCTATTATTTTAATATATTAAAAGCATAAAAGTAAGATGTTATTTTAATTGATATATAATTATGTATACATGAATGTCAAAGAGGCAAGTGAGGTGTGTAAGAATAAGCCTAAATGGCACTCTGTTGTTCGTGCCTACCCCGCAAGGGAACTGGCGTGAAGTTATGTATGTATGTACATAATTATCATGACAACTATTATGGTTCTGTGGACAAATCACGAATATACTGGCTTGGTGACATCTACGGAACTCTTATATGTGAGTGGATTGACACAAAAGTTTGTTATTTAGAATATCATCGTCTTAGCGTGAAATCCCGATTACAATCACAGCGTCCACTTCCGGAGCATAAGGTCTACTTTCTTACTTTTTCTTCTCCACTTCGCAATATCATGGGTATCCTGTTATCAGATCATTGGCACGTGAGTCATCTCTGTCATGTTTATGTAAAATTCAAAATATTTGTTATAACTGCGTTCAAATTAATGAAGAATATGTTATGTGTTTGAAAGTTATAATGTAAGTTACTACTTTGTACTCTATGTACAACCGCTTCGAGATTTCTAACATCTTACTATCACTTCCAGTATGTCTGCAACGATACGATATCTAAAAACACTATCTACGCAGGATTGCTCAACGGGCTCATATTGTTCCTACTAGGGCTCATAGCTTCGAAATGGGCATCTCACAGGAGAGCAGTACTTATAACAACCCTGTTAGTATCAGGAATCTGTGGGACATTGGTGGAATTAAAGAACCCTATAGCCAACATGATCTTCTACACCATAATGCAGTCTACGTGCATCGGTATTGCTAGTGTGGCCAACTATTTCGTGGACATGTACCATACGTCTTACAGGTGGATAAAGCTATGTTACTAGAAATATCAGTTGTTTTTGCTCATATTGTCCCTTCTGTAAGATA
Source organism: Dendrolimus kikuchii (assembly GCA_019925095.2). Taxonomy (NCBI): domain Eukaryota; kingdom Metazoa; phylum Arthropoda; class Insecta; order Lepidoptera; family Lasiocampidae; genus Dendrolimus; species Dendrolimus kikuchii. The sequence goes on along the minus strand of CM034397.1, from coordinate 3,023,478 downwards.
AGTAATAAATAAATTTGTATACGAGTACACAGACTGATGGTTCAAATGGTACAGAAGTTGCCTGAAATGTTTATGACAGGCTGTAACACTTACCATCAACTGGCTCTAGGGCAGCTCGAGACGGTAGGCACGGTAAACAACTGCTTACGGCGGCAAAAATGTCTGCAAAAACGCTTGAACTAGTAAAGCCCAAAAAACAAGAAAAACAAAACCCACAAATATATTTCGATTTATTGTAAGAATCTACCAATATATAAGTACTGAAATCCACAAATACACAACAGACAGGGTCCTGGGAGATGAAATCTAGATAGAGGACTTCTTTTAGTTTTCTTAAAGTTCGGTGGGGGCGTTATTTGTCGAGTTTGCCTACGGCGGCAAAAAGGCTATGGCTGGTCCTGACTGACTCATCTACCAGTATAATAATAATAATAATAATCGGCAGACAAACACACACATTGTATATCCCCAAATTAAGCAAGTTACGCTTGTGTTATGGGTAATATACAACGGACTACTCTGGGGCCGATCCCAGACACCCAGACTATAGTAAATAACGGAGAAAAGACGTTTTCCGAAATTTACTATACCAGGAATCGAACCCGGAGCCTCTGCGTTGCAGTGAGGTAGGCCGGCAAAGGCTTATCCCGCTCAACCACAGAGGCCGTCGAGTATGCTTACTTACAAACACAAAAAGTCATAATATGATAAGATATGAATGGCTACTTAGCCGGAGCAAACCCTGATTCTCTATTAGACCTGATGCCGTCTCGCAAATCCTAGTGAACCAAGCAGAAAAAAATGAACGCTTACCGTCACTAAGGAGTTATGCAGGATTTCGGCCGGATTTGCGCGTCCTGGTTTTACACAAATACTACACTAGATGTTCGGGACACAGTTGGCACTTTAGGTAGCGGTTTTAGGGCACAATGCAGTAGTTTTCCGACGGTTTTGGACTATTTATCGTTGAGCGTGCGGTCGCGATGATATTTAGTTAGCCATTGAAGATTCGGCTCGGCCAATAAGACGCATGTGTGCGCAGCGCCCTCTGGTTAGAACCGGCCGAATTAAGGTGGAAGAGGAAATGTTACCGGGAAAGGGGTACTTTCCGGGAATGTGACGGGATGTCATAACATAATACATCATCATTTTTAAACATAAATTAGACTACCATAAGGAAACTTAGATTTTCGTTTCTGATACCAGCATCGTGTTGAAATATCTTTAAATTTTCAGGAGTCTGGGAACCAGTTTAGGAATAATGGTGGCGAGGACATGCTTGTTCGCTGGTATCAACATAACTGGGGCTTTGATTACTTGGAACTGCACCTTGACTTTTTACTCCTGGTCTGCGTTTGTTTTGAGTAAGTTTTTTTTAATTTTTATTGCAGGAGTTCAGCAGACAGGCAGACGGCCCACTTGATGGATAGCGGTTACCATTGTCTATGAACATTTGCAACACCAAAGGTGCTACAAATGCGCTGCTGCTCTCTTAAGGCATACTGGAACCTGGTCACTAATGCCGGAACACAACTCAAGGTTGTTATGGCGACATAGTTTAGACCAGGGGTGGTAGCCATCCAGTCGGGCAAATGCCCTACCACCTGGCAATGGCAAGTGTTAGCAAATAAGTATTATTTGCGGATCGGCAACCTAAAACAAGGCTTTGGGATATCCTGTTACAGTTGTGGATTACGAGTGACAAAGAAGTGACTGTAAAATCCTCAGTGTAAAAATCTGGCTATTATTAAGACATCACTGTGCTCAAAGCGTTCGGGATCTACAAATAATAGCAGTGGATTTTTCTATAAAACGCCTTGTGCTCCACAAAGCGCAGGTATAGTTGTATATGGAGTATTTCTCATACTTGTGGACTCAAGTATGATTATAAGCTTGATCACCTGGACTCAATCCACAGTCGCACAGTACAGAAAATGCAAATAAATAATAGGTAGTAAGGCCCAGACCCTCCTAGCCCTCCCGCCCTTCCCCTTCCCTTTTAGCCTTCCCAGCTTCGCTATGAAATACCTTTTGATGGTACCTAATATGTACGAAATACGAATGTACCTGTTTGGTACATCCGTGCAGGAACGGAGAAAGAATACGATTTCCTGCGGTCAGGCGGCCCTGTCGTAAGAGGCGACAAAACAACCCACTGCCAGGTGGTAGGGCATTTGTCCGACTCGATGGCTACCACCCCTGGTCTAAAGCATGTCGCCATAACAACTTTGAGTGGTGTTTCGGCATTAGTGACCAGGTTTCAGTCTCCCTTAAGAGACCAGCAGCACACTTGTAGCACATTTGGTGTTGCAAATGTCCATAGGCGATGGTAACCGCTTTCCAATAAGTGGGCCGTCTGCCTGTCTGCTGAACTCCTGCAATAAAAAAATGCTTATTTTTTTATATCCTTAAGCACAGGTAGAACCAAAGGAGCAAACACCACATAAAGTGGAAGTATAAAAAAATGTGGATAAGCTTCCGTGGCGTGGGAGATCTTGCAGACATCAAAATGGTGATGAGCAGTTTTCAACAACTTAATTTGTTTCCCGTTCTACTTATGTATATATTTTTTTATAGTTATATTATAGTCTAAGACATGCGATAAATTACCGAATATATCTATGCAGTTAACTTTTTTACTACATAATTAGATAAAAACACATAAATATGATTGTTTACGTTCAAGTAAGATTCTTTTGAAATAAACTATACTATATAGTTTATTTCAGTAAACATTTTGTTACAGGTGGTGTTGTTGTGGCGCTATTTCTGCCGTCAGATAAGAAATCAAATAAAGATAAGTCGTGATGACTATAATAATAATTAGAGTTTTTCATTTATACCTTAGACCATTAATAATTAAGAGACGGAGTCTCGGACTCTCAAGGTGAAGCCGGATATAGGATGCCGATCGCGACGCAGTATGTTAAGTGAACCCAATATTAGTTAGTCGAATTAGTAGTTTGTTCAAAATCAACACTTACTTTTACTTTGGGCGTTGTATAAGTTACATACATATATACACAACTTCACGCCAGTTCCCTTGCGGGGTAGGCACGAACAACAGAGCGCCATTTAGGCTTATTCTTACACACCTCACTTGCTTCTTTGACATTCATCACTCTTGACATGCACGCTCGTCTATTCTTAAGGCTCCTGACATCACCTTCTGCGGTTTTGTGGATCTAGAGAAAGCATTTGACAGGGTTGTGCGGAAGGAGCTCTGGGACATATTGCCCGGATATGGGATTAATGGCCAATTGATGCGTGCTGTGCAGTTCACTTACGAGGACTGTATGGCATGCGTGCGAGTGGATGGCAGCCTGTCGCCCTGGTTTGTCGTCAATATTGGCGTCCGGCAGAGCTGCGTGCTGTCGGCTTTGCTGTTCATCCTATACCTGGACGATTGTCTCCAGAGAATAAGATTGATGGATGTTGGGGTGCGGATGAGTGATCTAGTTGTAAGCACCTTGCTTTATGCGGATGATGCCGTGCTTTTAGCCGAATCGTCATCAGAACTGCAAACACTAGTCACAATAATGAAAGATGACTGTCAGGCGAGAGGCTTACATTTGAATGCGAAGAAAACAAAGGTTATGGTGTTTGAAAGAGAAGAAACCAGAACGAATGTAAGGATAATGGTCGATGATGTTATACTGGAGCAAGTGAATGAGTTTGTATATCGTGGATGTGCTTTTAGCAGGGATGGAAGGTACACCGCTGATATAGAAAGAAGAGTGAATTTGGGGAATAGTTTGATTGGAGCGTTAGGTAAACTTTTAGGAACTAAGAACCTCAGCCAGAAGGCCCAGCTCGCCATACACAACGCGGTGCTGGTACCTACGCTCACGTATGGAAGCGAGAGTTGGATATGGAAGAGAGAGCATGAAAGTAAAGTAAACGCGGTTGAGATGCAAGCACTGCGCAAAATCTGCGGAGTGACGCTCGCGGACCGCGTTCGTAATACCGAAGTAAGAAAGAGAGTTGCTCTGAAAGAAAGTATCGGGGTGAAGGTAAGGAAAGGAATGCTCCGGTGGTTCGGGCATGTGGAAAGAATGCATGATGAAAGAATGACTAAACAGATATACAATGCAAAAGTGGATGGATGCAGAAGTCGTGGAAGGCCACGACACACCTTCTATGATCAAATTGATCGTGTACTAGCGGAGGGTGATGTCAGGAACCTTAAGAACAGACGAACGTGCATGACAAGAGTTATGACTGTCAAAGAAGCAAGTGAGGTGTGTAAGAATGGGCCTAAATGGCGCTCTGTTGTTCGTGCCTACCCCGCAAGGGAACTGGCGTGAAGTTATGTATGTATGTATGTAATTTGATCATGGAAGGTGTGTCGTGGCCTTCCACGACTTCTGCATCCAACCACTTTTGCATTGTATATCTGTTTAGTCATTCTTTCATCACGCATTCTTTCCACATGCCACATGTATAAGTTAAGTAATATTAAGGTGAATGGAGCACTAAACTCTTTTATGAACAGCCGGAAAGTGCCTGTAAAGGCACGCCTGGCTGTCCATCAAGGAATGCTAATGCCAACCCTAATGTATGGTAGTGAAAGTTGTAAATGGCAGAAGAAGCATGACAGTAACACAAACGCAGTGGAAATAAGAGCTTTGAGAAGTATCTGTTAAGTTGTATGATATAATCAAGAACAGTGTGATAAGGGAAGACAAAGAAGATATAATAATAAGAGTTGAGAAAGGAATGTTAAGGTGGTTTGAATACGTAGAGAGAATGGATGAAAAGAGACTGACAAAACAAGTGTGTGGCCACAGTGTGGAGTTGGTGCTGGTAGGCCATGACGTATTGGACGTTATATCTTTCTGCGACCGCATTATGCTTGCTAAGGAGGAGGCAGAGAGGGAGCGTGAGTATACGTCTTTGCTCCGCTCCTGCCAAAGGAGGACGCGTCGGCGCCACAGGACCAGCTGGGTTGGTTCCCTGGGGATATCCCTGGGGTTCACGCGCACTCTCCTTCCGTGGGGCGCGTTACAGACCGTCCCACGCAAAATTAATAATTAAGTAGCACAAGATCACATACAAAAAATATATATAATTATTATTTATATTTGAAGAAGAAGAAAGAAGCAAGTCATATTTTATTTAGGACAAATACAACATATAGGATTATCAAATAGTAAAACAACAGAAACAGAATAAGTCCTAAAATTGGACCCAGTCTCAGCATATGCTGACCAATTAAGACCAGCGCTGTTTTTCCGCCTGGAACCAGCGAGTGAAGTCACGAGGGACAATACAACACACAATAATACACAGTGTACAATGCAATTCAATATTGATAAAAAACTATATATTTAACTTTCCTACCAAAAATTATTTTAAGGTCCTTAAGGTCAAAGTAGTTCTACAATCAAAAATAAAAGTAATACATAATTGTAAACTAGCGGCCCCGGCAGACGACGTTGTTCTGCTCTGAAAAAATAAAAATTGAGGACCCGATCCCAGCGCCACCTACCGGTTCCAAGTGTGGATTTAAACCATCCGGGAACCCACTCAAACACACAAAAACAAAATCACCAAAATCGCTCCAGGTGATTAGGAGGATTCTAGAACCCGATCTCAGCGCCACCTACCCGTTCCATCGGGATAAAAAGTATCCTATGTCCGTCTCCTGGTTGAAAGCTACCTCCCCACCAATTTTCAGCCAAATCGGTATAGCCGTTCTTGAGTTATAAATAGTGTAACTAACACGACTTTGTTATGTATATATATAAACATATATACATACATACATAACTTCACGCCAGTTCCCTTGCGGGGTAGGCACGAACAACAGAGTGCCATTTAGGCTTATTCTTAAACACCTCACTTGCCTCTTTGACATTCATATATATATATATATATATATATATATATATATATACACACACATATATATACATACATATATATATATATATATATATATATATATATATATATATATATATATATATATATATATATATTATAAAACTAAAAGAGTTGTAGTCTTCGGTTTCTTTGTTTCTTTTTGTGTTTGTTTGGGATTCACGTAAAAACTATTGCGATGATTTTGATACCAATTTCCATGATCGATAGCAAATTCCCAGACTTAAAATTATCAGTACTTTATACTCCAAGAATCCCGCGGGAATTTTTATGGGAATGGTTTAAAGTGGCCAGAGTGTAAAAAAAATCTAATTCCAATGGGATCTAGACTAATCGACAGCAAATTTTATCTGTCCATCACTGACAAAATCGCTGATAAATAAATATATTAATACCATTGATATAAAGCTGAAGAGTTTGTTTGTTTGTTTAAACGCGCTAATCTTAGGAACCGCTGGTCCGATTTGAAAAATTCTTTCAGTGTTGTATAGTACATTTATCGAGGAAGGCTATAGGCTATATTATATTTTCAAAAAAATTAGGAATCTTTACTAAAAGTCCAATAATGTAACCCAAGGTGTAAAAAAATGACCCGAAAAAATCCTTATACGGCGTGCGCTGCGAAAACTATTGATTATAGAACAAAACAATGTACTACCACTATGCAGAACATATAATTGTATACAAAAAATATCGCATAACCATATGTCTAACTATTGCAGTTATCTCACAATAAGTGTTTTCTTTTATTTTTTTAAATAATTAAAATGCCGTCGCTTCAAAAACTCTTTATTTTGTACCTTGGTATTAATCCTTATCAAAATAAATTACTCCATATTCAAGACGAATTCAATATCTTTCTAGAACTTTTTGAATTATTGAATTCGAACGTTTCATTCAAAAGATATCGCGATATTTAAAATGTAAGTATTAGTGTTGTAGCCAAATATACTAATATTGTTTGATTGAACGCGCTAATCTCAAGAACTACTGGTCTGATTTGAAAAATTCTTTCAGTGTTGGATAGCCCATATATCGAGGAAGGCTATAGGCTATATATCATCACGCTAAGACCAATAGGAGCGGAGCACCAATGAAGAATGTTTCAAAATCGGAGGGTTTTGAAAGCAAATTCCACGCGGACGACGTCGCGGGCACAGCTAGTACACTATAATATTACAAACTAAGTTCGGCCTAGCCCGACTAAACCGCTGTTGTAAGTAAATGCACCTAGAATAATAAGCAAGTAGCACAAGATCACATACAAAAATATATAATTAATATTTATATTTGAAGAAGAAGAAAGAAGAAAGTCATATTTTATTTAGGACAAATACAACATATAGGATTATCAAATAGTAAAATAACAGAAACAGAATAAGTCCTAGTATACAAAAGAAGTCCAAATGCGGGAAGGTAATAAACTGTTCTTTATGGCAGGCAGGTGTGCATTTGGTTTTGTCGGCCTGTAACAATATGTATTGCATATTTTTATGACATAATAATTATGACTAAATATTGAAATAATCTGTGGGGGAAAAGTGCCTACTGACTTTTGAAATATATTACAGAGAGAGTGGTCGACGCCACAGGTACCTAGAAGACTGGAGTGTTTGTATACAACGAGCTGGTATTGCTGCCAGTCTTCTAGGTGCATTTCCTTACAACAGCGGTTTAGTCGGGCTAGGCCGAACTTAGTTTGTAATATTATAGTGTACTAGCTGTGCCCGCGGTTTCCTCCGCGTGGAATAGTTTAAAAAAAGTAAGTTAACCCCCCCGACTTTGAAACATTCTTCACTGGTGCTCCGCTCCTATTGGTCTTAGCGTGATGATATATAGCCTATAGCCTTCCTCGATAAATGGGCTATCCAACACTGAAATAATTTTTCAAATCAGACCAGTAGTTCCTGAGATTAGCGCGTTCAATCAAACAATATATTAGTATATTTGGCTTCAACACTAATACTTACATTTTAAATATCGCGATATCTTTTGAATGAAACGTACGAATTGAATAATTCAAAAATTTCTATAAAGGTATTGAATTCGTCTCGAATATGGAGTAATTTATTTTCATAAGGATTAATACCAAAGTACAAAATAAAGAGTTTTTGAAGCGACGGGATTTTAATTATTTAAAAAATAAAAGAAAACACTTATTGTGAGATAACTACAATAGTTAGACATATGGTTACGCGATATTTTTTGTAGACAATTATATGTTCTGCAAAGTGGTAGTACATTGTTTTGTTCTATAATCAATAGTTTTCGCAGCGCAGGCCGTGTAAGGATTTTTTCGGGTCATTTTTTTACACCTTGGGTTACATTATTGGACTTTTAGTAAGGATCCCTAATTTTTTTGAAAATATAATATAGCCTATAGCCTTCCTCGACAAATGTACTATTCAACACTGAAAGAATTTTTCAAATCGGACCAGCGGTTCCTGAGATTAGCGCGTTTAAACAAACAAACTTTTCAGCTTTATAATATTGCTGGGCTCGGGCCTCCCATTATAACCGGATAGTATACCCGCCACGGTTGTTCAAGGCGGCTTGGCAGGTTTGACACATCGGTTATTTCGATGTGCAGGTTGCATCGCGATGTTTTCCTTCACCATTGTTAGCACGAAATAATTGTAATAATATGCATATTACATCAGAAAACTGACTAAGTGGTGCATGCGTTCCGGCCAGGATAGAACCCGCGCCCATTGAGTCTGGGACGCGTGCGCTAACCATTACGCTACCACGACTTCTTTACGTTTTGTTTATAGCGTTAAAAATAACGATGATTGTCTGTTAACGTCATTAACAATTAATAACTATATCGCATCACAAATAACGCATTAAAAACCCATCGCTACATCTGCGTGAAACGGTCACTTGAACTAATATTATCCCAGTTGTAGCAGTAACATTATAAATGACAATGAAATAAATAGATTATTTTGTAAATGGGGTCATCTTAGAAGCAAAACTTGTTGCTAAAATAAGACCTCGGTGTTTAAATTAATTACCTTTAATTAATCCTAATATAAACACACATTTCTCACAATGTATTTAGAAAATAATGATAAGATAGTACGTAGGTGTCAACATCATGCGAGGCTAAAATTAGGTATTGTGAATTGGCATTCAGAATACTTGTAACATGGTGCTCGAAAATTCTAAAAGTGATATTGTTGTAAACGAAGCATGTCATAGCTATGATGATGCTGTCGAACTGACGGGTAAGTAATGTTATCATATTGCATGTTTAATTAAAAAAAATATAAGTTAAAATTGAGAGTGGACGTTCATATTAATAAAACGCGTGTTTATTGCCTGAACAACTTCTATAATTCAACACCCACGCATTCTTATGAATTCATTATTGAAAGTGAGCGAAAAGCACGATACCTGTTGACGGCTGTTGATTTTTTTTTATGTCTAAGGCTTGGCAACTAGGCCTTTAAGCCAGGCGCCGTTGTATTGTAGGCTACAATCGACGTCATTCAAAGGAGTTCTTGTCAAAATTCGAAAGGCCACATTTGGCTATATAGTTCACATTTCTCGCAAAAACACATAATTACTACTCAAAAATGATCAATATCCTACAACTATTGTTCATTTTAGAGTAATTTTACACATTTTTAGAAAATAAAACTGCACAGCACAACGTCTCCTTTCAGTTCCCGCCAAAAACTCCCACGACTGTTGACGATAGTATTCGTTGGTCGAACGGCTCGCTCGGTGTTGTCTGTAAAATAAAATGATTAGTAAATTATATACAATTAACAACTAAAATACATAATTGTATTAAAAGATAATTTTTAAAATATTTGTATTTATTTTATTTTACTCTGTGTGTTTTTTATAATAAATTGTAGCATGTTTTCAGTGCATAGAGAACTACAGCCGAACGCACGAACTTCACTCGGGATTGGCCCGAGTCAGTTGCTCGCGGACAACCCAACGCAATATACGTGCCTTATATACATTCGTTTTTTCTCTAGCGTTTAAACATTGTATCCGTTATACCTATGTTTATTAATTAATAAAAATTGCAGGAGATTAGTAATAGAATAAAATTTGTAATGCCCCTGTTCCACCTGCGTTAGTGGTAGTGAGTGTAGCCATGTCGTTTATATGATCTAAGCATGTGTCTTATTCATAGCGTTAAAAAATAATGATTTAAATGACTAGCTATATTAGTGTATATGTTACAGTCAAACATCGAAGCTCTGGCGCTCTTAGATTTCATTAGGCAAACCTCAGTACTGACATAAAGTCTTAGTCAAAGTCCAAATAAATGACGTTTTTCTGCTTTTGACTAACGATTTTTTGTCTAACCTAGGAGAGACTAATTTATAGTAATTAAATATGTAATAAGTGCAGTAAGAATCGACGTTTAACCGAGTCTGCCTTAGTTGCTTCTAGGATCGATTAGGCAAAGCCCGAAACGGATTATTTTATGTTCAACATTTCACTAAAAAGTTACGTACTTCTAAGTTTGATTAAAATACTTTAGTCAAAAGCTGAAATTGGAATTTGAGTTTGACTATTACATATCGACCTTTGACAATTACATATATAACGTTTAACGTCATTATTATCACAAAAATGTCGGTATCTTAAATAACGCATTAAGCCTTTGCTGTCTTATAGTTATATCAAACACTCGCTGCCTGTGTTGCCTAAATCATCAGTGCACTGGAGAGATACGTGTGGCGCATTATTTATTTATAAACATATCTTTTTATAGTATCAATATTGACATTGCACTGGTGCGTTGTTACTACGCTGTCGATAAGTCCTGTAAGTGTGACAGAGAGAGACGTAGGCGCTGTCCTATTCGCACATCTTATCGGTCCACGGGAAGCGAATGTTTGACACAACTAACATTATCCCAGGTGTATCAGGGCAGTACAGGTTAACGCGAGCAAGACATGCTAGTCTAAGGACGGAATAATTGACTACAGGTCATGGCTGCTATAACCACCTGGTCCTCCTCACATGCTGCATCATCACACTTGCCTTTGCTATGGATATGTTCGGGTATAGCGTGGTCGTGGCAGGTTCCAGCTGTGACTTGAACTTAGGACTCACAGAAATTGGTGTGCTGGCTTCAGCACCTTTTGCTGGTAATCTTGTTTTTGTTAAGTCGACCGTTGTAAAGTGAAATATCAATTACATAAGTGCTTGGTAGTTTGCGTGCAATGAAAGGTTCCGTAGAGTCTGCAAACGTTACCTTATTTCAATCTATCTATATATAAATAAAAATGAGTCGTAGAAATCTATGTACGCGCATAACATAGAACAACTACCGATTTTGATGAAATTTTTTGTGTGTTTGAGTGGATCGCCGGATGGCTTAGATTCACAATTGGAACCGGTAGGTGGCGCTGGGATCGGTTCCCAGATTTTTATGTTTTCAGACCATTATAATAAAAAAAAGCATTTATTCATACATTAAAAATCACTCGTTTCGTTGTAAGTATTTTCGAAGTTCTAATATTATGAGTTTTGCTCCCAAAAGCCATCAAACAACACGTCTTTTCATGATCTGTAAATATACCCTATAAGATCCATACGCAACGTTTCAGTAACCACTCACGACTGCGACTTTTCCTGTTCCACTAGCTTGCGAGCGTAACAATCATCAACTCAAGTGGAATGGATTATGGAGTGTTGGTATCATTGTAGCCAAATGTCATTGGTTGATTTGAAAAGCGTTGCCTTCGTCAAAGTCTCGACAGAGAGAAGTAATGTTCTGTGGTCAACGCCCACTTCGATCACCTCTTGCCGTTGTGTTCTGATATTGTACAATACTCTCTAATGTACACCAACATCACAGAGAAAAAATACGCTATAAACTTACATACTAAAAGGGAGTATGGGCGGCCTTATTGCTAAAAGCAATCTCTTCCAGGCAATCTTTTGTAAAAACATATCTTCTGTAATGTATTGTAAAAATATTACAATTTATTTGTAATATGTGTCCGCATGCCTATTTCAAATGGCTTCCCTTTTTGCCAAAATGTCTACGGAACCCTAAAGATATAAATGATTGCCAATTGAATTTTTCAAAAACCACAAAAAAGTACATATAATAAGCTTAAGTTAGTCTAATAATTGTGATAGGATATGATTTGTTTTTATTATTTTTAAGGCGTGGTGCTGGCATTCCCTCTGGGTTACTATGCAGACACACGTGGAAGAAAGAGAGCATTGCTGATATGTACAGCCTTGGGATTCATCTTCGCAGCCCTCACCAGTATAGCAACCAGTTGGCAGTTCATGTTGGCTCTCAAAATAATTGGATCTTCTTTGTAAGTTGGGTTACGATTAAATTAGTTATACAACACTAGTACGTTGTTGACCTCGGGGTCGCAGGCGTCGCTTTGCTCATCTTCATCCGATAACGTAGTGGAGCTTGGTCGGAGGAAGACTCCCGGCATGCCACACCCAGTGCTGTAGGGTGTTCTACTCCTAAGGACACCCCTCCTTGTCGACTTGCGTCCAGGCGTCACGGCAGTCATACCTATGATTACGGTCCCGTGGTGCCTCACTATGATGCAGAGAGACGCTGGAAGATTTTGTAGGTCTGGCAACTTTTTTTATGATTAGAAACTTGTGTATAGCATGGGCCGTTAGGAGTCCCACATACCTCTCGATGACCTCCCCCGGAGCCCGAGGAAATAGGCGAATGCATTGCCCCAGCGCTAGCAAAAAAGGTCGTTATTGACCTCGAAGAAATTTTATAATGCCCTTCGTAAACAATCCCATGTCGCAATGTAGAGAGTAAACTTCATCGGAACGTTCCCCCCAGATTATTATAATATTGTTGTACGCGGTATAAGCTGAAAGATATCATACATACATACATACATAATTTCACGCCAGTTCCTTTGCGGGGTAGGCACGAACAACAGAGCGCCATTCAGGCTTATTCTTACACACCTCACTTGCTTCTTTGATATTCATAGCTCTTGTCATGCACGCTCGTCTGTTCTTAAGGCTCCTGACATCACCTTCTGTTAGTACACGATCAATTTGATCATGGAAGGTGTGTCGTGGCTTTCCACGACTTTTGCATCCATCCACTTCTTCATTGTATATCTGTTTAGTCATTCTTTCATCATGCATTCCTTCCACATGCCTGAACCACTGGAGCATTCCTTTCCTTACCTTCACCCCGACACTCTCTTTCAGACCAACTCTCTTTCTTACTTCGGTATTACGAACGCGGTCCACGAGCGTCACTCCGCAGATTTTGCGCAGTGCTCGCATCTCGACCGCGTTTACTCTACTTTCATGCTCTCTCTTCCATACCCAACTCTCGCTTCCATACGTGAGCGTAGATATCAGCAACGCGTTGTGTATGACAAGCTGGGCCTTCTGGCTGAGGTTCTTAGCGCCTAGAAGTTTACCTAACGCTCCATTCACACTATTCCCCTGATATGACAGATATCCAGGCACTAATATCTTTATTTCCACTCTTTAGTGATATGTATTTGCAGAGCCATAATAAAACCAAACCTTCGTATCGATATTTAATCGGAATCCGACGGAACGTGAAACGCTATAAACAAATCCTATCGGAAACATATTCTCGAATGTGTTCGTTTCACGTTCCGTCGGATTCCGAATTGATTCATTCGTGAGCTTTCCGTTCGGACACGGAAACTTTCCCGACGCTTGTGAATAACCGTACTTTTTTTTGTTTAGCCAAGGGAAATCAGATTGATGACCATAGACCGCAACAAGCGCAAGCGCAAGGGGGGATAGTTCGCGGCCCGTGTGTAGGATTCGCCAGATCAGGGGTGACACTAGCACCTCTAGGCAGAACTAAAGATGCCATTGCCACTCATTGATACTCAATAAAACCCCTGAATGTTCCTTCCAGCGTCTTATGCCAGGGCAACGGGTACACGGAAACTCAACCAACTCCCCGTGCCCTAGCAGGTGGGGACTACATCCACTGACGCGGGACTACTTGTATCCCCCGGCAGTTAGTTACTGCAGTAACTTTTTTACGAATACAAACATACATTACATAAACGTTCTAGAGAACTATTGTGTCTTTGAGCGTGATAATTCAAGGAATGGAAACTAAAAATAAAATGTTGGCACAAGATCAAGCAATTCCTCGGCACACTAAAAAATACGAATCATTTGTTTCGTGAAATGCAGCTTTTCGAGTTGCCACAATGATCCCTTGTTTAAAGTCATTCAAAGACTTATTTGGATTTAGCTGATATTGTCTAATATATAAAATTCTCGTGTCACAGTTTTCGTTGCCATACTCCTCCGAAACGGCTTGACCGATTTTGATGAAATTTTTTGTGCTTATCCGGTATCTATGAGAATCGGCCAACATCTATTTTTCATCCCCCTAAATGCTAGGGGTAGTCCACCCCTAATTTTTTTTTAATTTTTAGAATAATATTTTTTTATTTCTCTACGATAACCCCTATTTTTTATTTGTTAATTATAAACTTTAATTTTTTTTGGCAAGATTTTTAATCTTGTTTTGTCATGACTTAGAATAAAAGAATATATATTTCTCTTTTAGATTCACAATTAGAACCGGTAGGTGGCGCTGAGATCGGGTTCTGGAATCCTCCTAATCACCTGGAGCGATTTTGGTGATTTTGTTTTTGTGTGTTTGAGTGGTTTAGATTCGCAATTAGAACCGGTGCGTGGCTCCGGAATCGGGTTCTAGAATTTTATTTTTTAAAGGCAGGACAACGTCTGTCGGGGCCGCTAGTTAACTAATAAATTTATGTCAACTAACAAAACTATATGGATTTAGTTCCTTTGCCTTCAATTGTGGCAGTCTCAACAACAATAATAAGTAGTTATAAATGTTAATCAAATCCTCTTGTTGGTTTATTTTCAGTTCATCAGCATGTATGATGCTTACCATGACATATTTGGGGGAATGCACCGGAGTCAAGCATAGAGGCAGCTATCTTTTCATCATGAACAGCACCAATTTTGCCTCAGAATTAGTCACCTTTGGTAAGAGTTTCTTAAATTATTTTAACTATCCGTGCAGGAACGGAGAAAGAATACAATTTCCTGCGGCCGGGCGGCCTGTCGTAAGAGGCGACTTAACAACCCACAGCCAGGTGGTAGGGCACTTGCCCGACTGGATGGCTACCACCCCTGGTCTAAAGTATGTCGCCATAACAACCTTGAGTTGTGTTCCGGCATTAGTGACCAGGTTCCAGTTTCCCTTAAGAGAGCAGCAGCGCATTTGTAGCAACTTTGGTGTTGCAAATGTCCATAGGCGATGGTAACCGCTTTCCGTCAAGTGGGCCGTCTGCCTGTCTGCTGAACTCCTGCAATAAAAAAAATAAAAAAATAATTCATTAATAGATAATTATATAAAAACTAGGGAGCCCGGTAAACGTTGCCCTGTCATAAAAAATAAGAAACCTGAATACATTTTCCAATTCTACCGGGTCCAATAATTGTGAATTTAAATAATCCCAAGCCTCACGTAATGACACAAAAATTTCATCAAAAGCTTGCAAACCGATTTCTGTGTCAATTGTTCCAATTGTAAATCTAAATCGTAATCCCGGGATTCACTCAAACACGAAATTTCATCAAAATCGCTCAAGTAGTTTTTGAGTTTTACCGAGTCTAAGGACCCAACCGTAAAGGATTTTGAGTTTGGTTAATAAGATATAGATATTAATTTAGCAGTTTAGAGTGATTAAAAATAACGTCCAGCTGTTGCTCCTGGCCAGACTTGCAGACACTCAGACCATGAAGCAGTACACTCGAAATTGCTGCCCTCGAAGATAGAATATTGATTCCAGGACTCGCTTACCTAATCCTGCCACTTGATTTCAATACCCCCATACCATGGCTGGCCATCACGTATAGACCTTGGAGACTGTACACCTTTGCGTGCGCACTACCACTCGGTATTGGGATGATAATGATGCTGTTCTTACACGAGAGTCCAAAGTTCATAGCAAACAAGGGTGACGAGGCGAAAGCTCTGGACGTGCTGAAAAGTATTTATAAGAGGAATGGTGGAAATATGGAAGAATATCCAGTAAGTATTCATTTTACTTCAGGCCTTATTCTCTATAAGCTGCAGAATTGCTTACCTGTCGCGGATGTCTCGAATAAAAAAATATTTTGCTCTAGACTTAAAGGAACATTTCTGCCAAACTCAACTTCCTACGTCCGAGCGGCTGTCGGTAGAGGCGACAAAACAACCCACAGCCAGGTGGTAGGATATTTGACACCTGGATGGCTACTACCCCTGGTCTAGAGTATGCCGCCATTACAACCTTGAGTTGTGTATCGGCATTAGTGGTCAGGTCCCAGTCTCCCTTAAGAGAGCAGTAACTTCTTCCCGGCAGGTGGGCTGTATGCTTGTCTGCTGAATTCATGCAATAAAAAAACTTCATGCAGTAGTGGAAGTCTTTACCGCCGTCTGTTTTTCGTCAAACATACAATTTAGGTAGATATCTTCAAGTCTCGCGTGAACAGTCATCTTCTACGTAAGCGTGCTCCATCTTAGACTGCATTTCCACCTGCATCAGGTGCAATGTCGGTGAAACGCGAACGTCGATGTAAAAAAAATCTAGAAGAAAGCGGTGTATTTTTTTTTTACCTCTGAAGTTCTGGCGATTTGATATATATGATCCTGATCTAGAGATCATCTACGAGATCACCCGCATTAATTGCATTATTTTCAGAATGAAATAAAAAAACCAACTGTAACGCAGAATCATGTAGTTACTCCTTACTACCGTTATTACCGTTATTATTCTTTATTACCGTTATTTAAATTTAAATTTTAAAGAATAGATTCCCTATAAATATTCATCTCCTTCAAGTTTTTTTTATTACCAAAAGCTGGCAAACAGACAGACGGCCCACCTGATGGAAAGTGGTTACCGCCACCTATGGAAATTTGCAACACCAGGGGTTTACCCAATGCGTTGCCGGCCTCGAAGATATTTTATAACGCCTTTCTTAAATGACCCCATGTTGTAGCGCTGAGGCTAAACTGCGACGGGAAGTTCTCAAGTCGTTATTGTACGCGGAATAAACGTTCAAGAGAACTGTTGCGTAGTTAAGCTTGGTAGCTCATGGAAATGAGGGTGAACATCCCGCAGATGACGATCGGTGTGGTGCAGAAAATGCGGCGTTGGCACCAAACCGAACAGTTCTTCGGAACACTCCCCTATTGTAGATTGTATACTTCATGTTACTCTGGTCGGGGTACAAACTATTTCCTTACCAAATATATTTAAGGTCTTTCTAAAAGATTACTTAGATAAATTACAGGATTTTAATAGGATATCTCAGCAGCAAGGAGTAGGAAAATAATTTAAGAAATCTCTGTGATTGTACCAACACCATTTTTGTCTAGCCTGTTGAAAAATTGTGAAATTCTGTCAGAGACTCATGGAATATTTCTCCTATATATTTTATATTCTTTGAGATGATTGTGGTAAAATAAAATAAAAACCCCTAATAATATTTTAATACCAACATATTGTGCCTTGCAGAGGTCTTTAATGTGTATGATGTAAACTCAAAAATGCCGTTGTAATTATCACGAAGTTTATTAGAAGTATACACACGTAATTCGTAGTTCTTACAAGTATAGCTGAATATGACAAAACCAAACCGTATGGCAGAAAATCGTTATCACATAAATCGCGCGAAGTTCGTCGTTAAAAGATACTAGCTCCGAGAGCGCACTAGGTAACGCCTCGTTCGCAGTCAGAACACGACTGGCGCATTTCCCAACTGACCAACTCTCATCCATTTGTAAATTAGACATGGCTTCCTAGCAATATGTCGCCTACTGTTTCTTTAAATCGTTAAATTGTCAGCTTAATAGCTTGAAATACCAACAGAGGAAAGAAGGTTTTATGACGGCGTGAACAATGAGATTAGCGCGAACAATAGATTACTCAAATTCAAAGGGGTAATAAGACACCTGCAAAGGATTAGTATCGGCTTGCAACAATATTCTTAAGTAGTTCACTGAAATCATTTGTAATTTTAAATCCTACTATTTATGTTTTACAATTAATTTAATTTGTTTTAGGTCAAATCAATAATATTAACAGATAGAACTCATTGTCAAAAGATATCTTTCTGCGAATCAGTTGTCAGGCAAACTGTACCTATATTTAAGCCACCACTTCTTTGGAGGACTATACAACTCTTCTATCTTCTTGCTATATGCTGTGCTGCGAACAATGTTGTAATAATGTGGTACCCCACCATTGTCAACTTCTTTTTCACCTCTATATCTAACGGATTGTCATCGGATAAGACGTTTTGTGAAAAGGTTTTTGGAAATATGACCTTGGAAACTGGGGATGTTGAGGTAAGTACAAATATGGAAAAGAGTAACTATGAAAGACACTCTCCGTAACTTAAATTATTGCCTTGATGTCTCCATTCAAGAATCCATCAATCGTTTTGGTTGTTTCATCCAACTAGAAAGACAAGAAGGAACTGTTTAAAGTCAGCTTAAGTATAAATCAAATGAATTTTCTACTTTGTTTTCGTCGTCGTCAGACATTCGCAATTCACTGCTGGACGTAGGCCTCCCCAAGTCGGCGCCACTCATCCCTGTCCTCTGACTTCCTCATCCAGCGCCTAACGGCGACTTTGCACAGGTCGTCGGTCCATCGGGCTGGAGGGCGTCCGACACTACGTTTACCGAGACGCAGTCTCCACTCCAGGACTCGTCTGCTCCATCGGCCATCGGTCCTGCGGCAGACGTGTCCGTACTGCCTCTGTGTTCTCTTACGTATATCCTTATTTCTAATTCTATCAACAGAGCTCGCTCCATAGCCCTTGTCTTGTCTTCACCGCTTAGCAATTGTCTAACATCTTATTACCATTTCCAGTATGTCTGCAACGATACTATATCTACCAATACTATCTACGCAGGAATGCTCAACGGGCTTATATTCTTCATACTAGGGCTCGTAGCTTCGAAAGGGGCATCTCACAGGAGGGCAGTACTTATAACAATCCTGTTAGTATCAGGAATCTGTGGGACATTGGTGGAATTAAAGAACCCTATAGCCAACATGATCTTTTATACGTTAATGCAGTCTACGTGCATCGGTATTGGTAGTGTGGCCAGCTATTTCGTGGACATGTACCATACGTCTTACAGGTGGGTATATTATATGTTAATAGAAATATCACGCGGCTTGGTTAGCATTAAGTGTGTTTCTGTAAGGTAATTAATATAATAATAACAGCTCATAAACGTCCCACTGCTGGGCTCGGGCCTCCCACCATAGGGGAACGAACCGTATACCCGCCACGCTTACCCAAGACGAAGTTATCTTGATATGCAGATTTCATCACGTTGTTAGCATGTGGTAATTGTAATAATATAGTTTAGAGACGCGTACGCTAGCCATTGCGCTACCATGACTAGCTAAATAATTTTAATAAATCCGCAGAATCATATAAATTTTATGTACGCAATTTCGAACCTAAGCTGTTTCAAATAGAAATCACCATCTTGCCTCTTAGCAGTCTTTTAAACTACCTCTCGACGTTGGTTATTTTTGACAGCTAGTTAAGAGTTACTTTACTACCTCTTATCCTTAAGAGGAGTTTATGGGTAAGATTTTCACTATTCAGTTGCTGAGCAATTGCTTTAAAATTTAAGAGATGATTATAATAAGTAAGGCCACTAATGTTCACATGATTACAATTGAAGACGTGAGTGGATGAAGGTGATATGTCGCATATTCGGTTTTTTGCTTTTTTTGCGTAGATGAAGGTGATAAGTCGATACCAAATGACTACAGACCTTATACCATTGATATAAGGCACATTAAAAAAAATAGAAAGTTGAAAAGGGTGAAAGGCGACTTATCTCAAAAAATAAAAGTAAAACTTTTATCTCGATTTACTCAGAATTGGAATTATGCGACTTATCACCTTCATCCACTCATGTCTTCAATTATTACTTGCCAACGTGATGAAACTTGCACAACGAGATAATCAAACTTTCAAATTCGCCAATTCGTCTTGCGTAAGCGTGGTAGGTATAGCTACTATCCGTTCCCTTATAAGACTCGGTTTCTATATCTTACTGACCGTTCATTTGCCTGACTATTGGTTAAAATTTGACATAAGCTCCATACAGAATGAAACAAAGACTTTATTTGAAGAAATAGCGTCGTAATTATATTCGTTAAGGGCCTTTTACATGGAGAGAGTTTCTTGCCTCCAAGATGAGATTGTCGAAAGGAAGAAAAAATATTGCCATATAAACTAAACTAACGACATCTTACGTGGAAGAGCGATAATCGCCTAATCATTGAATTGATCGTCTCTGTGTAAACAAAATACAAAATATCTAGACTTATCTTCCGCGCTCATCACCGAGCGCGGAAGATAAGTCTCGCATTGAAATTGGTGCAAACTAATTTGTGCGATACACGCATGAACTTGAAAAAATATCATACGTGTTCTAGTTTAGTTAAATTTAGTTTTTTTTTTATAGGGGTCTTGTAACCAGTTTGGGAATCATGGTGGCGAGGATATGCTCATTTGCTGGTATCAACATAACTGGGGCTTTGATTACTCAGAACTGCACCTTGACTTTTTACTCCTGGTCTGCGTTTGTTTTGAGTAAGTATTAGTGAATGCGTATTATTTGCGGATCGTCAACTAAAATAACCCGGGTTTCAGAAAGGCTATAGCTTTGGGAGACTTTTTTCTAGAAGTGGATTACGAGTCACGATGAAACACATAATGTAAAAATTATAAAGAAATTATAGCCGACAAGTTTCCAGTGCCCACTTCGCTGAGATCAAACAACTAAAAAATAGTTTTTATCAAAATCAAATGTCACTCGGGAATAATGTAGCTTTTTACTCGTGAAAGAATTTTCAAAATTGGTTCCGTCGTTCAAGAGGTTACCGCGCAGCAGCGCGTTTGTAGCACCTTTGGTGTTGCAATTGTCCATAGGCGATGGTAACCTCTTTCCATCAAGTGGGCCATCGGCTTGTATGCTGAACTCCTGCAATAAAAAAAAAGATGCAGACGTAGGCATAGAATATTTTGATCCAAGTCGGTAGTCTGATTACGTAGTAATCTCTAACTATTCTGTGCTTTGGACAATGGATCGGGACAAACGTGTTCTATTGTTGCTTTTATTACGCCACCTCCGAAACAAACGTAGAAACAATAAAAGATTCCGGATATCCTTGATTGCAAAATCGCTCCAGCGCTGGGCTCCAACAACGCAGTGCATCACTCTCCCCCGGCTTGTTTCTCGTCCGTCCATCCGTTGAAACGTCGTATGCGAAGACGCAACGTATAATGTGATTAACGTGGCATATAACTACAAAACATATATGTAATAAGACGAAGTATTGACGCTGAGACGATGCCAAGCAACGTAATGCACCAATGAGGCCGCACCCTAAGTGAAAGTGTAATTAATACTCGTAAGCATGAAGAAAATTGTAGATAAAATCCTAGTCGTGTCCCCACACTGTGGAGATGGTGAAGTTGTTACTAACGTGAAGTACTACTAACAATTTACTTATTGCAAACAAAATAAGCTTATGTAAACAAACTACATTACATATGTGTCGGGTTTACGCCAGGAGCGAACGGATGACGCTCCGAGAATAACACAATAATAATCTGAAATATTATAATCAAAGTTTATTACACTAGAATTATCACAATTACGATATTAAATATTGCACAATAATACACAGATATATTAGGACAACTCCAATAGTTGCATCCACGCTTGTCAGCTGTCGAGCAGCAATTTGCCCTCCAAGAATACTGCGATTATCAAGCAGTAATTATCGACCACGATATATTTTATGTGCTCCTCGTCCAAGACTATCAATGTAGACTGTCGGTTGAAGACTGCTGGTTTAATACTGCCCCCTCTGCCCGAACACCCAGTATTTATAAGGTCCTCATAGCGCGCTGCAGTGACAATATAATGCTGTGGCGCCACTTCAGTTACACTTCCTTCATAAAACCTACTTCGGCCATATGTATTAACTTCCAACATCCGGTTACTCCATTTCCGATATCCGTTAGCTTAATAATAAATGCTTCTACATTGACATCCGGTTAAACAACTTCCGAATACTACATGAAAGAATACTCTATCCGATTATTGACTACTTCCGGCATATGGTTATTTTATAATAACAAATACGATTCCTACATATGCTTAACTTTTTTTAAAACTAACGTTTAAGTAAAATTCTTCTGAAATAAAGTATAGACAGTTTATTTCAACAAACTTATTGTTACAGGTGGCGTCGTTGTATCACTGTTTCTGCCGTCAGATAAGAAATTAAATAAAGTTACGTCATGATGACTACAACAATTAAAGTTTTTCATTTATATCAACGTCTTTTCTTGACTTTTATAGTGTAGCTACGTTTTCTCGTATCTATATATATGTAAAAGAAAGTCGTGTCAGTTATACTATAGTTATAACTCAAGAACGGCTGTACCGATTTGGCTGAAAATTGGTGGGGAGGTAGCTTAGAACCAGGAGACGGATATTGGATACCTTTTATCCCGTTGGAACCGGTAGGTGGCGCTGAGATCGGGTTATAGAATCTTACTAATCACCTGGAGCGATTTTGGTGATTTTGTTTTTGTGTGTTTGAGTGGGTTCCCGGATGGTTTAAATCCACAATTGGAATGGTTAGGTGGCGCTGGGATCGGGTCCTAGATTTTTATTTTTTCAGAGCAGGACAACGTCTGCCGGGGCCGCTAGTATTTTAATAGTTTTAATCTTGCTGACTAACTTATGATTTATAATTATTCAATATCGTTTCTGCATATCGTCAGCCTAAATGCAGGGCCTTGTGTAGTTAAATTTTTTAGGTGATATTATAGATAGATAGATAGATAGATAACACTTTATTGTACACCATTACAGATAAACTTACGAACTAGTATTAATTAGTCTAGTTGGGTACAAAGGGCGGTCTTATCGCTAAAAAGCGATCTCTTCCAGACAACCCGTGGCAGGAATATTTTGATTAGGAGTGGCGACGGTGGTATACATAATTATTGTACGATTACTTACATTTTAATAATAAATATATAACTATACTACATATACAAATATACACATAAGTTATATTATTATTTTCGTTAAATTGCACAGAATCGGTTTTTAAGTTGTGTGATGTCGGTTTTCCTTTTATTATTATTTCGAGCAGTCCCAACACAGTCTGCATCTTATAGGTACTCAAATTCAGCTTTTTCGCCTTCTTTTTTTTTCGCCTTCTCCTCCATCATTGGTTAAGATAGAGGTCTTTTTTATTCATTTTTTATTTTTTATTTTCTTAAATCTACTAACACGGGGAAAGGTAAGGGATTCTTTATTTTTATTTCATATATTTTCCTTCTTTTTTACTTATTTTAGCTTACGTCAAATTCAGCTTACAAGGCCATAGCTCCACGATTTAATCATTCAGCTAAACAATACACAAATTCAAGTAGTAGTATTTTTTTATTGCAGGAGTTCAGCAGACTAGCAGACGGCCCACTGGATGGAAATTGGTTACCATCGCCTATGGACATTTACAACACCAAAGGTGCTACAAATGCGCTGCTGCTCTCTTAAGTGAGTCTGGAACCTGGTCACTAATGCCGGAACACAACTCAAAGTTGTTATGGCGGCATGCTCTAGACCAGGGGTGGTAGCTATCTATATAAATAACAGTGCGACATCCGTCCGTCCCAGGGTGCAGTTGAAAACCAGCGTCAGGCACCTGTTGCCTGGCAAATGCTGAACTGCACCTATTTGGTACCATTGCGAGACTTTTTGGTATATATCACCGTACAATTCATTTATTGCTATATGTCTCGTTGTGTGATGACCAAATAAACGTTTTTTCTTTCTTTCTTTCTTCTTTCTATCCAGTCGGGCAAATGCCCTACCACCTGGCTGTGGGTTGTTTAGTCGCCTCTTACGACAGGCCGCCCGGCCGCAGGAAATTGTATTCTTTCTCCGTTCCTGCACGGATAAAAACAGTAGTACATAATAAAATACATATCTACTTTGATATTGCGTCTGTATGTTATCATTGTAGACAATTGGATTTGGCACTATTGTTTATTCGCTGGATGAAATCATAGACTTCATTAGCTCATGTGCTTCGAGAGAGATATTTAAACATAGTTATCTATACAAATACAGTAAAATCCAAGAATGTATGTTTCTATGTATACTTATTGCCGGCTCCTATACCTTATAAACATTCGTTTGCCATGGCATCGTTTAAATTTTGACATTACTTGTATGCAGCTTATGTTAAATTTTAATATATAGGTAACATATAGGAACCGGCCATTAATCTTACTAATGTGAGTACCTGCCTACTAGTCCGATTGAAAAAGTTGTTCTGGTAAGTAGCGCGTTTATTGATGAAGGTTACCTATAGGTACAGGCTGGGCTGTCGTATGATATTTGTAGTGTTTAAAATATTCTAGTCTAATGGCTGGTTCTTATATCTTACTTATTTACTTATTATTCATTCACGTGCCTTATCCCAATGATTGAATTTTGACATTAGTTTCAAGTAAGTGTCAAGTTTTAATTTTATTTTTGATAACGCAGGGGAAATCTTTGGACACCATCCTCAGGCCATTCGGAGGAAGGGTCGAAATTCAGGCATAAGAGTGCATCGAGGGTGTGTGGGACTCTCATCGACCGGTTACCCATGCTTCTAAAATGAAGCTGTCCCGAGAAATGGCAGCCGAACTACCCACTAAAACTAAATGTGTGTCCCATTTATAGCGCCTTTACGAGGCGTTATCTAGCACAAAGTTACTGCACCGTGTCGCCCCTACGCTCTGTAACTGGGCTACCTTGGGGAGCACAGTGACCCACATCGTACAGCAGGGGAAGTCCGCTCTCACCCCCGTGACAGCGCCCCCCTATGTCGGTAGCTATGGGAGGAAGTGATGCGCGTAGCGGCGCCTACGACCGCCGGTCCGCTTTCGCTTCTCTCGCTCTTTCAGCAGCCTCCTTCTGCGACATAACGGATCCGCAAATGTCAAATTTCAACCAATACTTAGGCTTATAAATCCTTGGTAAGATATTGGATCCAGTTATAAATCAGTTTCCCTATAAGATTAGTCCACTAAGAAGAAAAATAAAGACCAAGGTTACCGAGATAGCTTGCATATCTCCAGTCTATAGTCGGACACCCTCTAGCCAGTTGGATCGATGATCTGCGTAAGGTTGTAGAGGTTGGATGAGGAAAGTGGTAGATCGGAATTTCTAGCCCACTTTGAAGAAGCTAACATCCAGCAGTAGACTTATCTGTGCAGGAACGGAGAAAGAATACAATTGTCTGTGGCCGGGCGGCCTGTTGTAGGACGTGACAAAACAACCCACAGCCAGGTGGTAGGGTCTTTGTCCGTCGGGATGGCTACCATTTGGTTAAGAGTATACCGCCAAAAAATTTCTCCTTTATATATTAAATAAAAAGTAAATAAACATTGTATTTTTATAAGTAATCTTAATAATAAAATAATAAATCCTCAAGGGGGCTTTGTGGCGAAGCCTTAGGTGAGTAGCGACACCTCGTACCTGACTCCGGGGGCCAAGGCAAGTCCCCCGCCTCCGTGCTTGCCTTAACCAGCCGGCACGGAGTGGAGATCGCTAGAGCTAAGACTCAAGCTCCAGGGCTGGAAGTGATAAATGGCATCACGTCAGAAGTAGCTTCGGTGAACCTGCAGACCACCTCTCTACACCCCTTAGCCACTCACGCCCATGTTGTCCCTGTCTTCTATGTGATTTTGTGGGGCCCATGCAGGGAGTGGTGAGTCACCGTCTGCCCATTTTTCCATGTTTACCGAACATTGCAACGGGCAGACGCCATAGTCCCCATATTCCCAGACCCCTAGTACCACTAGCTGTTCACCCCATAGCCCGGTACTTTTTTTCTCATTTCCCAGAATAGTTCTACACTGGCCGGGGCTTGACCTTGGGTGCATTATTATATGGTGTAGACAGGGATAATCGCCGGTCAGTGTCACGGTACAATTACATTTTTGTCAACGGGCTTCCTTAAAGTCCGGGCCATTTTTATGGCCGGTCGTTTTCAAAGATATACAACCTATCTACTAATAATGTAAATGTAATTTTTTGAATTGAATTGAATATAGCGTCGATTTTTTATATATTTTTTATTGCAGGAATTCAGCAAACAGGCAGACGGCCCACTTAGTGAAAAGCGGTTACCATCGCCTATGGACATTTGCAACACCAAAGGTGCTACAAATGCGCTGCTGCTCTCTTAAAGGAGACTGGAACCTGGTCACTAATGCCGGAACACAATACAAGATTGTTATGGCGGCATACTCTAGACCAGGGGTGGTCGCCATCCAGTCGAGCAAATACTCTACCACCTGGCTGTGGGTTGTTTAGTCGCCTCTTACGACAGGCAGCTCCAACGCAGGAAATTGTATTCTTTCTCCGTTCCTGCACGGATAGATCGATGGCGCACTGACCTAGGCTATTCAGCTTTTTATTATGTTGAGCCTAGTCCTCTTTATCTTGGAGGGTTAGTACGGTGTAAAATAAAATTAAAATATAAAATAATATAAAATTTGACTCTGAAAACATCCATGAACATAATATATAATTATGTACATATAATTCAAATATTTACTTGCAACGTAATTTGATAACATATAATCGAATACAATGCAAGAAAACTTAACTTATTTGTATTGTATTCTACTCATAGTCCCTCAAGACTATAAGTAGAATACTGAGCCCAGATCACCCTCTTCTATGGGTAAGGTGCCCAGAAGGCTGGCTACGTTTCCTCGCTGGATCGCCATACTGATCCGTCAATGAGTCGTTTCGATAAATTTTGGTAGAGGCTCCTGGTCTCAGGACCCCACGGTCCAAGCGTCTCGACAGCAAACGGCACAAACATATAACTCTCCCAGAGGGTTGCATATTTGCGCCGCTTGAGTGATTCGGCTGTTTCCGCCGCTGAACCGGCTGATTTAGACGTGTTTGGTAAATGGGATGCGGCCAACGTGCCTACGCAAGTCGCATCCCACACCAAAGGCTTGCCACGCTGCCAGGGAATTAGAGTGATTCCGTCGGGACGCCTACCATCGTCACGTGCAATACCGTTCGGCTCCAATAAAGCCGGCACGTTAGCGGTGGCAAGCGCCCTCCGTAAGACATCATTCAAGGCAGCGTGGCGCGACCATCTGCGGCGGCAAGAAAGACCGTGTTATCCCGGGCCGATTACCTCTGTTCCGCAGACGCATGTGTGTGACTCTGAATAATGTCTAGTGAATAAAAACAATAGTAGTAATTAATACAGATAAAATTCACTCAATCTGTCACTTTGTAGGATGAATAGCAAAATTTTGATGGCACGGTAAACAATGTTATCGAGTAGCATAATAGTCGAATTATGCTCAAAATATAACAAATATTTGTACAGTGTTATGTTGATAGACTGTTATAAAGCTACTGTGACATACATGTACATGTTTCGCAAATAGGTATGGAGAGGTTCTGTAGAAATAATTTCTATAGTTGAAAATTATCATGGCTGGGTAGAAAGCACGTATAATAAACGTGAATGTATGAAGAGATTCATCGTCTCTGCCTACCCCTATGAGAAACTTGCGTGATAATATCTATGTATTGTATATAAGTTATTAATAAAAAATTAGATAAAAGAACGACCCAGCGAGGAACATTATTATTATAATCATATTAATACGTGAAGCAAAAACTTTGTAGCCCTTTTTACGAAAATTACGCGGACGGAGGAGTATGAAATTTCGGACACTTATAGTTTATATAGAGAAGGAGTGCAGAATGCTATTTTTTTAAAAATTATGCATAAATAATTCATTAAATCAATAAAAAAAAAACATTACACACACTACCATGTATTTGACACACACACGCATATATACTCTTTTGTTTATTGTTAAAGTCAAATTAACAGTATAGCCTTGGCGAAATCTGTGATTATAGAAGTCTTTGACAACAGAATCTTAATAATGTTCAAACGAATAATTTAAATTAATTATTTAAATAAATTAATTACCACTAGAATAATTTAAAATGTATACTAGAATAGGGGAACATTCATATTTCAGTCAAGATATTTGATTGTTATAAATCTATATTAAAATAAAAAAAATAACTACAAGTTAAAAATACAAAAGTAAATTCTAAAAATAAACTAAAGCCTAAAATTTTTATCCGCGCAGGAACGGAGAAAGAATACAATTTGCTGCGGCCGGGCGGCCTGTCGTAAGAGGCGACTTAACAACCCACAGCCAGGTGGTAGGGCATTTGCCTGACTGGATGGCTACCACCCCTGGTCTAAAATATGTCGCCATAACAACCTTGAGTTGTGTTCCGGCATTAGTGACCAGGTTCCAGTTTCCTTTAAGAGAGCAGCAGCGCATTTGTAGCAGCTTTGCTGTTGCAAATGTCCATAGGCGATGGTAACCGCATTCCATCAAGTGAGCCGTCTGCCTGTCTGCTGATCTCCTGCAAAAAAAAAATTAAACTATGGTGGTATATTAAATCGTTTTAACCCTAAAATTAATGAGCGAAATATCATAGTATCTTCAAAATATATCAACCGTTGCGAACTCTTCCATTGAGATAACCGGACTCAATGGAGTGAAACGTGGTTTAATAAACATTTTTTAATTAGTATAAATATTATTTTTCACAAATGTATAATTAATTGAAAGAGATTTAAGTGGGTTTTACTGTGATATTCATTTATATAATTTATTTTAATTTCAAAATGGTGGTGAAATTGGATAAGGTGCCTTTTGAAGATGCGCTCAACATGACAGGTGCGAATATTTTTTATGTGTATATACTATCTTGTACCCGCGACTTCGTACGCTTTTTTAGATAACCTTATAAGTTTATTTCTTTACTTCATCTCATTCTCCAACAGAAGATAAAGTGTTCAAGTTACATAAATTCCGTATGTATGTACATTATTGGTTCATGCGTGTTTATTATATAAGATTATGTTGTGGGTAGGTTATTCATTGCTCTCGTTTAAACCAAAAATATCTCCTACTGCAGACTGTTCGGATATTGAATACCTCAGTTTGGAAAACGTTGAAAAATAATCCAATAAGAAAAAATAAACTTTTTAACTACAGAAACATATAAAAATTAAACAACTTTTCATATAGCAATCCATGTTTGTGAATCAAAACATATTGTTACGTGCGAGCGGGGTACGCACTTGGGATTGGAAGGAAACACCAGTCCTTTTAAGTAAGGCCTTTATTGACTTACACAGCCACGCGTAATACCTCTCCGCAGGGTTGCCCCTATACGCACGACTAACGATGCACTATCTCACTCACAATACCGTCGCCGATACTGCGTAGACCCCTGCTACTGTCGTGCTCACCTCCGATATTAACGCGTGTAGCTCGCCTCTGGTTCGTCTGTCGAACTACGCTACACTCCTCCTTCACGTAACTGTCCACTAGACTTGTCACTAAATTCACCACTTAACTCGCCACTGTCTTCTATTAAACTTCTCTTCCGACTCTTCCGTATTGCACTTGTCGCTTCGCTGTCTTGAACTGAACTCAACTCTACACTGCCCGGTAGGCGCGCCTTACGCTGTTTATATACCCGGAATAATTTTCTGGAACTCATAATTTCGTTATTCTTTTATTTACTATCTGTCCCTTTCTAAACATCTATCTATCTCTGTCTTTTCCTTCCCGAACCATCTGTTCGAGAACTTTCGTTTATACGTCTATGCCTTTCTAACATCTATCTATCTCCGTCTTTTCCTTCCAGAATCTTCTACCTTTTTCTAGACGTCTTGAGACTGGCTTACGCCGCCAGAAAGTTCTACCCCCGGTTGCCACAGTATAATACTTTTTGTGTTTGACCCATTTGTACATAGATTATGTCGCAAGAAAGTTGTGGTAGCTTGGCTTACGCTCTCACGCGTTTGCGTCAAGGCGTGGCGTGTGATATGTCTATGGTAAACGCCGTGATGCCTCACAAAGGCGGGATATGGACGGTGGAAGGTTTGGTGGGTAGTCTAGCGGGTGGCATTTCTCAAAGCCTTCCTCAGTGAAGGTCTGTGTAGAGCCGGCCCCTGGGAGCTCCACATACCTCTTGGACTAAAGCCTCCTACTGGGCCCGAGAAGACACGTAAAAGCATTCATTACCCCGTAATTAACAAAAAATGGATCTCGCATGTTATCACATTGGTTGGAATCTTGGCCGTGTGTCGTACTTTTCTGTCGTAATTTATATATTTTTACAAATATCACATGTTGACAATGAAGAAAATGCTTGTTACGTTTCTATTTGCGTCGTTACAATCAGCATATAACCCCCCAATGTTAATTGTAAGCCTTGTTGCGTAAGACTCATAAAAGTAATCTTGCAATGTTAAGGCTGCAAACGCACTAGATTGCTAAATAGCGGTGGCCAATGAGATCTCACTATTGATTTTTTTTTATTGCATGAGTTTAATATATAGACAGATAACCCGCCTGATAGAAAGCGGTTGCTATCGTCTATGGACATTTGTAACACTACAGCTGCATTTAATCCGTGCAGGAGCGGAGAAAAAAATGCTAATTCCTGCGGCCAGGCGGCCTGTCGTAAGAGGCGGCAAAATAACCTACAGCCAGGTGGTAGGGCATTTGCCCGTCTGGATGGCTACCACCCCTGGTTTAGAGTATGTAGCCATAACAACTTTGAGTTGTGTTCCGGCATTAATGGTCAGGTTCCATTCTCATCTACAGGTCTAGCAGCACATTGGTAGCACATTTAGTGTTGCAAATTTTCATAGGCGACGGTAACCACTTTCTATCACAGTTGCGCCGTCAGCCTGTCTGCTGTAGTGCAGCAATAAAAAAAGCTGCTGCCGCTTTCTAAAGTGAGGCTGGAATTTGGCTACTTATGCCGGAACACAAGTCCAGGATGTTATGGCGGCAAACTCTTAACCGACTGTTAGCCATCTAGACGGGCAAATATCTTAACAACTGGCTGTGGGTTGTTTTGTCGCCTCTTAGGACAGGCCGGCCGGCCGCAGGAAATTGTATTCTTTCTTCGTTTTTGCACGGATAAAATTTTATCTTAGACACCGCATGCATCTAGTAACAGTAACGACAAGAGACCAGCGGCCATGATTGACAGACTATCACTGTGTGAGATAGAGAGGAGAACTCTGCCCCATACAGTGACAGAGGTGGTAAATTATTATTTTTTAAAACAAGCGGCCGGCGGTCACCATTGGCTGCTGTGACCAGTGAGATTAGACGCGACCCATACGCAGTCCATTGCCAGTCGTGGTCATCGGAATCATTCAATTTGTATGAAACGTGTAAACTCCGCGCCACAAAAGAAG
Source organism: Dendrolimus kikuchii (assembly GCA_019925095.2). NCBI lineage: Eukaryota > Metazoa > Arthropoda > Insecta > Lepidoptera > Lasiocampidae > Dendrolimus > Dendrolimus kikuchii. The sequence continues at coordinate 2,992,165 of CM034397.1, read as the reverse complement.
TTCAACGGAAAATAAAGGAACTACAGGGAGGCAAAATAAATGAGAAAATAACAGGGTCGCCACTTTCGCAAATTTGTCTAAACTCTAACAACTCCAATATTATGTCAAGAGTAATCTCGATACTCACTAATGATTTTTAGTACGACATCAAACATCGTGCAAGTATGAAGTTGCTTTAGTTACGACGTCCGCATTTTGTCAATATAGCCTATGATGTATGCCTATAATACGATGATGTAAATATAGCCTATGATATGTGTTTACTTTAATAATAATGACTATAATTTTGTAAGCAAGAGCACACCTTGTGATAGTTAACAGAACAAGTGTTTGATTAAAAGAAACTAAACTCACCATTACAAACCTATCATGTCGGCTGTTCTTTGGTAAATATTGTCGAATTATAACGAACAGATTTTTGCTTCAAATTCCACTAGACATCCTTGGTAAACATTAAAAATCACTGCTCACGTGAAACTTGGTATTGTTACATGCATATATCTTAACATTTTAGCGAATTTTAGACTTGGATCAACTTTGAAATTAAAATAACATGGATAAATTTTCTTTGTTTTATGATTCATTGACCTTGACTACAGGTAAAATAGAATATTGCCAGAAGGAAAAAATAGTTCTCGTTCTAGACGTTATGGTCAGGTTATAAATTCAAGTCAATTAAAAAGCAAAGTGTAAACTGTAAAGTCAAATAAGAACTCTTGTCTTTCACATAAGCCGCTAAAACTGCCGAGCCGCGACGACCTGGCTACCGCGATTTGGCAGCTCAGTGCGTTTGTAAACTAAACGATGTATTTGCACACGGTTTTGATAGCGCAAGTATAAACTCTGCTTAAACTTATCTTAGGTCAAAACAAGGTTTGGTTTGAAATAAATAAAAAGTTTTCAATTCTGCGATATCTCATTAATGATTTACTATTCGATTGTTATTGACTATAATTCCAAGAAGTGCATGAAAGTCTGTTTTGCCTTTTTGCTTTAGTATTCAAGACAACTTTCTTGTCATTATTAGGAATGGCTCTTCAATTTTATTGTTATTGATTACTTAAAATTAACAACGACTCTTTATTTTTTTGTGTTCAAGTTATGGTATCTCCAATCATTACATTTCTTATATCTGCATATAGAATCCTTCAAAAGATTGTACACAGGCTAGGCAGTTTTTTCTAAATACATATGCTTACTGTCCCAGCTATAAGACGTTTGGATTACGGAAGACAGTGTAACAGCCCACCTGATGGTGTAGTGGAAAACTTACAAGCCAATAGATGGCACTGTGCAACTATTGAGGTCGCAAACGATTCCCGGCACGTACAAAGCATATAACAAATTTCCAATAATAATAGATGGGTATAGATCTGCGAGGCATAGCAACAGCTTCGCTGAAAGATCTTCCTTTGAGATGGAGCAGCTTTACATGTCGCTCCTCCACCCTATACGGGTCGCCCTTGAAATGGAAATCGAAAGTTCTTACTATCGCCTTTTGCAACATTCACATCAGAGAGAGATGTTTCCAATATGCTGCCGGCCTCTAAGAAATTTTGTGAGCCCATATTCTAGTGGAAAACCTCTAGTGTAACCACATCTGGAGCTTTTGTAACAGAATTTATCAGATAATCCTATTAAGAATTTAAGATGTTTTGTTTAACATTTGAATGAATGAACGAATAAATGAAAACTTTTTAATGTTCACCATAACTTAAACCTAGACATTTAATATGAATACATTTCCATTAGAACAATGGTCGGCTTTATCGCTTATAGCGATCTCTTCCAGGCAACCCGGTCTCCAAGGAGACATTATAAGAAAAATTTAATATAATAAACAAAACTACTATAGATATATATATTTAAATAGATTATAATGATATAAATTACATATACCTACATGCGAACAATAATACAATTTTATTTAATGGAGAAATAAAGTGGAAATGGATGTAGCTTGTCTGATTTTCAAGGGGGTTCTACAGGCAAACAGCCTGTATAGCAAAAGAATTTCCTACGAAAGACGAAGTGTGTTTAACCGTTAGCAGAAGATTTTAATTTGAGCTCAAATTACAAGAATGAGATTGATAGAGGAAACTAAAAAGTTCCTCTAAATATGGGGCAGTATAGGGATTGAAAAGGATATTGTGCAGAAGTAAGAGTAAGTGAATATTCCGGTGAAGGCGATTAGGCAACCCTTTAAGCTTATTACGAAATTCAGAGATATAGTCATATTTACGCAACCCAAATATTTTCCAGGTTTCAGTAAGTTTAACTTACTGATGTTCCTGTTATGCAGCAGCATCATCGTTGGAATGGGTTTCGAAGTATTCTCCGTCTCGTATCTGGTGCCAGCTAGCGTTTGTGAGCTTGGGACTTCTAGCACCCAGCAAGGCTTAATTGCTGGAATTCCTTTAACTGGTAAGATGTATACGTCGTTGTAGTATTATTTCCATTTGTTTTAAACCAAGACCTTGTCTTAGCGTTTAGATTTCTTTTGTTGGATCAGAATGGCTCTGACGAACAAGCTCATCGGAGTACCTTATTCATCATATATTCTTTTACTTTTTCTGCTTACTCGGTGTTGGGAAAAAAATCTTTATTTTATTTTAACAACAAATGTAATCTAACACATTGATACTTATTATTATTATTCTATGCTACTTTATATATTATGAGGTATATGCTATCCTAATTTGTCTATTAATTTTGATATAACATATAATTTTAATCTGGGTCAAACACAAATACGGAAGATAAAGTGTCAAGTTAAATAAATTCCATATGTACATTATTTGTTTATGTATTTTTTTATCATATAAGATTATGTAGTGGGTTTGTTAGATTTGTATTTTAACAAATACATTCTTTTTTATTGCTCTTGTTTAAACCAAAATGTCTCCTCTTAACTGTTCGGATACTGAATACCTTAGTTTGGTAGACGTTGAAAAATAATCCAATATTAATAAATAAACTTTTTTATTATAGAAACATGTAAAAATTAAGCAAGTTTCCACATAGCAATCCATGTTTGCGAATAAAAACATATAAACGCATTGTTCCAACATTTGCAGTCTTCTCCTGTAGACAAGTAAAACTGTTTGTGTTTGACCCATCTATATGATATAAGTGATCTCTATGCCTTATTATCGTAGACAGCGTTTAGATTAAAGGTAGTGTAATAAAATTTATATAGGTTACATTGTACAAATTTTTTATGTAGATGATAATCACTTCCCAGAAAATTTTGTTGATTTTATTCCGGAAATTATTCTATTTTCTAAGATTAAAAGTACATATTCTATGTTCATTCTCGGTATAGAAACTGCATAATGATATAAAAACGGTACCGTAGCTTATGCAGTGTAAATATCTGATTTATAACAATTCCTATTAATTCAAAACTCACAACTACATCACTATTAATTAAAAACTCAACTTCTTCAGGTGTTATTATGACGTCCCATTTCTGGGGATATTTGGCGGATACAAGAGGAAGGCGAAAAATCTTGGCTTTGTCCATGTCGATTGGATTTCTTGCTGGGGCACTGGCGGCTTTTTCACCAAATTGGATTGTGTTAGCTATTTTGAAATTCGCATCTTCAGCATCGTAAGTTGGTTTTATTTTATTGAATACTGTTGTTTATTTCTTTATCTGATTTAAAAATGGTGGTTATACCAACTAACTAACTCTATTGGCTTAGCGACACAAAGTAAGTCTTGGCTTCCGATACGAGAGCACGCCACTTTCCTCTATCCTGCATAGTTTCTTGCCAATTGCAGCCTTGAAAATTAATCAGGTCAGACGAGATGTCCCTCCTAAGTTTTTTATTACCGTCAGATCCTCCTCTATCCGTTCTACGTGATTAAGCCAGTAAAAACTTTGAGCTTTTGTCTGCCCTATTATTTTGGGCTCTACCTTAATGTGTTCTATTTCGGAGTTGATTCTGACCCTCTCTATAATAGCTACTATCCCCTCTTTTTGCTGAATCCAAGATTTTTCCAAGAACCTTCCTCTCTACAGCCAACAGTAAGTGGTCTTCTTTCAGAGTAATAGTAGTCTTTATAGCTTGTATTATTCAGTTATACCAGTTGATTTGTTAATAACACTGTAATTAACTTCTTTGTTTGTATATGTAAATAAAATCTTGTTTCTTAATTACAGAGTGTCAGGTGCGTTTGCCTTGTCTCTAACTTTATTAAGTGAATGTACTCCGAAAGCGAAACGAAGTGCACTTGTCATACTTACTACCAGTGTGTCTCTAGCATCAACAGGTCTAATGGCAGGTAAGAAATTTCATTGACTCTTTTTTAATTCGTCTTTGTTGCTTGAGAGCTGTGTTAAAAATATTTTTTAATTGCTGGAGTATAGAGATCTAGAGAATTGGATGGGAATGTTTCAGCTAAAAGATCGATAACGGCAAATGTACTTTGAATATTTTGGAAGCGACTTTTTTGTATCCTTGGGCAATTTCAAATTCTTGTACCACATCGTATTATCCATTGAAATGGAGAATAAGTTGTGGTACAAGAACGTGAGAAACACTGAGACAATGACTACTGCTCGCGGGGTAGTTTGTCTCTATACATAATTATCTTTTAAATTCTATAATATGTCGAAATGAAATACATAGGAAACTTTAAGAGAAGAGTAATTATTTGAACGTATTTTTTTTTGTTATACATATGTATATATATATATATGATAAATATTTATACCAACATGTTCGGGAAAAATCTAAAAACAGTTACAATTTACGATAATTGACGGCCTCTGTGGTTGAGCGGGCTAAGCCTTTGCCGGCTTACCTCACTGCAACGCAGAGGCTCCGGGTTCAAATCCTGGTATGGTAAATTTCGGAGACGAATTTTCTCCGTTATTTACTATAGTCTGGGTGTCTGGGATCGGCCCCAGAGTGATCCGTTGTATATTACCCATAACACAAGCGTAACTTGCTTAATTTGAGGATATACAGTGTGTGTGTTTGTTTGCCGATTTTGTTTGCCGATATAAGGATCATATGAAATTAAATAGCAAAGCATTTATTTTGAAATCATGGACAGACAAATATTAGTAGTTGGTAATATATATCTATGTATTTATTAGATATATCCAAAAAGAGATACACATTGATTATAGACACTGATCCGCTGCAAATTTGTAAATTTTATTTAGTGAATTTTATCGTGAAATTTACGCAACGATATTATATGCGTGTCAAGATTAGATCTTATGCGTGTCTAATATTGAAATTTTGTAACTATTATTCGCGATTCTGTGTAAAATTAAGTAAATTGTTTTAGTGGAAGGTTGCTGTTATTCACACACCTGCGGCCAAATTGTTAATACTTTGGAATTATTTCTCACTTTCTAATAAATATAGCGAAATATATTAACTCATAGACATATAAACTCATTTATTCGTAACTGTGTTATACGTCAGAGTTATATTATTTAGAATTTTACAATCATTAAGGTGTATATCATAAATTTTCATATTCTGTGAACTCCTTCAAGCCGCAGAAGGTGTGCTCGATTAGCACATCCTTAAACCTGCATGAACATATTTAAACTACCGGAGATTTTGATATTTTCTGCTTGTTTCAATTAAGTCTCGGCTTCTGTGTTTAAATCATTTAACGATTTGCTCGCGTAGCTCTTTGGAACGAAGAGGTGCCAGTTACGATTCGTTGCATAAGAAATTTAATAAAATAACATTCCATTGTTTACTACTGTTTGTATTGTCCTGGGTGTCTGGGATCAGCCTCGTAACTGTCTGTTGTAAATTGCCCATACACTAGCAAACATGCTTAGCTTTGGGATTAATTATCATTAAAATCATTAATCCAATATTTATTAGTAGGTACGTTACATAATAATTTGTAGGCACAAAGTTCGACACATAAGCAAAATTGCAAATGTATGTACATGTAGCTTCGTCTGCGAACCGATATTCTTTAGTCGTAATTCAACACACCACAACAAGATGTGTTCCCACGTTTACTTTCTCACCTCATACCGCCCCGCGTCATATATCACCGTTATCCACATCATAAGCTAAAGATTATTCTCTTTTGTTTTTTTCAGTCTTATCAATACCTATTTTGCCTCTAAAATTCTCTTACTACATACCATATTTAAACATCCACTTAAATTCCTGGCGTCTTTTGGACTTGATATTTAGCTTACCAGCCTTATTCAGCGCCATTGGTGTGGCATGTGCATACGAAAGTCCGAGATACCTTCTTAGTGTTGGGAAAGACAAAGAAGCATTAGCAGTTATGAAAGGTGTTTTTGTGATGAACCACGGGGGAAATGGTGATGATTTTCAGGTATTTTATATAATTTTTTTATGTTGGCTTGTGGGAAAACTAGCAAACGGGTCCACTAGTGGCTACCGCCACCCATGGACGTCTACAACACTAAGAGAGCCTTATGCGTGACCTACTTCTTTTAGACTTTAAATATTTGTTTACGCCCTTTTTGAAAAGCGCCATATTGTAACGCTCTGGCAAAACCGTGGGAGTTCATTCCATAGTTTGCTCACGTATGGCATAAAAGAGCAAGCGCCAGGTTTAGTGGCTGACTTCCAGGTGTCTAGGAAGTGTGAATGAACTCCGACTCGCCGGCGAGCAGTGCGGTGGTAACATGGCGACGTAGGCAGCAACTTCTAAAGCTCATCAGAACACTCCCCATTGTACAGACGGTAGAACACGCTTAAAGCGCCAACGTCTCTTCTGAGACTTAAAGGTTCTAAACCGTCTGTAAGGTCGCTATCGTCGACAATCCCGACGATACGACGACTAGTCGACGATCCCGATTTTCATGTATTTATAAGAGAGCTGCCATTTGAATTGTACATTTTTATTTAAATTTCACTAACCATACGTAAAATCGTTTCGAGGAATACAGCAGTGAAATTTAAAAACCTAGTAACTGACATTGTTTATGAAATAAATGTGTGTTGTGCGTTTAAGGTGTTAATAGATGATGATGTCCTTATTAAAACATGAATGATATTATATACAATATTTCGTTCGACGTGATATTTAAGTAGATATAAAATATTAAAATTGATTTAAATAACAACTAGAAGCAGAAATATGAACATGTTTGTAATATTTTTTTATAGTGTCCTATTTTACTAAATAAAAATATAAAATCAGGCGTGTCATTCTTGAGCAATTTCAATTCTATAAACCTAAACAACTAGGGTAAACTATACCATTAAAATAGAACAGAACAGAACGAAACGGAACGGGCCGAAACAGAACGGAAAGGAACAGAACAGAAAATAGTAAAACAGAACAGACCCCCTAGACAAGACCTATCGTTACTCTAAGTATTACATCTTCTTTCTCGCAAAATTAGCAAGTTGAAGTGGTAGTGGGCAGGTCACGTCTGTCGCTGGACTGATGGCCGATGGAGCAGACGAGTCCTGGAATAGAGACTGCGTTTCGGTGCGGAAATTGCAACTTTCGAACAATGTATTTACAGGTTTCGTAAATGCATTTTTTGAGCAAAAATACGTGGGAAAACATGTAAAGATTTTTAATGTTTTGAATTAATTCTTATCCGTGAAGGAATCGAGAAAGAATACAATTTTCTGCGACCGAGTGGTCTGTCATAAGAGGCGACAAAAAAAACCCACAGCCAGGTGGTAGGGTGTTTGCCCGTCTGGATGGCTACCGCCCCTGGTCTAGAGTATGCCTCCGTAACAACTTTGAGTTGTGTTCCGGAATTAGTGGCCAGGTTCCAGTCTCCTTTCAGAGAGCGCCAGCACATTGATACTAATGTCCATAGGCGACTGCCTGCCTGTTGAACTCATGCAATAAAATAAAGGTGCTAATCCCTAAGGGGGCTGCCAACAATGGCGTAGTTTCCCCTACATTAGAATACACTAATGCATATTTTTTAGGTTAATTCAGTGGTCCTGAACGAGGAGAACGCTGCGTTGAAAGCTAAGGGAATTTGGTCATCGATGATTGCCCAGACTATACCGATGATGAAACCGCCTCTATTGAAAAGAACTTTGTTGTTATCTCTTCTATTTTGTATCAGTTTCATTTGGTAAGTAGTAAATCGTGGTAGAGTAATGGCTAACGCACGCGTCCCAAGTTCAAAGGGCGCGGATTCCAATCCTATTCGGAACGAATGCACCTCTTAGGCAGTTTTTTCGTCTAATGTGCATATTGTTACAATTAACCACGTGATAGCAACGGTGAAGGAAAACATCGTGATGAAACTTGCACAATGAAGTGACTGATGTGTCAAACCTGCCAAGCCGCCTTGGAGAAGCGTGGCGGGTATACTGTGCGTTCCCCTATAGTGGAAGACTGGAGCCCAGCAGTGGAACGTTTATGCGCTGTTATTATAAACAAACGGCATAGCTCATGGAAAGTGGTTACCGTCACCTATTGACGTTTGCAACACCAATGGCGAAGCCGACGCATTACCAGCCTTTAGCATGAGACAGACGGACTAAGATAGAGTGATCACATATGAGGAATGGTCACGGATATTGGATTGGAATAAGGGGATGGAATAGGAAAAGTTGTGGGGGGGGGGGGCAGTGGGTCATCGAAAATCTTACTCACCGCAAGAAGCAAGGTTAATCGTTTTATGCGGATATTCTGTGAGAGCGTGGTACCGGACCGATTGATCCGGTCACGTTTCAGCATGGCTTTACCACGTTCAAATATAAGAATAATCTTTTTTTTTTAAATTAAGGATCACCAACAGTTTTTTACATTTGATCAGTTAATGGACTTATGAATAAGGTTTACAATGCCATGTAAAAACTAATTATAGGTGCGTGAGAAGTAAACACGACTTTAAGTCGCTTTTGTGTTAAAATTTTTTTTGGGTTTTAGTTATTTTTGAAGTTGAAGTCAATTTTGTATTTTTTCAGTATGAACCCTTTCTTAGTGTGGGTACCATTCATTGTTAATGCATTCATGTCATCGGTTGTAAGAGGAGAAGTAAACATGACATTTTGTGAGATGATAACGACAGCCAAAAATGCTACCTTGGTAGACGTGGTAAGAAATTTTATTTTCATTTATTTATCCTGTAACCCATGCTATGAGTCGGAATTGTTAAGCGACTGACACGCTTTCTTACATTGTTGGGTTGTAATTTTTTTAATTTAATGTAAAAAAATTGAAAGATTGTATAAAAAATTGTGATTTTAAGATATCTTTTTTTTATTAATGAAAAATACAATATGAACTTAAAAATAAACTACAAACTATACTATATTAAAAACTAAAATTAAATAAAAAATGGAAAAGGTTTTAATTTTTTTTATGTTGATATTTTCATTTTATCCGTGCAGGGACAGAGAAAGAATACAATTTCCTCCGGCCTGGCGGCCTGTCGTAAGAGGCGACTTAACAACCCACAGCCAGGTGGTAGGGCATTTGCCCGACTGGATGGCTACCACCCCTGATCTAAAGTATGTCGCCATAACAACCTTGAGTGTTGTGTTCCGGCATTCGTGACCAGGTTCTAGTTTCCCTTAAGAGAGCAGCAGCGCATATGTAGCAACTTTGATGTTGCAAATGTCCATAGGCGATGGTAACCGCTTTCCATCAAGTGGGCCGTCTACCTGTCTGCTGATCTCCTGCAAAAAAAAAAAAAAAATTTTTTTTTTTTGGAGTTGTAGTGGGTTTATTTATTTAGAATGGATTAATCTTGTCATGTGGTTTCATATTATGAATTGTTCAAATTCATTGAAATAAATCGAGTATATCCTGCCTGTTTCCATTTTGCACTAGAAAAATATAACGCTATTTTTCTGCCATATCTCAACTCATTAAATTTCTTTGGCCTAAAACTCTTCGTCTCCTTACGTTAAATATGCTTAGATGTAGAGTCAGAGAGATCGATCTCATTTTGTTTGAGTAAGGAGACAGAACCTTAGTTAGTCTTCGTTAGAACAATTGTTATTGTTACTACTGAATATGACTAAACAGATATACAATGCAAAAGTGGATGGGTGCAGAAGTCGTGGAAGGCCACGACACACCTTCTATGATCAAATTGATCGTGTACTAGCGGAAGGTGATGTCAGGAGCCTTAAGAACAGACGAGCGTGCATGACAAGAGCTATGAATGTCAAAGAAGCAAGTGAGGTGTGTAGGAATAAGCCTGAATTGCGCTCTGTTGTTCGTGCCTACCCCGCAAGGGAATTGGCGTGAAGTTATGTATGTATGTATGTATGTATGAATATTAGACGTTTTTGTCACCATCATTGAAATACATGAAATTCAGCTAAAAAAAGTACTTTTAAATCATGACTGATTTAAGTTTTAAAAAATATTTTAAATACTATCTATATATTAATACGTGAAGCAAAAAATTTGTACCGCTTTTTACGAAAATTGCGCGAACGGAGGAATATGAAATTTGGCACACTTATAGTTTGTATAGAGAAAAAGCGACGAATGCTAATATTTTTTTAAAATTATGCATAAAAAATACATTAAATTAATAAAAAAATACAATATACAAACTATCATTGACACGCACACGCATATATACTCTTTTGTTTATTGCTCAAGTTAACTTAACAGTGTAGCCTTGGCGACGTCTGTGATTATAGAAGTATAGTCTTTGACATTAATTATTATGGTCGAATGTCGAGCATGGGCGACCACTAGTAGTAACAAGAAGAGGTTGATGGAAATATTTAAATGAGATTTTATATAAAGACAATAAAGGACCGGTGGCGCCAATCGCAGACTGTGTTATGAGTTAAATTTTTGGAGTTTACTCCAAAAACTGAATCGATTTTCATATAAGGCCCCCGGTAGCATTAACTCATAAGCGTTGCGTTTTTTTTAGTATACAATTTTGAACTTTAATCAAATGAAATAAGATCTAAAATAATATCTATCAGTGCAAATTTAAAGACAATCGTACTTAAGGAGCAAACTTTGGTCGTGCGTCGGAGCTGACTCACGCATTTATTTACTGGGCGATTATGATTCCTTATTCTTCTTCCATTACAGTTTAAACTTAGGGGCTATAGAGCAAGCTACATTACTACCGGGATATGCAGCGTAGACTTGGGGAAGCCTACGTCCAGCAGCGGACATTATTTGGCTGAAGAAGAAGTAATAGTATATACCTATATACTGTAAACTTGATAAATGTTTCAGACAGCGAATTGCTCAATGAATATTACGGCGATGACGATGGTGTTTGGAATATCAATGTTTCTGTCATTGGTGAACCTGGTGACGGCTGGATTGATTGGCTGCGTAGGAAGAAAAACACTGGTTATTGGAATACAGGTTAGTAGGACTTGTTAAAGGAATGTGCTCGGTCCAGATGGGTGACGAGGACATGGCACATCCTCAAGGTAGAGCAACGTCATGAACTCGTCGCTATTACCGGATTTGACCTTTCGCTCCCGGCCATAGGGCGGGTTATAGTCGGGATGGGATGGGACGCCGTCTCCTCCTTCTGCGAGTGCGTAATGCTTGCTAAGGAGGAGGCAGAGCGAGAGCGTGAGTCAAAGGAGGACATGTCCCATGTGAAGAGCCCTGATTACCCACTCTGGCATAAGACGAAGGAAGGAAAACCGAAGGGCTTTAGTGGGTATCCCTGAGCATGGTGTTGCAATAGCGCCTTTTGTTTGCGGTCTTAGTGCAACCTAACTTGTCGCAATCCACAATTCGCCCTCGAATCTCCGCTCGCCTGATGGTACACAATCGGACTTCCCTCGTAAAAAAACATATGGCATGTGCTTTGGACGAAAATGAAAGAAGGTTACTGATCAAAAATCTTATACTAATATATAAAGCTGAAGAGTTTGGTTGTTTGTTTGTTTGCTTGAAAGCGGTAATCTCAGGAACTACTGGTCTGATTTGAAATTTTTTTTCAATGTTAGATAGCCTACTTATCGAGGAAGGCTATAGGCTATATATCATCACGCTAAGACTAATAGGAGCGGAGCACCATTGAAGAATGTTTCAAAATCGGGGGGGTTATTTAACTGAATTTTTTAAAACTATTCCACGCGGACGAAGTCGTGGGCAGAAGCTAGTCACAAATAAAATAAAATAGATGATCGATATGATACCAGAATAGACAATTTTTTTGTGTAGTTTATACTTCTTAACGATCGATTTGCATAAACGGCCCCCGGTATGGAAATTTTATGAGGAGTTGTGTATGAAAGCTGTGCTGGAGGAAACTCCAATACAGCTTTATGCTGAGTTGCCGACCTCATTTGTAGGAAATGTGGTGTACAACATATCGAAATTTAATCACAAAAATGTATGTATGAATTATTTCTACATCCTTGTATTGTCGCTTTCCTAGCAAATAAATTCTTTCTTTCTTTAAAGAGATGAAAGTGATTTTATCATTTTTTTACTATGTTTGAACGAATATGAATGGCTACTCAGCCGGAGCAAACCCTGACTCTTTGTACACCTGATGCCGCCTCTCAAACCCTAGCGAAACAAGCATAAAGAAATTTGAACTCTTACCGTCACTGGAGCTGTGTAAGGAGATATGCAGGATTTTGGCCGGATTAGCTTTCTTGCGTTGCACATACGCTACACTGGTTTGCGGGAGACGATGGCACTTTGAGAAACGGTTTTGCGGTACAATTCAGCGGTTTTCCAACGTTTTGTTAATGTTAATTGACGAGCGTGGCGTCGTTATGATCGTTAGGCAGCCAATGAGAAATTTTGCTTGGCCAATGAGACGCATGCTTATGCGCAGCGCCCTCTACTGGTGATCGGCCGAATAAGGGTGTGAATGAGGAAATGTTGCCAGGAAAGGATGCTTTCTAGGACTGTGACGGCATGTCGTAACAATGTTTATATTTTTTATAATTGTTTAAAATGGTTTAGTTATTTTGAGTGAATTCATCGTGTTTTCTTATTATTGATTGTTAAAATTCATTCACATAACTCGATTATGGTAATCGATGACTTATTTTACTTGTGACCTTATTTTTAAGATTTCTCGTCTTCCAGATAGAATTTAAGGCAGATGTATTCCATTTTGTAATAGAAAAATATAAGGCCATTTTTAAGCCATATCTCAACTTAAATTTCTTTGGCCCAAAAGACCCCGTCTCTTTTATTCTCAAATGAATAGTGATATATCTATGTATGTAATTTAAATTAATTGTCTTTTAAGTATCTCTGAGTGTGACCTCAAGTTAGATATATTGTTACAACTCCGATCCCGACAAAAAACAACAAGATCCACCTGCATATCTGAAACAAAGCACATTTATTACCCGTCGGCATTTGAACTAACAACATTTAAATTCTTTTATGGCCTTCTTTTGGTTACTTTGTGATTTCATTCGTGCAGGAACGGAGAAAGAATACAATTTCCTGCGGCCGGGCGGCCTGTCGTAAGAGGCGACTTAACAACCCACAGCCAGGTGGTAGGGCACTTGCCCGACTGGATGGCTACCACCCCTGGTCTAAAGTATGTCGCCATAACAACCTTCGAGTTGTGTTCCGGCATTAGTGACCAGGTTCCAGTTTCCCTTAAGAGAGCAGCAGCGCATTTGTAGCAACTTTGGTGTTGCAAATGTCCATAGGCGATGGTAACCGCTTTCCATCAAGTGGGCCATTTGCCTGTCTGCTGATCTCCTGCAATAAAAAAAAATGATTAGAAAACAGCCCATTGTTGTATTGTAATCTCTTATGGCGTTCATTATTTTTATCCGTGCAGGAACGGAGAAAGAGGAGGACTGTCGCAAGAAGCGACAAAACAACCCACAGCCAGGTGGTAGGGTATTTTTTCGATGGGATGGCTACCACCCCTGGCCTAGTGTATGCCGCCATAACACCCTTGTGTTTTGTTCCGGAATTAGTGATCAGGTTCCAGTCTCCCTTAAGAGAGCAGCAGCGCATTTGTAGCACTTTTGGTGTTGCAACTGTCCATAGGCGATGGTAACCGCTTTCCATCAAGTGGGCCGTCAGCCTGTCTGCTGAAATTCTGCAATAATAAAAATTAAAAAAATTAGACAGTTGTGTCGGATTAAGCCGACTTAGATACGGGGACATTGCAGTTTCGCAGTATAAAACGATGTCCTGATGGAGGGGAGAGCCGGTCGAGCGATAACCACGAGTGAAGCAAGACCCGTGTACTACAATCGGGTATCTAATAAGTGACGGACTTTGCGCGTTTTATTGAATTACAACCTTCTGCATTACGATTGGACTTTTTTGTTTTCGGTTATATTTATACCGGTGTTATACGTGTTTGTATAGTTCTAATAAACTCTAGTGCGGGGCTCGTAACAATATATTTTGATTCTCTATTTGCAGGTTATCGGTGGTTTGTCAGCCTTATTAGTTAACACTACTTACATATGGGTCGTAAGCGCCTTTCTTTTCATGATCTTCCTACTAGGAGTTATTAATTTTGGATTGCTAACCACGTACAGCGTCGATATATTCCCAACCTATGTAAAGTAAGTTTTCAGTTTCATCTATCACAATATTCATATCTGTAACAGGAATCCTAGTGTTAAATTACGTAGATGATAATAATAATCTACTTTCTGTAAGATAGCTCATAAGAAACTAGTGTAGTTAAAAAGTAGTAAAATGGTATAGTAGATATGTAATAAAACAGCAAAATATTATAAAAAAATAGCAAATAGTAAAACATGCAATCAAATATAGTTAGTAAGAAAATGTAGCCAAATATTATAGAATAAAATTACATATAATCGAATACAATGCAAAAGTAAACTTAACTTATTTGTATTGTATTCTACTCATAGTCCCTCAAGACTATAAGTAGGATACTGAGCCCAGATCACCGTCTTCTATGGGTAAGGCTGGCTATGTTTCCTCGCTGGATCGCCATACTGATCCGTTGGCCGAGGATAGAATTAAGATAATAATATAATCAGAAGAAAAAAAAACAAAAGACTACCCCCAAGATTATCCCAAGCTTTGAAAATAAAATATTTGAAATGCGAGAAAAGACTCTGTTTTAGCCTATGACGGAGAAGGCGATGAAACAAAATAGGAATTTAATAGCATTTGTGACCTACCCTTAAGACAATTATCGATATACCAAAAAGCCGCAAGACTAACACTATCACTATCTCGTAATATACCAAGAAAATATACCCATTTCATACAAATCATACAACTCCTATATAAACAGAGTGAGACAACAACACAATTAAGGATCACGTGCACAAACGCGATCTGCACTCTCATCGCGGACACATATGTGCTAATAGTGAGCTAAAGGGTTAAAAATCGATGAGTGAGAGCCCGATGGCCCACTTCTTCATCTCCCTATCCTTTTGCCATGCCAGGAATCGAACCCGGAGCCTCTGCGTTCCAGTGAGTTTGGCTGGCTAAAACTTAGCCCGCTCATTGACAGAGGACCGTCTGTGTTGATGGAACCTATCCAAATATATTTTTTTTTTTTCAGAGCAATGGCGGTGTGTTTAACGTTAATGGTTGGCCGAGGAAGCGCAGTGCTTGGCATAAATATTCTAAAAAGGCTTCTGGATTCTGACTGCGAAGCTGCCTTTTATATTTTTGGATCTGTAACTTTGGGTAATCTTAGATATGATTGATAAATTTATTTTCAAGTCCATAATAATTTTTATCCGTGCAGAAACGGAGAAAGAATACAATTTCCTGCGTTGGGGCGGCCTGTCGCAAGAGGCGACTTAACAACCCACAGCCAGGTGGTAGGGCATTTGCCCGACTAGATGGCTACCACCCCTGGTCTAAAGTATGTCGCCATAACAACCTTGAGTTGTGTTCCGGCATTAGTGACCAGGTTCCAGTTTCCCTTAAGAGAGCAGCAGCGCATTTGTAGCAACTTTGCTGTTGCAAAGGGCCATAGGCGATGGAAACCGCTTTGCATCAAGTGGGCCGTCTGCCTGTCTGCTGATCTGCAATAAAAAAAAAAAATATGATTGCTGTAGGCAATCCATACAGATAAATAAAATGATTATCCGTGCAGGAACGAAGAAAGAATACAATTTCCTACGGCCTGGCGGCCTGTCGTAAGAGGTGACAAAACAACCCACAGCCAGGTCGTAGGGTACTTGCCCGTCTGGATGGCTACCCTCCCTGGTCTAGAGTATGCCGTGATAACAACCTAGAGTTGTGTTCCGGAATTAGTGGCTAGGTTCGAGTATCCCTTAAGAGAGCAGCAGCGCATTTGTAACAACTTTGGTGTTGCAAATGTTAATGGGCGATGGTAACCACTTTCCATCAGGTGGGTCGTATGCCTGTCTGCTGAACTCATACAATCATTCATTCTTTAGAGAGCGGCAACACATTGATAGCACCTTTGGTGTGACAAATGCCCATGGGCGATGGTAACCACTTTCCATCAGGTGCGCCGTCTGATACCACTGAAGTGTAGAAGAAGAAGTATAGATGTAGCATTTTAACTTAAACTATAAATGATGTTTCAACTGCGACTTAATTTGAATTCAGTGATTCGTTCTTGCGTATTAAAAAGTGGCATTATTTGTACATTTGTTTTGATTTTTTTGGCATAATTTTAATTTTTTTGGCATTATTTGTTTTATTTTTAATTTTTGGCATTATTTGTACATTTGTTTTTATTTTTTTGTTTGTACAAAGTTTTTTTTTCAGCCGGTGGTATAGTTGGCTTATTACTTCCTTCTGATGCAACGATAACACAAGAAAGTCAAAAAATAGAAGAAAAATCTTAGTTAATCAAGAGAATTTGGATAACAAATTACTGATTTTTACAGTGCAAAACCTTTTTTTAATAATAATATTAATCGGCAGACAAACACACATGTTGCATATCCCCAAATTAAGCAAATTATAATTATGTTACGGGTAATATACAACGGAGTACTCTGGGACCGATCCCAGACACCCAGACCAAAGTCAATAATGGAGAAAATACGTTTCCCAAATTTACTATACCAGGAATCGAACCCGGAGCCTTTGCATTGCAGTGAAGTAGGACGGCAATGGCTTAGACAGCTCAACCACAGAGGCCGTCGATATTAGATAGAAATTATTTCAGTCTTTTTATAAACATTTTTGTACTTTAATTAACTAAGTAGGTACAGTCGTGGTATGAAAATGTTCGCCAGTTTGAAAATTGATTCATTTAACGTTTAGCAAGCACATGTTACCTTTTCAAACTAAGTCACAAAAGAGACTGTTCCACAGAAAATTATGTTTAACTATTTGACAATAAAGTTTAAAATTACTTACATCAAAATTGTTTGATTTTCTATCTTGTCCTAAGTAGATTGTTTATGTATGGTATGTAATTTTTTTATTGGTTTTAATATTTATGTTAAGCGTAGTGATTATATCCTCTTTGTTTCTTATTGTTAATCTCAACGTCTGTCATTAGCAGCATTCCAATTTTCTTTTTCATGTTTCTGTATTTTATAAACGTAACATTTGTTAAAATGTTGGCAGTATTGTTTCTTGTACTCTTGCAAGCAAAAGTCGACTTTAAGGTGACGAACATTTTCATTCCGCGACTGTACAATATATCTTAGTTAAAATGTCCGTTTTTATTAAAAAAACAATGGTATATGCTCCCCTTTTCGGCCTATTTCCAACATATAAAGTAGTAAGCATAGTTTTTTGTTTATTTTTATTATTTGTTTTTTGAAGAATGAGATGATTGGAATAAAAAAAATTAAATTCACTCATATTCGATATTTATTATTCTCTTTCAGCATTTATTTACAATACAACAAACATTTCATATACCTATATAATTTATATAGCAAGGGGCATATAAAAAGCTATTTGTGTCAAGCGAGATTTTGTAAATATGTCAGAAGACTAAAATTTTCAAATGACCGGGAAAATGTAAAATTAAATAATGAAACAAGCCCTAAAAGAAACATCTTTATATATTTTCATTAAATACCAGGGCCTTATGGTCGACAACTGGCGCCATAATGGCTGTTTTTGTCCAAATAAAAACAACCATTTTGACGCCAGTGTTTGACCTGTCTGACGATATTGTAATAGCAGGGGAACAAGTCCTTTGTATTTCCTTAAGCTGAGACATTAGGGTGAAAAAAAACCATGATGTACATTGTACATCTTTCAAAAAAATGTCGCTTAAAACAAATAACTTTTACCCGTCGATATTACCATTCAAGAAGAATATCTACTAGGAATAACAATTAACTAGTAAAAATATTACTCTAAAAAGCTCCTATATTTTACAAGACTTGATGGCATTACATATAATAGGGTAGTTGAGGTCCTCTAACATAATATTGTAATTTTTATAGTCATAGCATTGCTTTATGGTGGGTTCATATATATTACCGACCGTTCATTTGCCTTACTATCTGTTAAAATTTTACATAAGCTCCATACATCTATGGCCGGTTCATATATGTTACTATTTATTCACTTGGCCTACCATCGGTTGAATTTTGACATTACGTGTATGGAGCTGTCAATTTTTAAGCGATAGTAAGGCATGACGGTCCGTAAGATATAAGAACCGAGCCCTAATGCCAAAATTCCACCGATGGTGTGGCAAATTAATGAATATCATGATATAGGAACCGGCCAATTATCTGTTTCTCTTTCCTTTTGCAAAAGTGAGCGAGGAAGAATTCTTCTGAAATCTAGGTGTGATTTTAAAATTTTTAATTAGGTTTCGTTTCACATAGTGATTGTTTCAATTATACCCCGTCCAACAGTTTATTATACTTTTGACAGGTCGATTATTGCAGATATATCACAACTAGATGCCGTTATCTCAAAATACATCGTGCTATGTTTTCAATTTCATATGTATACCATAAGTGCAATATTTAACACATTTAGTAGTCCAAATTATACCAGTACAAATCATTTGCTTTTTTATTTAAACAACCTAGGCGATGATCTGTTAGTACATACATCAATCTAGAGTTCGGTAGGGCATGATTTTAAAATGAGTTTGTAAGAGTAACGTGACATTTTTGTACTGAACCAGTGCAATGTACCACTTCTAATGAGGCGAGGACATTTGTACGGTTTGTACTGCGGCAGTACATTTGAAGCGATGAGGCGGTGAGCGTCATTCCCTCATTTGTCCCGCACAAAACTTCTAGTTCGGAAATGCTTGTTAAGAATCGGATGTGATCAGCCTCGACCACTCCATTTTTTTATTGCAGGAGATCAACAGACAGGCAGACGGCCCACTTGATGGAAAGCGGTTACCATCGCCTATGAACATTTGCAACACCAAAGTTGCTACAAATGCGCTGCTGCTCTCTTAAGGGAGACTGGAACCTGGTCACTAATGCCGGAACACAACTCAAGGTTGTTATGGCGACATACTTTAGACCAGGGGTGGTAGCTATCCAGTCGGGCAAATGCCGTACCACCACGCTGTGGGTTGTAAATTGTATTCTTTCTCCGTTCCTGCACGGATAAAACGGTTTGCTAGCAGTCGTACATGTCATTTTGTCCCTCTTTGTCATGTGAATATCCGTAGAGGCGTTATCGAACTATTGTAGCGTAAGCCTCTTTCTGTCTTTCCTCTTACATTTGAGGCGCGAGTAGTAAGTACACTGAGTGAGGAGTAGGGCGACAAAATATTTGAAGCATTACTTTTTTAGATGTTGTGCCGTATCAGTACAAATGGGTTTTATACGGGACAAATGTACCGGCTCGTATGTGTCCGACGCAACTCTACATCAATGTAATCAATAACTAACTAAAGTGTCACTGTTTCAATTCTATATTTTAAAAAATCAAGTTACTTTGTGAATACATTTTAATCAATTCAGCGCATTTATTTTACTGAAAATACATTATTGCGTAATAAATACGCCATAAATCTCACATGTTTATACTTACTTAAATATGTAATTAAAGCAAAATTACGACTTTATATGGCTACGTTCCATTAGAGGCTCACAATGACCGCGATTTTTCCCGTTCCAACTTGCTTGCCGGCGTTACAGTCGTAAACCCAAGTGGAACGGTTATTCGACCCACCGCTTGACACGGGTCGTTGTGAGTGTTGTGTGATCGAAAATGATGACGTCATTAGTGACATTTTCGCCACGAACACAACGACCGCGGTCGCCTTGTGGAACGGCTATCGGAGTATTTTAGGCGTTGTGAGCTGCTAGTGGAACGCCCTGTATGTCTAAACAAATGTCGTGTTTATTTAAATTTAAAACATTTTTATTTCAAAACGATTAATTGCGATAAATTTAAATATATGATAGTTTATAGTCTATCTATTAAATGATTCGTAGAACGGCACTAGTAGTAACGTCGCCTGGTACAATGAAGTATGACAAATGTGACACATGAAATTTGCTGTCAAAAATACGCAACTTGATAGATGTGCAAACGTCAAGAATAATATAAATGCTTGGACTGGGTACAATAACAGTAACAAAACTCCGTACAGTTGACAGTCAAATCAAAGGTGATAGTCTTTATTACCGTTCAAAATGTCGAAATCGTTTAGATCAGAGATTCCCAAAGTAGTCGATATCGACGCCCTGGGTTCGAAACCGGTTTCTCAGGGGTCGATATAAACAAAAACTGATTTTGGGGGTTGACAAGGTCCGAAAATTACATACATACATACATACATAACTTCACGCCAGTTCCCTTGCGGGGTAGGCACGAACAACAGAGCGCCATTTAGGCTTATTCTTACCCATCTCACTTGCTTCTTTGACATTCATAACTCTTGTCATGCACGCTCGTCTGTTCTTAAGGCTCCTAACATCACCTTCTGCTAGTACACGATCAATTTGATCATGGAAAGTGTGTCGTGGCCCTCCACGACTTCTGCATCCATCCACTTTTGCATTGTATATCTGTTTATTCATTCTTTCATCATGCATTCTTTCTACGTGTCCGAACCACCGGAGCATTCCTTTCCTTACCTTCACCCCGACACTCTCTTTCAGACGAACTGTCTTTCTTACTTCGGTATTACGAACGCGGTCCGCAAGCGTCACTCCGCAAATTTTGCTTAGTGCTCGCATCTCGACCGCGTTTACTCTACTTTCATGCTCTTTCTTCCATACCCAACTCTCGCTTCCATACGAATTTGATCAATTTGATCAGTTCCTTCCGAAAATTGATCCCTATTAATTAACACAAGTTCTTATTTGAAATTTTCAAGATACTGTATAAATTATTTTAAGTGTGTTAGTGTACAGGTAATAATTACCTGCTGAAGTGAGTATTTTTACGTAATTTTTTATTAAAATTATTAATTACACTTAATAGTTACTGACGTTTATGTCTATTTATTTTGTTAAATTTTGATGAAAAAATGTGTCAAGTTTACTCACTTAAACAAACGCAAAGTTTTTAAACTGATAAGTATTTTGTATTAATACGAATTAAACTAAAGATAGGATTTTTAAAGTAATTTGGCTATGGGGATCTAAGGTATCAGATTATTTTGGAAAAGGGGTCTCTTGTCCAAAATAGTTTGGGAATCCCTGGTTTAGATGGTGGTTTGTTACAAACTCGCACACCTAAGTCTACTTGTACAGAGCTATGTTCATAGTTTATGGCAACATAAGTCAATATCACAATCGTTTAAAGGTCCAAGCACATTGAAGCAGAATCGAAGCACATCGAAGCATCAATCTTAAAATCTTCTTTATTGTCTGCCGTATATATAAAAATCAATTTCTGTTCGTTAGTCGCGCTAAAACTCAATTTGGCTTGAGTGATTTTGAAAATATTTTTGTCTGTGTATTTGAATGAGGGTCCCGGGATAGTCTTGGTTTACAATTGGAACTGGCAGGTGGCGCTGCAATCGGGTTTTTTTCAGAGCAGGGAAACGTTTGCTAGGCCCACTAGTTTATTATATTTGTTAAGTTCATGAGGCTTTTGCATTTGTACCTAGTATAAAGTATTAACTCTAATACTTTATACTACAAATGATAATTTGTATAATAATAATATTAATCGCAGAGAAACACACACATTGTATATTCCAAAATTAAGCAAGTTACGAATGTGTGATCCCAGACACCCAGACCATGGAAAATAACGGAAAATTCGATTCCGATATTTACCATGCCAGGAATCAAACTTAATCACAGAGGCCCTCAAGATTTGAATAGTTAATGTAAACTAACACGCCAAATACGCAAACACATATGAAACAATTATGGTATATGTTTCAGCCTAAATACACTAGCACGTATAATAGGCAAAATCATATGAAACAATTATATATGTTGTCACCCCAAATATATCACGTTTTAGCAAATAAATTGGCTACGTTCTAGAAGGGACTCACAACGACCACGTTCACAACCGCGATTTTTCCGGTACCACTTGCTTGCGGACGTTATAATCATAAACTCTAGTGGAACGGATTATGGGGCGTTGATGTCATAAACGACGAAATGCACAAATGTCATTGGTTGATTTGAAAATCGCGCCTTTTTCAATGTCAAGAGATAGAGAGAATTAATGCTCTGTGCTCACTGCCACATCGACACAGCTCTTGACATGGGTCGTTGCGAGCGTTGTGTGATCGAAACCGATGACGTCATTAGTGACGTTTTCGCCATGACCATAACGACCGTGGTCGCCTTGTGGAACGGCAGACGGAGCATTTTGGGCATCCCATTTACACAACGAAAGTGTTGGGTTTTATGCTTGCACTATTACCAACCAACAAAGGTTATGGTGTTTGAAAGAGAAGAAACCAGAACGAATGCAAGGATAATGGTCGATGATGTTATGCTAGAGCAAGTGAATGAGTTTGTATATCTTGGATGTGCTTTTAGCAGGGATGGAAGGTACACCGCTGATATAGAAAGAAGAGTGAATTTGGGGAATAGTGTGAATGGAGCGTTAGGTAAACTTCTAGGCGCTAAGAACCTCAGCCAGAAGGCCCAGCTCGCCATACACAACGCGGTGCTGGTACCTACGCTCACGTATGGATGCGAGAGTTGGGTATGGAAGAGAGAGCATGAAAGTAGAGTAAACGCGGTCGAGATGCGAGCACTGCGCAAAATCTGCGGAGTGACGCTCGCGGACCGCGTTCGTAATACCGAAGTAAGAAAGAGAGTTGGTCTGAAAGAGAGTATCGGGGTGAAGGTAAGGAAAGGAATGCTCCCGTGTTTCGGGCATGTGGAAAGAATGCATGATGACTAAACAGATATACAATGCAAAAGTGGATGGATGCAGAAGTCGTGGAAGGCCACGACACACCTTCCATGATCAAATTGATCGTGTACTAGCAGAAGGTGATGTCAGGAGCCTTAAGAACAGACGAGCTTGCATGACAAGAGTTATGAATGTCAAAGAGGCAAGTGAGGTGTGTAAGAATAAGCCTAAATGGCACTCTGTTGTTCGTGCCTACCCCGCAAGGGAACTGGCGTGAAGTTATGTATGTATGTATGTATGTACTATTACCATAAGTCGCTCACCGGAATGCATAGATGTCGCTAGTGACAGTTGACAGTGCAGCCACACACAAAATTAAACCCTTCAAATCAATTACAAGCGAGTGGTGAGTTTTTAGAAAGAGAAACATATCTGAAAAATAGTGACGCACTTATATTTATTTATTTTTTTATTTATTTATTTGGTTTACCAACAATTACTTGCACTAATACAAAGGATGTACATTGTTTTATAAAAAAAAGACATGACAAATGCAGTAATCACTTATAGGCAAACACTACATGCAATTTAATATTTTGTAGTTTGAATAAACTATAATATAATTAATTTAAAGAAAAAGAAAAAAAATATATAAGGCTTTAATAGCTATTAAGTTCCAAACATAAAGAAATTTAAAAAAAAAGAGAAGTTAATTAGCAATGTGGGATGCAATAATTCGACGAAATTTGTAATATGAATTTGCATGTAGATCAGTAATATCACTATAAAGGTTTATTAGTTAACATAGTCTAGGTATATAAGAATGATCTTCGCGC
Source organism: Dendrolimus kikuchii (assembly GCA_019925095.2). NCBI lineage: Eukaryota > Metazoa > Arthropoda > Insecta > Lepidoptera > Lasiocampidae > Dendrolimus > Dendrolimus kikuchii. The sequence goes on along the minus strand of CM034397.1, from coordinate 2,968,232 downwards.
CCTTCCTATGCAAGATGCCAAAGAAATATTTTTTGTATTCCCTCTAGCCTCAAAGAGTGTGTTGCGTAATGGGGTCGCCATACTACTGTACAGTATTCTAGTATACCTCGAACCAGACTGTTAAAGAGAGTTTTATGGGTGTTAATATTATTAAATATTTTGCTGTGCCGCAAGACAAACCCAAGCATCCTAGATGCATTTTTTGTGATATGATCTATATGAGGAACAAAAGTTAATTTGCTATCGAATATTATGCCTAAATCTTTTATAACGTTTAATTCTGATATATGATGAAAATAGTATTAAAATAATATAAAATTTGTAATTATAAACCAATTTATTTGCAAGCCTTTATTCGTCAATGTATAAGTAGTAAGTCGCATAGATATAAATTTATACCCAACGTAGTAGAAATAGGGGTCATTATTCTATATTAATATTAGATTGACGCTTCGATGCGCTTCGACTTTACGTCAGTGTGTCTTGACCCTAAGTGTATGAGTCACATAAAAACCAATACTGCCAGTCTTCTGGACATCTATCGAGGAACGATGTTTTGTATATTTTTTTAATAAATATTATACATTATTATAATATAAAACAATGTAATAATGACCATTAAATTAAAATATCGTTGTTTTATTTTAAATTTGCGAGGTAGTCAGATTTTAGTTTCTTCTTTTCTTGGCTCGAACAGACTTCTGTCAGCAGGTAAACATAGACCTAGGATCCCGGCCACTGTAAAAAAAGTTTAAAGCCTTTAACATACTACGCAGATATGGTAATATATTATCTGCGTAAAAACTTAATTACCTGAAAGTACCACACACTACGCAGATACGATTATATACGAAATGATAAATTCTCTTGAAATTCCTCAAACTAACTAAACCAGTTTCTTCGTGTGGATTATTTATACAGGGTGGTACAATGAGTTGGCGTATATTACCACTGGATTTGCCACGGCGGTGGTAATATAAGTTTCTGAACAAGTGTATGTGTGTGCGTTTTGTGTAAGTACGTAAGTGGATTCAACACATATTTTGCTTTCCGGAGAGGAGGGACCCGCCCCGATCCGCGCGCCCCCTTTCACCTCGCGGTGAATTTAAGGAGTCGGAGAGACCCACATCTCCGGCTAATAAATGGTGGGGCCAGCCCGCAAAGGGGCAGGCCGTCGTCCGCCCGGGATGGTGGTGAATGCGCGAGCGAGCCCACAGCCCGGGCGAAGTACGTTCGAGGATCGGTAAAAAAAAAATTATATTACCACTGGATTTTATGGACAGCTCGTCAGAAGAAGATTATTATTTTGAATTTGATTTGATGAGCGTGTTGCATTAGAATTAACTTAAAGCCAACAAATAAAGCTTAAAAAGGACCGAGGTGAATTTAATACTTACAACGGTCTGCCAGGTAACAACTTTACAATGTATTTGCAAAACCCAAGGGCAACATATTTTATGACAATTTATGATTTGATTAAAGACGATATTCTCCCCTCTTTTCCCTCCTTTCACCGCAGAGATGCAAATTAAGCCGGTGCGCAACCACCTGTATTCATTTGCAGGTAAACTCCTATGCCATATTTGTATAGACAGATTTTATTTGCAGATATATTTATATATAAGCAGATAAGTACAGTCTTACGATATCGGTCGGTGCTTACAGATACTTTATACGATAATATGTATTATCTGCGATGTGTGTGCTAGTTCATTAAATTACACAGAGAGCGATATCGAACCATATGCGCTCAAATGCAGAAATCTTGCCGTATCTGCGTAGTGTGTTGTGGATTAATGGTTTAATGAAACAGTATTTGTAGGTTCCGTAGCTATCTATATAAAATTGTATATCCGTTTGTCTTATGTTTATCGTTTTTGATATTATATTTATTTAAGAATAGATTTTACATGCGGTTTCGCTAATGTAAACTTTTATTCTGTATCCTTTGGAAACTATCCCATTTTCTGGGAAAAAATATCCCTATTATAAAAAACGTTAATAGATAAACCTATTTATAGACAATCTCACTTTCATATGTTAATAAGAAGGCATTAAAAAAAATAACACGCCCGCCTGTTATTGCGAGTAGTTTCGATTCCTGACGGGGAAATAGGCACCAAGTGGCAGGTTTTTTGATGTAATGTACATCTCGCCATAATTACCACCGTCACCTGATGGTGAAGGAAAACACTGTCATGAAACATACACGTTGTGATAACCGATGTGTGAAACCCGCCAATTCACCTTGGACATGCGTGGTGGGAGTACCGTTGGTCCCCCAAAACAATAATGAGGAGATTGGAGCCTTTTTTTATTGCAGGTGTTCAGCAGACAGGCAGACGGCCCACTTGATGGAAAGCGGTTACCATCGCCTATAGACATTTGCAACACCAAAGGGGCTAGAAATGCGCTGCTGCTCTCTTAAGGGAGACTGGAACCTGGTCACTAATGCCGGAACACAATTCAAGGTTGTTATGGCGACATACTGTAGCCATCCAGTCGGGCAAATGCCCCACCACCTAGCACCTGGCAGTGAGACGCTTAAGAGCTGATATTATAAGAAAAAATCATTGAATAAAATTATGTATGTACTTAGAAACAGATCCTAAAACAGACAAATACAAAGTATAAGAATGTTGAAGCAGTGTACAAAGAATAGGAAAGCTCTCCTGTGGTACTTACTTTAAATAAAAAATTGAATTTGATAAAATACTTACGTAGAGTGAATGCGCTGAATAGATAAAACGCCGCTTCACAGTTATTTTCTAGTAAGTTCTTAAGAATATTGATTGCTAAAATTGTACTTCCTCTACCTAACATAAACATGAGACATACGCCTTTAGCCCTGAAACGAAATTACATGTCATATAAGTACACAAGGATGTAGATACACATGAAAGTAATATATATATATACACCTACAGCTTAATCAGAAAATAATTACAAATAATAAATAGGCCCCAAACCACCATCAGTTGGGAACGTTGCCAAAACGCTGGCCGCGTTACCCCGTTGGATCGCAAGGCTTGTGCCGTGCTCAAAATGCAGGCCAGCCTTTTTGTCGCGTGATATTTCTATAAAGAGTGTAGATAGGTTTCAATGAAGGCGGTGAGCTTTAGGACCCCATGACCCCAGAGTTTCAACACCAAAAGCCACAAATATATATTCGCCACCAACAGATGGATATTTGCGGCGTTTTAGGTATTCTTGTCGCGCGGTAACTGCGCCTGCTAACACAGCCGAGTCTGGAAGATGGAACGCTGCCTGTCTACGCACGTTGTGTCCCACGCTAATGGCAGTCCCATCTTCTAGGGCATCAAAGACATCCCATCCGGTCCCTTGCCATCGTCGCGACTCGCGACACAGTCCATTAGGTTCCAGGACGGCTAGAATCCCGACGGTGACAAGAGCCCGACGGATAATATAATTTAATACAGCATCTCATATTAATGTCACATTAAAATATTATAGATCTTGGAATTCACAATGACGAGGGGGCATTCATATTGAATTGAATTGAACCATTGAGATCTTCTATGTAATACACTAAACCTCATTGTATAAATATATATAATAGACATTTTGAATAATAATAATAATAATAATCGGCAGACAAACACACACATTGTATATCCCCAAATTAAGCAAGTTACGCTTGTGTTATGGGTAATATACAACGGACTACTCTGGGACCGATCCCAGACACCCAGACCATAGTAAATAACGGAGAAAATACGTTTCCGAAATTTACTATACCAGGAATCGAACCCGGAACCTCTGCGTTGCAGTGAGGTACGCCGGCAAAGGCTTAGCCCGCTCAACCACAGAGGCCGTCAAATCAAGAGGAAAGAATGATTCTTCATTTTGATTCAAATGAAAAATTTGATCTAGGTAGATAATTTTGACGCAATGTATTAGGAAATTATTACATGATTAGCAATTCATTAGTCTCATTCAATCTTATGAAATAAACCAGATGTTAAGAAACTTACTTTACGAAAGTAGGGTAAACGTCAACAGTGAAAGAAGAGAGGAATCCAAAATTGATAATATCAGCTAACAAGATGATGAAGAGGGTAGCACTTAACGGCCATATCGAACTGAAGTTGATGCCCAACGCAGCTACTGCCGACACAATCTGAAATAGATAACTTTATATGAATAAGCATAAAGACTAAAAAAGACTATCCTTCAGTATGGATGAATCAAAGAGTGATTCAAATAAACATAGACATAAATCGTTAAATTCGAATTATATTTCAACGTTTCGGCCACTTTTCACCCGTGATTACGATAGACAAAGATGTCAAGAAACTTGACTTCAAATAAATAGAATACCGCTTTTAAAACCATTAAACGTTCTCTTAATTATATTTAATAGTCGCGAAAACTTAAGAAAATACTCATTCAATGTGTCATTGGAAACCGCTACGTTCCAATCAGTTCTGTGCTTTTCAATCAATTCAATTTAGTTGATCCACCTAATTTCAGTATTCAATTAAGTAATAAAGGAGATAAAAGTTATAGATAAAAAAACTGGTCCCAAATCAATATGTCTCGTTGGGACGTACCCAAAAGGCTGGCGCCTAGAGCGTGTGCTAGGAATATTTATTTTATGACCAAAGTGAGGTGAGTCGTCTACAAGGCGTCTGGCAACATTGTTATTTAATGATAAACAAACAGACTTTACCTGAATACCGATATAGAGCCTCCTTTTTCCAACTATATGGATGGCACCACTGGCAACAGCATTGAGGACTGCCAGCATCACACAGATCCCAAACACCATAGTCATGGCGAATTGATTCATTGAACAGTCTGTTGGCTGAAAGATACGTCCTACATAAAACCTGATTTTAAACAGTTTTTTTAGGGTTAAGTATTAATTTTGACGAAAACAGAATCCTTATGATATCACCCATCTGTCCACCTCTCCTTCTATTTTTATATTTCATGATCATTTTTCCCGAAAACTGCTGGGTTAGTATGGATGAAATTGAATAGGATTTACAAAAAATAAGAAAAAAGAAGATATGCAATTAGATCTCAGATTGTGCACAGGTAATATACGATATATGATTTAAAAACTTACTTCTTTTATTGAAGTATCGTTCCGAGCTAATCTCATCATTTCGCAAAGCGTCATGTGCACGTGTCCCTTTTCAACCGAGGACATGAAGGCGTCTACCATGAATGGAAGCCATACTAAGAAAGGGTTGATACTGAAAAGTTAATAATACTAGGATTTTATATCTTACTACTATACTTCTTGCAGATTTCGGTCGAAGGGGTAGGCCCAAGAAATGCTGGATTAACGTTCTGAAGGATGTCATGCGTACCAATATGAATGTCGTAGTCAATAAGAAAGTCGAAGATATGAGATCTCATATTAGGTCTCCAAACAGCTGGATTGACGATGTTTCCATGATTATTTAATAGAGTGATGTCATTCATAGTATTTTATACAAATAAATAAATTTATATGATCTACATAATAAAACAACATCTTTATTTTACTAGAATTTAGTTCTACAAAAGATTATACTTTATTATAATTGATTTTGAATGAAAACTTTTTTTTTATTTGAATAGAATTCAAGAACGTGTTCTCTGTTTCTTTAAAAAAACGGAATGAAACGGTAAATGTTAAAAAAATATGCTATTGATATTTTAACTCACCAGCTAAATACAACAATAAATAAAACACCTAAAAGTATGGTGCTTTTTAACAGCGGTTTTCTAAACAACGGTAAAGTTTGCTCAGCTATAGAGGCCCAGAATCCTTCGATAGGTTTTGCACTGCTCTCGTCCAATACTACTGATTCTACCTGAAAAATTATATAATTATATTTTTTAAGCTAAGACACCTCCTATCCGTGGATGGACGAAGAAAGAATACGATTCCTACGACCGGGCAGCCTGTCGTAACAGGCGACAAAACAATCCAAAGCCAGGTAGGCATTTGCCCCGATAGTCACCCACCCCTGCCTGGTCTAGAGAATATCATCATCACAACCTGAATTGTGTTCTGACATCAGTGAACAGGTTCCTTCGAGTCTGACAGCACATTGATATCACCTTCAAATGTCTGTACGGTAACCACTTTCGATCAAGTGGACTGTCACCTATCGGCTATACTCCAGCAATAAAAAAAACATCTCTTCATGTTTGGCTGCATCATCCAAAAAAAAAACTAGCTTTTTGAAACTCAATGTTTGTCTAATTTGGTCTAACAATAGATTTTCAATAATAAAACTTCAAAAATCGAGAAAGAGGTACTACTGTAGGTATGTCTAGAAATTCTGGAGCTAGAATTTTTAAGAGTTAAGCATTTTACTGAAAATTGTCAGTTATAGACTCTATTTCTATAATCTTCTTAGCAGTGATAGTTATTCGAAAAATTTGTACAAACCTGATATAACTCGCTATCCTTTCCACTGTTCATTACGAAAATTGCTTTAAGGATATCCAAAGCTTTTTTATCTTCTCCTATAGATAGCAGGTATTTCGGGCTTTCAAAAGCAAGTGCTGCTCCAAACGCATTAAGAAGACATGGAAAGCTGAATATGAGATTCAGGAGCCTCCATGAGTTAAAATCTATATTTAGGTATGGAATATAGTATGAAAACTTCATTGGCAGAATTGGTATCGATAGTACTGAAAGAAGAAATAATAACTATGTGGAATGATAAGCTCAATTATTGAAGGCATGGTAGCTTAGTAGCTAAGGCATCTGCATTTCGTTTCAGGGTAGTAGATTAATATTATTATTATAGCAATGATTATAAAAACGTCACACTTTTCATCATCAGCTAGGGGTTAGTTAATCCTCATGTTCTTTGCTACATTCATGTATGCAACTGTACGCAAGAACGTTTCTAGAATTTCGCAATGAGGATTTCTAAGATCTACGATGTATGGTTTTTAGGAAACAATCTAATCTCCGAACTTTCTGGTGTTACTAAAGTCCAGTAACAACTTGTCATCAGTCATATACATAGTTAGCATATCTGCTATACTCTAGAAACTAAGAAGTACATGAATACAGTACTTAATCGGATATAAAATACTTTTAGTTACAAAGTAAATAGTTTTTAAAACATTATAGAAGTAACTAATTATACCTGCCATGACTCCTGTACACGATAATAACGCACTGGTAGTAAGCAATAATAAGGTGCTTCGTCTTGAAGCTGGAGTACATTCTCCAAGTAGCGCTAGGGCCAAAGCTGAAGCTCCTGACACCCTGGAATCAGACGGAAACTTGCTTGATAACAATATCTTGGGAACCTAATATTTTCATATCAAGGTTATTCCTGTCTCGTTTTAATTATTCGAAATAGATGATTTTATTTTATATCAAAGTGCCTTCCTCTTTCCATTTCAAAGCAGATACTAGTACTTACATATTATATTTTTGATCCACAAAAGCTCTCTGGCTTGTCAAGTTTAACTAATCTTATGTTTGTCTTATTTACAAAAACCAAAATAAAATAATTTTCCATTATTCTTAAGATCGTATAATAGAAAAAAACAAACAAGTAAATATAATCACTTTCACTTTTAAGTAAAATTCGTTCAAGTAATGATATATAGTTTGATAAATTTTAAGAATATAGATCATACAGGAATATAATATTGTGGTAGATGTAGAAGCTATTATTAAAATAGAGTTAGCCAAAATCTTATTCAAAAGTCTAAAAATGTTAGTAGATTATGAATATATAAGTAAAAAATATACAACTTACGCTGCAGAAGAGAGAAATTTAAAGACGCTTAGAACCATCCAGTTTGGTGAAAGGGCTGCTGCAGACCCAAACACAAAACCAATGGTCATTGAAAAAACCAACATCTTCTTTCTGCCTTTGGTATCAGCTAGATAGCCCCAAATATGTGACGTAAGAATTACTCCTAAAACATTAAAATCTTATGTTACATTCAAATTATCATAATTATGATAGCCTTTTAAGGGCCCCAAGAAAATTTAATGAAACTGGCTCTTTACGTCAGACATTACATAAAAAGCGGAAACTTGATATAATATTTGCTTTGCTCTTTGTACCAACAAAGTAAATTCTTTTTAACTTTGACATGATTGATAATTTGATGACTTTTTAGGGTCGAATACAAGTCATTTGTCATCGACTATCTCTTTTATAATTAAAATTCTAAGTACCTGATTATGTTATATAACTTGAAAAGTTCTATTTCAAGAAATGAGATATAGCTTCTAGTTTGCTATAGGTGTATGTTTAAACTTATAAGGGTCTTCAGTGAAGTTGTGCACAGTTAAGATCTTACAAACAGACATAGCTAATACTACAGTATTCAGTATTAAGGTCTTGGTTTCGATCTGCTATGCAAGAGCATAATTTATAATAACTTTCTCACCTACTAATGGTAAACCAGCCATCAATCCTTGTTGTGCGCTTGTGGTTCCTAATTCGCATACACTGGCAGGAACCAAATAAGATACTGAATACAATTCGAAGACCATAGCTACAATGATACTGCAGCATAATGTGAAGAGCAGCAAGTTGAATTTACTAAAACCTGCAAGTAAAAACATGTTATTAAGCATTAGTATGCACAAGTCGCATCTGATATCAATATCCAATCCAATCTTGTCAAAGAGCAAGTAGCATCAAGGCAGTTTTTCTGAACATGAATATTGCGTATATTTGCTTATTAAAAATATTTATGTAACCATCAATTCACCCCAAGGTGGACTCAAATAAATACGACCCCATTAGAATCAGTTCTTAGTTAATATATAAATTCCACAAATAAGAAGACGGAGCGATTTACACGGACCACTACTTTCGATCAAGTATAATACCAGAAATGTCGAAAAAGATACCAAACCTTACTCAGACATAGATCAAGGAGCAACTATGAGGTATAGTAGATAAGATTAATATTGAGTAATTTTCTAAAAATACTTTGTGTCAAATAAAATATTTTTAAAAAGAACTGAAAGTACATATCTTTCTACCTAATGGAAAAAATAAAAAAGACAGCTTTTTGGAGAAATGGCTGATATGACTATTATTAACTAGCTGTATGCGGCAGACGTTGTCTTGCCTTTAAAAAATAAAAATCTAGAACCCGATTGCAGCGCCATATACCGGGTCTAAATGTAAATTTAAACCATCCCAGAACACGCTCAAACACACAAAAATAATTTCACCTAAATCCAGGAATCCGATTGCAGCGCCACTTGCTTAGTTCAGTTGTGAATCTAAACCATCCTGAGACCCACTTAAACACACACAAAAAAATTCATCAAAATCCTGGAACCCGATTGCAGCGCTATCTACCGGGATCAATTGTTAATCTAAACCATTCTAGTAATCCACTTCAACTCGCACAAAAAATTCATCACAATCAGTCTCACTGTTTAAGAGGAGTTCAGTGGCGCCACCTAACGGTTCCAATTGTGAATCTAAACCATCCCGGGACCAATTTGGACACATAAAAAATTTCATCAAAATCAGTTCAATGGTTTAGGAAGAGTTCAGCGATATACACACAAACAGAAGAATTTAATATAGTAAGAGTTTTAGGCCAGAAACCCTTGCGGGCGTCCTCAGAAGACCCTATTAATGTTTCATCAGAATCTGATCAATGCTCTAGGAACACATCGAGGACAAACATACAAACATTGATTATATTTATAAGACTAGCTTCTGCCCGCGACTTCGTCCGCGTGGAATAGTTAAAATAAAGTAAGTTAAAAAAAACCCGAATTTGAAATATTCTTCATTGATGCTCCGTTCCTATTGGTCTTAGCGTGATGATATATAGCCTATAGCCTTCCTCGATAAATGGGCTATCTCACACTGAAAGAACTTTTCAAATTAGACCAGTAGTTCCTAAGATTAGCGCGTTCAAGCAAACAAACAAACTCTTCAGCTTTATATATTAGTATAAGATGAGCAGTTTCGTTCTTTGGATCATAAGAAGAAATCTCAGAGAAATTTATATCATAAAGCATGTAATTACGAATGCATACAAAATATACAATCTAAAGTCAGTGAAAAAAATATTATTATCTGTGACGGAGTCTTCATGCCGGATCGTCTATATTTAACAATTTATCAATTTAACATATGGTATAGTCGACGCTTTATGAACTGAGGCTTCGGGTCGTAAATCATATTTATCTGTCTGTCTCGCTCGCACGATGTGCGTAAAAATTGTAGAGGTGCATATCGATAATGGGATCGGGTAGGATCGATATGCAAAATTATGTTAAGCCTTAATAGGAATAATTTTTCACGAAAATAAAAGTTTTTAATTTGTAAGATAAAATGTTTTTTTCGACGTTTAGTTAGTTTAGCAAAACTGTATAGATCGTAATGAGGCCCTGAAAAGGGCCGTTTTTATCTTTTCTAGGGATATTTCTTAGTTCATCAAAAATCCTCATCCGTATCTTCCCCATCTGTGTAATCTTCTTGTAGGTTAATTATCAGAGGTGGTGCTGGTGGTGGTTCAAAACCACATTAGAAAGCAAATTCTCCATTGTCCGTATTGCGTAATGAAGCGTAAGTAATGTAACGAGTGTCATAACAAAACATATTATATTTATAGAAAAACAACAACCCTTACTCGTAACAACCAATCAGGAGTCAGAGTGCTAATGAAGGCCACGATGACGCATCGACCCCGCGTGCGCAGGTAACTAAGTATCGATAACGGATTGCATTGCGTGCACATTCCTACTACTGTCCGTGACATTTATTGCCCGACGACTCAGTTTAAAATGCGTCGACTATAGTTAATTTTCATAGGCTGAGCCATAACAATGCCGGAAGGCTGAAGTATATCCGTTGTTAAGGGCCACCTGTGCCGAGGTCGTCCGGCGAGCTGATAGCGCAGGAGTTGTTATTTTAAGATAATTTTTATTTTACTTTTATTCTTACTAGTGGTCGCCCGTGGTCGAAATTCGACCATAATAATTAATTTAAATTATAAGTTTGAACATTATTAAGGTTCTGTTGTCAGACTATACTTTTATAATTACAGATTTCGTCAAGGCTACACTGTTGATTTGACTTTAACAATAAACAAAAGAGTATATATGCCTGTGTGTGACAAATACATGGTAGTGTGTGTAATGTATTTTTTTACGCACAATTTAAAAAAAAGTTAGCATTCTGCACTTCTTTTCTATATAAACTACTAGCTGTCCCGGCAGACGTTGTTCTGCCCTGAAGAAATAAAATTTAGAACCCGATTCCAGCGCCACCTACCGGGTCCAAATGTAAGCTATCCTATCTTTCAAGTCGGATCAAACTGCACACGATGTGCAAATTTGATTAAAATCGGTCAAGTAGTTTAGGAGTCCATCGCGGACAAACAACGTGACACGTAATTTATATATATTAAGATAAGTGTGTGAAATTTCATACTCCTCCGTCCACGCAATTTTCGTAAAAAAGGGTACAAAGTTTTTGCTTTACGTATTAATGTATATTCTTATATTGAATACTTTAAGTCTTTAAGTCCAAAAGTAATCTTAGCCATAGTTCTATGTTAAAACTCCTACAAATCGGACAATCTCCTGTATTTTCTTTTAATTATATTAATTCCCTCCTCCCTCCTTCCAAACTTGACTTGGTATTAAATGTTATCTATTTTTCAATATGCAAAGTAAACAAGTCATAAAAATGTAGGAAGAATTTAATACGTGACAAGAATATCAACTTTGTGACTCATATTATTAAATAGCATGTATTTTATGTCAATTCTGTCCAAGTATTTACAATGAAATATATTTCCTTTTTGAATGTTAACATCTTTACATGTTTTAATATTCAAATCAAGTCTAGTATTACGTATTGCATCATTAGCAATGAAAACGGAAAATTGCATACATTCAATACACGAACGGACTGGTGCCTCCTTTCTCCTTAGATTTATCTCTGATGACACGCGGAAAGAATTTTAATTTAATCAACAATGGCAGGCATATGTAATTGAGGTTTAAGGAAACTTTGTCAAGGATTATATTTTGGCACAAATTACATAATTATATAAGTAAGGTCTTGACCTTCTCTCTTTGCTTTCATATTTGCTCAATTATTACATTACTAGAGTTTTCCCCGCGGCTAACCCTCGTGAAAAACCCTAGGTAGTAGCTCTATGTTACGTATATACAAATTTAATTAGGTGTTTTACTTAAAACTACATACATACATACATAACTTCACGCCAGTTCCCTTGCGGGGTAGGCACGAACAACAGAGCGCCATTCAGGCTTATTCTTACACACCTCACTTGCTTCTTTGTCATTCATAACTCTTGTCATGCACGCTCGTCTGTTCTTAAGGTTCCTGACATCACCTTCTGCTAGTACACGATCAATTTGATCACTACTAATTCTTATTACTAATTTCACTAAAATAATAAAGAAACTAAGTCCATATGTATGAACTGCACAGTGAAACCTATAGGCGAGTCGCAGCCAACCTGATTTGAAGTAATACGATGAATGAGATGTTGTTTATGACAACGTAGTGAATTGACAAAACGCGATTGCAGTGCCATCTATTTTGCTAATCCGTTTATTCCATGGAAACGACATTACATATCGGGATAAAAAGTATCCTAAGTGTTAACTCGGGTCATAAGCTAGCACTATGTCGACTGTTATTCATATACGTTCAGTAGTTTCCGAAAAAGATGCGATCGCAGCGCCATTCTTTCCGCCATTTTCCTCTATCCCACGGAAACGACGTCATTTATGGGGATAAAAATTATTTTAAGTTACGGTCCGGGATATAAGCTAGCTCTGTATGGAGTTTCATTTAAATCGGTTTAGTAGTTTTCACGCGATGCTCTGACAGACAGACAGACAAAATTCCAAAAAATTGCATTTTCGGAATCACCTAATCCGAATTATTGCCCCTGATTTTTTTTCACTTTTTTAAACGCAATGTACAAATTAGAACCATTTACAGATTTATTATAGTTATAGTATAAGATAAGATTAGACAAGACGATCTCTGTGATTGAGTGGGCTTTTACCGGCCAAGAGAACGTAAGGGTTCCGGATTCGATTCCGGGCATAGTGAATTTTCCTTTATTTATTATTGTCTGTAAGCATAACTTGCGTGGCTTGAAGATACATGCGATGTAGGCATATTTTTCTGTGGATTGTTATTACCTATTTGTAGGCGACGCACACATACAATACATTGTGTATTTTGCTTATATGTATTTTATTAACTTTAATAAAACTATTATGTTAAGCGTGGCTTATTATGTGTCTAGTCTAGTCGTGCTATTTAGGGCGGAATATTTGTTACTTTATAATTAAAATAAGGGCAACACCACGGGGTGCGGCACACGGTGCTATTGGCCAATTTGAAAAATCAGTGTCACGCGAGTCCCCGCTCGAAGCAAGCGCAACGGCCGTAATTGATTTTCCAACGCCGTGTACACACCTCCGAAGCCTGGCAGCCATATTTTTCGGTATTTTATTTAAATACTACCAGCATCCCCTACACTATTACTATTTTTTCAACAATCGTAGCCATTTTTGCAATGAAACAGGATGAGGTCACAACTTGTTTTGCCCTAGGTCGAGTGCATTGCACCAATAACGTGTACACTAACCCAGCAATGATATTGAACAGAAGATATCTTCAATAATTATTATTGACACAGTTGCATACTTTTGATATTTACTGTGCGTATGCTGCAAATTTCCGTGCAACTCCATAGATAAATCTGGGCTGCCAAAATTGATTTCCCAAGCAATATCTTATCTCTTTTGTCTTTTACTTTTCCCAAACATCTGTGATGGGCACGATATTTTTTCTTCTATATTCTTCTGCTCTGGCATACGTTCTCTCACCACAAATGATCTATTAATCCTTCACACAATCTATTCATCTATTTTTTGGTCTAGCATTATAGACTTGGGTCCTCCAATCTTTTAGATTTTTTTTTAATATTTTTTTATTGCAGGGGTTCAGCAGAGAGGTAGACGGCCCACTTGATGAAAAGCGGTTACCATCGCCTATAGACATTTGCAAAACAAAAGGTGCTACAAATGCGCTGCTGCTCTCTTAAGGGAGACTGGAACCTGGTCACTAATGCCGGAACACAACTCGAGGTTGTTATGGCGAGATGCTTTAGACCAGGGGTGGTAGCCATCCAGTCGGGCAAATGCCCTACCACCTGGCTGTGGGTTGTTTTGTCGCCTCTTACGACGTAAGATTAACATTCTTCTTGTCATATGAACTTCGCTCCTCCTCATTAAATGTCCATACCGCCTTATTCTGCTTCCTTTCAATTTTTCAATCAAGGGGGCTATTTCCAAAGACTTATTTAGATATATTTATGTAGTTAAATCTCATATTATCCAGTCTTGTAACATCACCTGTCTCGACGTTCTCATATCTGAGGGGATGGATACGTTTTTGATATACGATTTAATAAATATGAAATTGGGAAGGAGCTAATTAGAAGTTTTAATTTATGACTGAAGTTTAAATAATATGTTTTTCATTTCTCATATTCTGAAAGTACAACAAGAGATGATAGATCAAAATGGAATTATTTAGAGGAGGCCTATGTCAGACGACACGTTAAAGTGTCAGGAAGTTTTTTTATGATTGCTTCTAGGCAAACTGGCAAACGCATCCATTTGATGACTAGTGGTTACCGTCGCCCATGGACATCTGCAACAGCAAGAGAGCCGATGCGATGCCTACCTCGTGAGATTTTAAATATCTGTTTACACCCATTTTGAGGAGCCCCATATTGTAGCGCTCTGGAAAAACCGCAGGAGATCATTCCATAATTTGCTCACGTATAGCATGAAGGAGCGTGCGCCACGCACAGTGAACGACTTCCAGATATCAATAAAGTGTGAATGAACTACTAAACATCGGCGACTGGTGCGGTTATAGAATGGTGACGTAGGTACCAAATCAATCAGCTCATCAGGACACTCCCCGTTGTACAGACTACAACAAGCCATCCTTAGTGGAAAACTCTTTATATAATCCCAAAGAAAAAAGAGTTCCCGTGGATCTTAAAGCTAAATCCTCGCAGGCAAAGTCGTGGGTAATATTGAATAACTAGACTACCCTATAATTGCCTGAACTATATACATATATCAGGATTATAATTGTAGTACTAAACAAGACAGAGGTGAAGATGATAGCTGTAACGTGTGCCAAATCAGTGGTCTAAGAAACAGACAGACTAAAATTCCAAAAGTGTTTTTCGTAATCCACTGGACCGAATTCGCCCCCTGATATAGGTATTTTATCTCTTTTTAATTCATTGTACGAACTCAAACCCTTCACAGATTATTATAGTTATTATAGATTAGATACGAGTTTATATAGTAAGTCATATTAGTTTTGTACGCCCATACGTGTTGTTTTGTTAAAATAACTATCTCTGTATGTTTGTGACGCCATATTGTACTTAAGATTTCTACTCTGTCTTCGTCATGTAAATATACCACTAGAATTTCTTTTTTAGTGTTCTTGTTAAACATCTGAACTGCAAACACTAGTCACAATGATGAAAGATGACTGTCAGGCGAGAGGCTTACATTTGAATGCGAAGAAAACAAAGGTTATGGTGTTTGAAAGAGAAGAAACCAGAACGAATGCAAGGATAATGGTCGATGATGTTATGCTAGAGCAAGTGAATGAGTTTGTATATCTTGGATGTGCTTTTAGCAGGGATGGAAGGTACACCGCTGATATAGAAAGAAGAGTGAATTTGGGGAATAGTGTGAATGGAGCGTTAGGTAAACTTCTAGGCGCTAAGAACCTCAGCCAGAAGGCCCAGCTCGCCATACACAACGCGGTGTTGGTACCTACGCTCACGTATGGATGCGAGAGTTGGGTATGGAAGAGATGCATGAAAGTAGAGTAAACGCGGTCGAGATGCGAGCACTGCGCAAAATCTGCGGAGTGACGCTCGCGGACCGCGTTCGTAATGCCGAAGTAAGAGAGAGAGAGTTGGTCTGAAAGAGAGTGTCGGGGTGAAGGTCAGGAAAGGAATGCTCCTGTGGTTCGGGCAAAAGTGGGTGGATGCAGAAGTCGTGGAAGGCCACGACACACCTTCCATGATCAAATTGATCGTGTACTAGCAGAAGGTGATGTCAGGAGCCTTAAGAACAGACGAGCTTGCATGACAAGAGTTATGAATGTCAAAGAGGCAAATGAGGTGTGTAAGAATAAGCCTAAATGGCACTCTGTTGTACGTGCCTACCCCGCAAGGGAACTGGCGTGAAGTTATGTATGTATGTATGTATGTTAAACATCTCTTTAAATATTAATTTGTTGTGGACTGTAAATATTTTAATTATAAATGAAAACTGCACGTGCGCAATATAACGACGATTTTAATAATAATGGAGGGAAAAAACAGCCAAAAAAAAACAAAAGGACATCTGTGTTCTTAATTCAAACATTTAGTAATTTGGTGGCCAGTACCATGCCGCGCCAAATAAATAAAAACTATTTGTTGGAGATTCCAACAGTTCTCGTAAACCGATATGAGACGGTTTCTTTCTTTTTTGGAACGAAGTTCCTTATCGCGCGTTGTGAAAGGGGGCTAGACGGAAAAAATTCTTACGAAAAGTTGTCACGACACTTTTTGCTATAGTAAGCTATTATACAATTTCAACTTTAATGCAATGAAATAAAATCTAAAATATCAATTAGTGTAATAATATACGCTGTTTTTGATACTATTTGTTTGTTTATGTATTTCTTTCTATACATAGGTTTTTGATAAAATTTCGATGGTTTTCGATGCTTATCGACACACTTTTTGAGACGTTTTGAGAATTTTTAAGACATTTTAGGAGAACTTCGTTCCAAACATGTGTCCCAAAGACACCTCATTATTTTTTTTTTCTGTCTTTCAGTTTGCTTGTTTTTTTTTATTGCAGGAGTTCAGCAGACAGGCAGACGGCCCACTCGATGGAAAGTGGTTACCATCGCCCCTGGACATTTACAACACCAAAGGTGCTACAAATGCGCTGCTGCTCTCTTAAGGGAGACTGGAACCTGGTTACTAATGCCGGACACAACTCAAGATTGTTATGGCGACATACTTTAGACCAGAGGTGGTAGCCATGCAGTCGGGTAAATGGATTTGCTAATATCCATAGGCGACGGTAACCATTTTCCATCACAGTTGGGCCGAAAGCCTGTCTGCTGTGCTTCAGCAATCAAAAAAATAAAAAAGCCTACTCAGCCTGTTCGTAATCCGCCACGGACTGTAACTCTATTCATTTCTGTAATTGTTAATTTTGGCGAACAATGAAGTGTTATAATTACTTATGTATTTATGACTTACAGTGAAATATTCTTCAGCACAAATTAGTTTGAATAAAAATTCTTGGATTTAAAATCCTGTTTTTGTTTTTAATTTCTAAATCGTTAAAGATATTCCTTCACGGATATAAAATCATATTTAAATG